>JAYEPQ010000011.1:11476283-11860218 GCA_036321105.1 Dracaena cambodiana | reverse complement strand
AAAATTCTCATAAAACCCTTAAATAAATAGTCCGAAAGCAATCTAAGCAAATATTCCTTTAAACTAACACGAGAGCTCGCAAATTTATAAGTTTACTATAAGAATAAAAAGAGAAGCAAGTCCAAGCTGTCTACAAAACCAAGCAAGAGCTCTAGTACCCCATGCGAACGTATGAACATTTTCGAGGTAGTGAAGGACTGCCTATACAACCAAGCAAGTGCCTGGTCCTTCTAGTTTCATTATGCACAGCCTAAGAATTTATTAACTCTGAATATCATCCTGCAAAAGAAATGAGAATCTGTTAAGCTAGCAAGTTAATAATATGGCAGGATCATCCACCCAGTGGCCTCTCACCTTCTCTTCGTCAGTTCCTTCATCAAACGTCTCGGTTTTATCGCTGGACACATCATCCGCTGCTGGACCTTTACCAGCAGCTTCCAGTTTTGATATCCGGTCTCTGAGCTCCCTTAATTTGGCCTTCTTTGAGTTCAAGACAGCTACAAACTGCGGAACAAAATAAGTGCAAGACCAGTAAGATTTCGCTGCTCAAAATATTACTCAAATCACTTAATTAAAACCAGCATGATCATGCGACGTGAATAGATTTTACGCTTTTTGACAAATCTGTAACTGATCTTGTATATGCAAGTAGAGGTAATGTCGTGCAAGAATTTCTAATGCATATATGCTTTTGGCCAACTCTGGATGCAGTATATACATGCAGGCTTAGATGTTGAAGAAGATTTCAGATGCATGTGTATTGGATTGGATACACATAAGTTTCACAGCAGTGTGGGTATGGGAGGATGCTTAGATCATCAAGAAGGTTTAGATGTCGCAAAATATTTCAAACATAAGTATATGCACATGGCTACATACGCTAAAATTCACTCCCACTATATCTATTCGAGGGAGAAGGGCTTTTAAATTAACACACACAGGATCTGAGTACAAAGCCTTGATGCAGCACGCAAACTAAAAATTCACGTCATTAATATATTATGTAGAACATCTAAAATTACTAGGAGCTCATAAGGTTTGGGCATTTCTAGCTTGTTGTTTATTTGCTTAGATTCTCCTAGTTTAAACTACGTCATGCAATGGGTAATCTCAAAACCATTTTTAGATTCTATTGAAATAAGGCAGTACAATAAACTACGTCTTGCAGTGGGTAATAATGACCGTAGATGCAAGGCCAGCAACAAAATATTAGCTTGGGCAATACACAGCATATGGATATTAGAGCAACCAGTGGATAACTGCAGCTCAAGTGATTGAAAATACAAATCATAACCTGTAACTAAATCAAAGTTGCATATAGCATTCAAGTGAACCCAGTTTCTTGTATTATATCTGTACTTTCCAATGTTCTATAAGTTTCTCGCCTTATCTGTACTTTCCTATATTCTATAAGTTTCTTGCGTTTTATCTGTACTTTCTGATGTTCTAAAGGTTTCTTGCCATTTTTGGTCTAAACTGTCTAATTAATACAACTGTTCATTCACGTATGGTTTTAATACAGTATGCCACTAAAAATACTCTTAATATCTAATTCAGGACCAAATTATCAGTGATGGGCCATAAACATTGTTAAAGTGCACCATTAGGATCAGTTTTGCCACAATTGAAGTATACTTTGGTTCACGAGATGGGGGAGTGACACACTAAGTGGCACAGGGATGGTGATAGGGCGTGATATCTTGTGCAATAATAAGCCTTAAGAGGGGAGCAGGCTTGATGGTCAAAATGTTAGATAAGGAGAATTTGAATACCAAAGATATATTGAATAATCTTAGCAGGTGGTCATTAATTCTCTTCAGTGGTTGGTTTGATCATTTTAGCGATCCAAAAAGTAGAAAGGGAACAACACTGAAAATCAGGTCATAGAACCGGATTCAAATTCAAATGGGAATATATGAATTACGTAACAATAAGGTTCTAAATATTGGCCAATATAACTGTCAAAAATAACATATCCGTTTGAGATGCCCTGATATACAGCATAATATACTGTCAAAATATCACTGATGTTTCTAAAATTGCAGATATGATATGTCCGGCATTTCGATATTTCTAATTCCACTACCACATATCAACAGTTGATCGTTCCAATATTTTTAAACCTTGGGCAACATATAAGGTATATTTAGATGACTTACAATGTTAATTTGAAATTAAAATATGTTTAAAAGTAGCCAGGATCCAAAGAAAGAGCCTCTCCCAATACGCTAGATGCAATATTGATAGACTCAACTTGATAGTCCCAAGAGAAACATCTCAGTTTTCAATCCAACAGCAAAGCATAAATTAAGAAGAAAGAAGCTGAAGGGAACCAAGAGAAGATCCATTTAACTGGACTGAGATATCCCGCTAACTGTTAGCAGCAACATAAAAGTAAGCTGGACTTCAAATTTCACAATCAAGTTCCCTACTAACGGAAACTAAAATCAGAAAAAGCATATATTCAGGCCACATAACATACCTTAGCATAAACAGCTGATTCAAATTCAATCTTCTCATTTCTAAACTTCTCACTTTGTGATAAGCACTTTTCAGCTTCACCTTTCAATCTCTCAAAAGATTGAGTCTTTCGAACAACCTCTTCCTGTGAGACATCACATGTTTCAGTACAATGATTAATATCTACCAAGTGTAGAACCGGGTCTAGGTTTGAAATTACAAATAGAATGTCAAATTCATAAATTTGCTGTCTGAAAACATGGTATTTGTTCATGAAAGATATTTCTTTCATCATTGATTCACTAATGCTTCCTTCCTAATGTATCTTTCGTCAAAGATCACATCCATGAAATCTATAAGCCTTCTATCCTGTAGCAAAGCAGGTAGAAACAAGCAATACTAGCTATCTCAACCGATTATGCTACAAACTGTGGATAACTACTTAGGTCCTGTAGCACAAAAGAAGCTGAAATCATTTTGTACTAAAGGGCTAAAGACAAATGATTTCAGCTTCTTTTGTGCTGAAGGGCCTACACTGCTGAAGGCAAAATAACTGTTAGATTAGACAATCTTCATGTGTAGTTCCACAGCGGGTGTGGGCTTGTTTGTATGGTCTTATAATACCTATATATGAAAACCCCTTGATATATAATAAATCTAGCCACCGCCAATGACAACAGCTGGAGCCGCCGCTAGCAGCAGCTGCTGCAGCCGTTGATGAAACAGCAACAGCTGCAGCTGCTGCCAGCACTGTGGCATGGGTCCTGTGAGACTCCCGCGCCACCTTGAAAGACCTTTCTTCACCGGGAGTCCAGTCTTACACCTTTCAATGCCTAATACTCCCATTGTGCGTTAATGTACTGCTAACATTAATTCTTTTTAGCACTATTCTATTTCAACTACTGCTACTAATATTGCTGAAATCGTTTCACTAGTTGTGTTTCAATTCTTATTTATGGATTTTTCATCCACTAATACTCATCTACCACTACTACTGTTGCTATTGTTATATCTACTAGATCAAAAACTATGTTTCCATGCACTTATTGCTACTACTATTAAATTGAATGATGATAATTATTTATTATAAGCTCGATCATTTCGTGTTTTTGTTGGAACTCAAAAAAAGATTGAGCATCTTCTTGATATCCCGCCAAATATGAAGAATCCCTCTTAACCTGATTGGCTTGCACATGACTGCTTCGTTATTACCTGGTTTCTCAAATAGCATGGTGCTAGTGTTATGTTCGTTAAAATTGCAAAAAATATCTAGAATACCTCAAAGAGGTATATGGTAATGAGAATAATATCTATGGAGTCTTTTGAGTTATGTGAGCACTTATTTACTTTCCACCAAGGGGAGATATCTGTTCCTTCTTACTATACAGCGTTCGAGATATCTTAGATGAGGTGGATATTCCCTAGTCTTTGGTGATTAGGATGGGAAGGTTTATATGGAGCAACCTCCAGGATAACAAGGGGGAGAATGTGATTTGCAAACTAAAAAAATGATTATAGACTCAAGCAAAGTCCTTAAGCCTACTTTGAGAAGTTCTCCACTGTAGTTGCTGGTGTTGAGTCTCAGAGATATCACTATGATCACTCTGTATTTATCTGGCATACTACCTTCAACATTGTTCTTTTTATTTTATATGTGGATGATATATTATTGACTGGGAGTGACATAGCAGTCCTTACTTAGACAAAAGACTATCTGAATCAACACTTTGTGATTAAAGGCATGGGATGGCCCAAATACTTTCTTGGTATTGATGTTGCATATTAGAAATATGGACTACTTCCTTAAAAGAAGTATGTGCTTCATCTTTTTGAAAAGACTGGTTTACTAAGATACAAACCTGTAGCACTCTAAGGGAGTCAAATGTAGACTTATGGACTGAAGATAGTACAATGTATAAGAATGTCAAGCAATATAGGAGGTTGATCAAGAAATATATCTATCTCATAGTTACCAAACATGATGTTTATTTTATTGTTAGATTATTGAGTCAATTCATGCATAAACCAAAAGATGTTCATTGAAAGGTTGCTATGAGAGTTCTGGCTTATATCAAAAGTTTTGCTGGATAGGGGTTGCTCTATAAGAAACATGGACATATTCACTTCTACTTTTCCAAATATAGGATATACATATGACAAAGGTGATAGGAAGTCCACCACAAGTTATTTTGCATTCATCGGGGATAATCTAGTTACATGGAGTAAAAAGAAGGATATAGTGTCTCGATCAAGTGCTGATATAAAGTATAGAGCTATGGCCCATACTACGTACGAACTACTATGGTTTTCAGAACTTACTAATTGAGATTGGTTTTAAGCCAAATGGTCCTATACCCATGTATTGCCCTAACCAATCTTCGTCTATATTGCTAATATCCAGTATTTCATGATTATAACCATACATATAGATGTAGATCATCTCAAGATACTGTGATGAAGAAGATGATCCATACATTGTTTACTTTGTTGTAAGAGCAATTTGATGATATCTTGACTAAAATTGCATTACCTGCAATATTCTCTAGTTTGTGTAATAATTTGTGTATGATTGATATCTATACTTCAATTCAAAAGTGAGTGTTAGATTAGACTATCTTAGTGTTCAGTCCAACATTTGATGGGTTTTCTTATGGTGTTATAACACCTATATATGTAGACCTCTTGCCATATAATTAAATCCATCTGGCTATTTTATAACAATAACTAATGAGATCAATTAGCTGTAATCAATGAAGATTAAATCCTCTATGAACCACAACAGATGGTTAGCCCATAAGCATGCTGATTGTAGGTGACCAAAACCTGATTAGGTTGAGGCAGAAGCAACTGAAAATTGCAAGTTGAAGCAAGAATGAACAAGAATGGAGTTCTGAGAAAAACTCACGAGGCAAGTCAAGATGATACAGAATCCCTATATAATCTGGATTGAAGCAAAATCAGAATCCCTAATAATCAAACCCATTCACATGTGATTGAATCACCAAGTTTATGCATTATGATCAGTGTTCTAAATATCGGATACCGGTCTCGTACCGGTCAGCAAATTACATACCGGTTACCGGATACCGGACGGGATATCGCGATATGACCCTAAATACCGGAGTGTCATATCGGTATCATACCAGTTAAAAAATAATCATATAATTGGCTATATAGAACATAATAAAACACATAAAATAAGTTTATAGTACTTATATTGGCTTATTTACATTCAACTTACGAATTTACAGATACCGTTTAAAACGTTCGCATATGCACAGAGCGACATACAATCATAAAATTAAGAAAAATAAGTTTTCAAGATAAAAGAAAAGTGTTTCTACATGTGTATTTATGTGTATTTACTGTTTTAAAACACTGCAAATATATGTCAATGTTTACAATACATGCTCTGTGATGTCTCATACTCGTCCCGTGTATTTCGCATCAATTTGTGTCATATACAGTTGCAACCTCCCTTCACTTTAATGAACAAAACTAAACTTATATTTTTTCACATAACCAAACCTAAGAAGCAGTGAATTTATAATTAAAGAATCTGCAACAACACTAGTGAAAATTGTATAAATAGTAAACAAAACTAAACTTATATTATTTTACATCAATTTGCATCTATACTATGAAAATTGTATTAAATTGAATATGCTACTACATTCACTGTACCCACCATATTTAAGACATAATTAAAGAAATTATAATATGCAACAGTGAATCTAGCATGAAACAGTGAATCTGCAACAACAGTGAATACATATAAATAGTAAATACTCAAATTTACAAATTTTATCTAGCATGAAACTCATACACACAAAATCATTTCTTGAATCACTGATTCACACTGAATCGGTGATTCGATTCACTGATTCAGTGTGAATCGGTGATTCGATTCACTGATTCAGTGTGAATCAGTGAACCGAATCACTGATTCAATGTGAATCAGTGACTTCACTGATTCACATTGAATCAGTGATTCGGTTCACTGATTCACACTGAATCAGTGAATCTTCACACTAATTCAGTGTGAATCAGTGATTAAAGAAATCACTGTAAACTACCCGCCGATATACTGTCCTCCCAACTTAGCAATTCCCCTCAAATTACACCCAAAAAAAAATCTAACATAAATCGCAATCAATTAAACCTAAATAGCACAATTATAAAAGAAATTGACGAACTTTGTAACTCTAAATCAAATTAACATTAAAAAAACAAACTAAACTTACCTGGCCGGCGACGACTGCCCCACTAGAGAACGGCGAGCACCCTTCGAAAACTCCCAGAATAGGGGAAGAGCTATCGGAGAGCGGAGAAGAAAGATAGAGAGAACACGAGAGAGATTTTTGGATGGATTGGGAAATTAGGGTTAGGGTTCGGACCGTTCGGCTCGATCAGCCGACGAACGCAGGGAGAGAACGAGAGAGAGAGCCAGAGAGTGGAAGAAGAAGAATCGGAGAGAGATTTTGGGCTGATTTGGAAAAATTTGGGGTTAGGGTTTTTCGTCGCGGGAAGGGAAAGCTCAGATCGCCAGGAGAGAAAGAGAGAAAATGCAAAAAAAAATGAAACTTTTCTCCCTTCCGACCCGTTTTATTTCTTAACGGGTCGGATCTTAACGGGTTAACGGGTTTAACCCGTAACCAAAATCCAAAACCCAATAACCGATATTATCCACTACCGGCCGGTATTAGACATCTCGATACCGGCCAATATATCGCCACGTGGCCGATATATCAGCCCATACCGGTCCAAAACGATAAACGGTAAAAAAATGCCCATATCGTCTCGTTTCTTCATAATTATCGATATACCGGCCGATATACCGGTATATCGGCCGGTATTTAAAACACTGATTATGATATATTTGAAATTTTCTAGTTAGTTTCCCCATCCTACTTTTTCACTACATATTCTATAAATAGAACTCTGATATTGGTCTGGTCAGGTTTGGAGGCAAATAATTGCTCTTTGCAAACTGTGATGAGAAACAATTGTTCTTCCAACCCAAATATTTTTCCCACTCAAACTCTAATTTTCCAGATTGGTAATTGTTTCCTCTTTCGAGCATAACACAACTATATTGCTTATGAAGCACCAGAAGGTATTTCATTTTCCAAGTGTAATTTTGGCCGTTAGATTACTTCTTAGATTACTTCTCCTACACCAACATTATCCATCATGCAACAAATAATTTATGTTTAATGAAATATAAGCTCAATCAGCTAATTTCAGTCTCCAAATCCCACTGATAAGTATAAAACCAAAGATGCATTGTTTCTGTGACAATCCAAGAAGAATCAGCAGTATAAATGTCAGCCAAAAAGCTTTGCTACCAAACATGCACTGACGGTCAAGAAACTTCATCCTCACACTCTTGAATCCAGCACCAGCTCATGCAACCTCTGATACCAGCATAGAGGGCGCCGAGACACATTTGACTAGCAGATTCCTCTTGCTATTATTTCATACACAAAATGCTAGTATTCTGTGATCTTTCACCCAGTAAGATTTGTAATTCATCTAGATTGAATTTTATCCTATAATCCTATCATGTAACGGAGAATCCTATGCTAGACATTCCAATCAGTTATTCTATCCCAGTCGAGCCAGGCAATTAATGCTCAAGCCTGGCTTAATAACTAATTACCTGCTTGAGTTTAGCTTGGTAAACTTGTTTGAACAACATCACTAACTTAGATCTTGAGCTAATCTTGTGCCAAAGGAACAATCTATATTTTAAAATTTCAACCTTAAGGCTGTGCTTGGTTTGAAAAAAAAAAGAAAGAGAAAAAGAAAGAGAAGAAAAGAAAAGATGGAAAAATGGTTTTTCCATAATGTTTGCTCAATAAGAAAATATTTTCTTTTCTTTAAAATTTTTCCTCAAACCAAATAATAGAAAACATTTTTTTTTCTTTTCCTTCATTTTCCCTCAAACCAAACAGAGCCTAAGAGTTTTATGAATTAATTGATTTTTTAAACACCAGGAACATCTTCATATTATTAAGAAAGTGGCATCGTCATTGAGCCGAACTGAGCTGTTATGAACAAATTGTTGACAATTACAGACTACAATAACAATAGAAAGGAAAAACAGCGAACACTGTTATTTATTTGGAGTTCTTTGACTACACTCTCAATTCATAAAATTATTGTCAGATGAGTCCATTCCACATTGATCTTCACCATTTGGTAAACCCTCATGGAATTTGTAACGCTCTTTTATCTCCAAAGGTTAGGGTCCACACTGATCATGCCAACTTTATATACCAAACAGGTATTTTATGGGCATCAAGTTAAACTTGGATTAGATTTTGGATTGGCTCAAAACCACATCCAACCTTGAACCAAATTATGCTTACTGCCATGCCATGCTAAGCCCACTTCATGTCATGTATATATTGCTAACATGCACTATTACAAGTTTTTTCCTTCTGCAATTATAGGATTTCATTTTAGAGAAGCTGATTGTTTATGATCATCAAGTTAAAGTGGATTAGATTTTGGATTGGCTCAAATCCACATCCAACCTAAACCCAAGTTATGCTTGCCATCAAGACAAGCAGAGCTCACTTCATTTCATTTACGCATTGCTAAACCCAAATTATGCTTGCCATCAAGATAAGGCTTTTCTTCGTTTTTCTACATGGAACTTGATTTTTTTTTTTTTTTTTAATATCCTCTATGGATAATGCAATTACATTATTTTTCTTTATCTTCTTCAGTAAAAGATATCCTTTAGATAAATTCTTCCAAGCTGATTTTCATGGACCAGAGAAAGTCTTACTCGGGTGTTAGGTAGGTCTCTAGCTAGTAGCTTTCCTGATTAGCTTGAAACCCTAGCCATATCCTTAGATATTGCTACTATATTTTGGTTGTTCTCTTGATGATTAAATTTATGTCTTCTATTTTGATGACTTTTTATTTCTCGACAAATAAAACCATCGGAAGGGGTAACATTTTTAATAATAGTGCTTTTATCCTTTAAAAAATGGTCTAGAACCAAATGCCACGGTTTTAGTCACCCCATTAAAAAACAAAATAATTGTTAGGGTTCAGATATGGAAGGGTCAATCATAGTGTAGTCAAAGTGGTTGAGAAAGCGAGTAAGATAAACCGAAGATGAGTTGTACATCTCTCTACATGAAGCTTCAACCATGTCAAATGTGTCGTCACTCCGATGACCTTTATGGAGTTTACAGCATGGAGGAATTTCACCAGAGGAGTCACGCCTACAGTTTGAAGGCACCACACCAGTGAAAAATTTTGGTATCAAAGTAAAAGGATAAATGAACAATGTGAAGAAGGCTAATCCTTCTTATGATAAATTTTCATCCCTAAGACTAACCTATAAAATCTTTTAAAGGTTTCATCAAATACATATAGAAGGAGTTTCCATTAAATAAAATAAAAAACTAGATTATTATTATTATTATTCTTCACAATGAATCCAAATAAATTTGTTTCCATATTGTTATACATCAATAATGATGTCTTTTGACGTTTGTGTGTGAATTTTTTTTTTTTTTTTTTTTTTGTTGGGGTTGAGGGGGGTGGTGTGGTGGGGAACTCAGCCAACTTTCTGGACCGTAGCCTCCATCGGAATCCTATATGGCATTGGTCTACATTTGATACAAAACTTGTCCCATTAGCTGCACCTCCATGATCAACATCATAAAAAAAAAAAAACCGGTAAATAAGTTAACAAATGACATTTTAACTTCCAGGGCAGGAGATTCAACCACTACAATAATTCTACAGAAAACGTGTAAGGCTATAAAAGTGATACTAGCAATATCATAAGAGAAAAAAATATTCACCTATATAATATTGAAAACAAAAGGGAAGAAAGGGGGCTTACACTCAGACGTATGTTTGCATCCATAAGAAAATCAAGGATTGCTGCTGTAGTTTGCTTGCTGTCAGATGATGGTTGGCATTTCCAACGCCATTCCAATTTTGTACCTTCTTTCTCAAACGTCCATGACAACTTTAAGAGAAACAAGAACCAGAAAAGTTATGCAAGCAGCTTCAGCATTTTGTATAACTAATAATAAGTAGAAAATGAATTATGCAAATCTACTTCTATCTTATATTACCCAGAAGAGGAAGTACGGAAATCTTAAGACTTCCATTTTTGACAACATTGGTTTCATTTTATATACATGCTTGATGCTACACATAAATACTTATGTACGCTAATGTGACATACATATATGCACATGCCTCTTATCAGCCCCATTGGTTTTAGCGGTAGGTGGGGTGAGATTCTCTATGTTTCATCCTCTGAGGCAAGGACGGATGTACATTTAGCATACAAAGTGAAACATACGTGTTACTAGGACAAATGCACAGTTAGAAAAACAAACTTGTTACTTGGGATAGATGCAGTCACTCAACAGTAGACATAAAAGAAGGAAATAGACATAACTGTCCCTTGACCATCCACAGGTTTTCAGTCTTTTCTCATGTAATTGATCCCTCCATCCAAAGTATATGAGATGTGCCTAGCAGTCACTTTACAAAGGTTAGGACCTGATTAGATTTGAATCATTTGATTAGGATTTTAGTTAGATTTGCATGTAGATATTTTCTATATGTATTGCTTGTATGACTATATTTTAATCAGAAAGTACTGTCTTGATAACTTGGAAAAATGTGATTTGTTTCTTCTAAATTCTTGTGATTTGCGAGAGTTCATGTTATTCGTCCAAGTGTGAGGTTCAAATTTGCTAACAAACCCTAATATATCACCAAATTTCCAAATCTCCACTACAAAACTCTAAATCCCCTTCTGTCCTATGTCATCATTCTCTTCCATCAAGTTTGTGTTAAAAAAAGAAGTATATTTCACTCTTTTTACCACACCTAATCGGAGGTCCTAAGTCAGTGCACTCCATACTAATCACATCAACTCACAGGGTCCTAAGTAATACAAGGTGTATCGGCTCTATCTACAATTTTATATCTGTTTTTGTGAATCCATCGAGGCAAAAAATCCTATTCGGTTTTATCAATAACCAATTCGGCTTGGACCAAATTATCTTGAATTCTAAAACTCTAATTGAGATTCCAACTTTGAAATTATTATTTCTATCTTTCTATATTTTTGGTTATCATTTTTCTATTTTTCTATATTTTTGGTGATTTTCTCATAATTTTCGAAGAAAGTTCTAAAATCGACAAAATACTGATTACTGATTGATAATGATCCGACCTTTACTATTTTTTATCTTACAATTCTTACATCCAAAAATAATTAGAAAAACTACACTATGATTGTCTCACTATATTCTACTTTCGTTGTTTTTCTGGGACAATCGAATTTTTCATATTCGAAATCCGAATTAATTATTCCGTTTCTCCATTAATTCCTCTAGCATTCTCCATTAAGCTTTCTTTGTCTCATTCACTTGTCCATTTGAGGTTGGTGGGAGTATCCTTGGAACTAGGTGGGCTTTGGAAATGGGCAAGTTAAATTGTAATCATGATGTTTTAAAACAAAAACAA
Source organism: Dracaena cambodiana (assembly GCA_036321105.1). NCBI lineage: Eukaryota > Viridiplantae > Streptophyta > Magnoliopsida > Asparagales > Asparagaceae > Dracaena > Dracaena cambodiana. The sequence continues at coordinate 11,848,236 of JAYEPQ010000011.1, read as the reverse complement.
AAATCAAAAGAAAATAAAACCCCTCTCTCTCAATTTCTTTTCACTCCTCTCATTTCCTCTTTTCAAACTCTCTTCATTCCAGAGCAAGGCTTAGGAGTAGCTACTTATGGGAAAAGAGGAGCAGCAGCTGGAGCAAGCTAAAAGAGTAAAGGAAGCTGGGCAATTAGATGTTTTCTTTCCAAGTTTTCTTGTCCTACTGTTCTTGGATGTACACATGAATGCTATAGTTTATGATTAGTTTCAATTATGTTTTTAAGGCTACGAAAGAGTAACCGGGAGGCCATAAAATTTTATGGCCAATAGAGGCCATCGGACCACTAGGTAGTGGTCATAACCACCACCTAGGGGTCTGGTGATCACCGATACAATGTTTGATCGTGTATTCCTATGGTTAGTTTGTTATAATTATTTCTATATATTGATGAACCCGTAGAGCTCCAAATATTCAGTTTTCAAATTATCGATTTCTTCTTGTTTGCTTATTGTTCATGAACTAAGGTATTGTTCAGTGAAAATTACTGAGCTCTCATAGTAATAGACGAGTCCTTGACTAGAGGTGGTGTTGTAGCAAGAATCTTGGGATGTTTGAACTTAGTTTGACCGCCGGTAGTGGCTCCAACTGCTACCTAGTGGCCCATACTGAAATCATTCATTCTGAAATATGCCCTGAGAACTTGATTTATGCAGAAGATTAATATTTCATAGTTAGAGCAACAAAATATGTGAAATGGATTAATGGATACAATATAAGTTTCAATGAATTACATTACCAGATTTCTTGAAAATAGGTTTTAGGGTTTTTCTATCAAAATATTCTATGAAGATGACTATGGTAATTTGAAGTGGATTATTGTGCCTTTTGGAGGTTCTAATTTTCTAGGAAAAACTTGGGATCTCCTGGAATAAGATGATCGCTAGCTGGCGGTTGAAATCATTTGCAATCAGCTATAATATTCAAGAGATGTAAATCTATTCCCAACAACAATATCTTGGTATAGAGGTTCTTCTACTAGTTTCTGTTTATTTTATTTTATTCTGTACATGGATCAAAATGGAAATAGGGATTCAAGGTTAGATCTTGATATCAGATTTGGAATTAAAATATGATTATTTATGGGAAAATTATTCTACAATTCAAAATCAAGACCTGGTGGTGAAATTGGTATAATGGGATGGTATTGAGCTAGCTGCCAAGACTCGATACGCATCAAGCTCTAAGCCACTGCATGCTGGCGGTGATTCTGAATCTAATGAGCCAGAGCTTATAGGTATTGGTTACAGAAAGTACTTAGTATATTTGGGGACTTCAGATTTACGATAGAATACCTAGTAAGCAATGGAGAAATAGGATCAAGTTAGGTCCAAAAACCCCATCACAAGGCTTGATAATACCATGAGTTATTTAATCCAGATATTAGTATTGGTTTTACGCTATATCAAGAAACCATGGTATCCGATTATGAATGACATGACATAAGATGTGGAACACTAGCCCAACTCTAATTGTATGTAAAACATGACATAATATGCATGAAGTACTAATTGCTTGATACATGACAGACATAATAACTGAGATATGACAAACAATGTAAGCTTCCAATATGACCCCAAAATTCGACACGAATATGCTTAAGTATACATGTCATAATATTCGACACATTAAATGATGCATGGTGACGTGAACACGAAACGTGATGCTTGATAGTCAATACATGATTAATCAGATACGTAATATGATGTGAATGGTTTTACATGGAACATGATTAATAGAAATTACCGAGAGAAATCATGGTTATGTGATTCAGAGTACCCTAGTGATGCCCGTATACATGTCCAGACATGACTTTGTTTTTGATGAATTTCGAATCCCTTTCCATTGCTATAAAAAATATTATAGCACTCTTTTGATCGATTACAATGAAAAAGATAAATAAAAGAAAACAAACGAGAGGACTTATAAATCGTCGCTCTCTTTTACAAAAGTGGTGGGACCTAAGGTAGCTATAAGGTTTGCTCGATCCTCGTTAACGATCCAATGTTGAAGATTGATGATGAAGGAGATTTCTAGGGCCGGTCCTTCCTTTCAGCTGCTGGTCAGAGAAATGCCGTAAGTTCTTGCGCGAGAGAGATCTTACCAAAGGTTCTCTTTGAGTCCTTTGTAGAGGTATTTATAGGCATGAAGCTGTTATGGGTATTTCCTTGTAGATAAAAATGGAATCCCCTTATAATCTTCATCAAATATATGACTTTCCTGTTGATTAGATTTGATCCAAAGATTCGTTATATTTAGTCTTAATTCTGTACCAAAATCTATTATAAATCTGATTGGAATCTGTTTGAAAATCTGCAGAAATAACCTCGTTGGCCGGCAAGCTGGCAAAGCCTCGCGAGGCTTATAGCCTCATGTGCTGCGAGGCTATTTAGCCTTCGCGAGGCTGGTCTCCTATGGATTTCTTCAATTTTTCTCACTCTACATAATCCCCTACAAAGTTTTTAAAATTTTGTTTTCTCCGTTTGTTCAGTGAAATTTTAAAATATTTTGGATTTTTCTTCAGGTTCGGACGCATCCTCGCATAAACTATAGCTTTACGCTAGGCTACAATAGCCTCGCATGTTAGTATTCTTCTCAAGATTAGTGTCGCAAATCTAAACCGTCCATTTCAAATTCATTATTTAAGGTGCTAAAGATTTTTTTTCTTCTCTTCACCTTTTCCTTCTTCTCTTCTTCTTTTCTTCTTCAAGAACACAAGAAAACCCATTTTCTCCTTCTTTGAATTCTCATCGATTTTCTACAATTTTTTCGATCCAATAGCAGTGATCTCTCCGCTCTAGGGCCGTCGCCGACGGGGTTTTCGTCGTCGATTCGAGGTAAAAAAAAAAAGGAAAAGGGGGATTTGGCCATGGTGGCTGTCGCGCGCGACGGGAGGCTAGACCAACCTCGCGCCCGATGCTTGGCTCGGCCGACCTTGCGGCCGACCTCGCGTAGCGTGCAAGGCTCGGCCAGCCTCGCATGCGATGCACTTTTAAAACTATTTTCCTCTTTTTTTTTTGGATTTTTCTAACTTTTTGTCTTCCTGTTTTTGGACAGTTAACTACTCCAATGACGCACTCTTCAAATGCAACTATTTCGAGTATAGAGATGGGCCTGACGGCACTGTCCAGTTTCGATTCAGAGAATCGGTGTCAAACTTCACTCCGGACAGTTTCAAGAATCGTGTTGAAAATATCTCTCAAGACAATCAAGCAACTCTCAGAGAACTGGTAACTGATGTACCACTAGAAGGATCAAACTGCCGTCTTTTGGAGAAATTCAATTTTTTATTTGGAAATCAGGTTACCACTCCGGATGAGGCTCTATATGTATATGAGCGTAAGTGGCTTCGGGAAGTAGGTGTTCAGATGTTTCTTCCAGATATGACTAGAATCTATCCATTGGCGTATCTCCAGAAACTGTCAGCTCCGCGCACCATGAATTGGAATGTGACCAGAGAATAAGATGGGGTAAATGTCGGCAATTTTGGTACTATGAGTACCTATCAAGATGGTCCCAACAAATCTGTCATTGATCTTCTTTCTGGTAGATTCAATAAGGACTACCCTCTTAGTGAAGTTCCCAAAGAGTCAACACCTTCTTGAACAAGTTCTTGTATAAGAAAGGACAGTACCCAGCTCATAATTTTAGAACTCCTGATTGGATCCACTCGACTAAGAATATGTGGTGGAGCAGGATGGTGGATTTCGTACTTACCACTTTCGGGGATACTCCACAAGAAGTTGGTCTTTTCGACGCTATCAGGAATGTCCAGTTTGGCCTCTCTCATAGTGTCTATCATCTATACAGTATCCTTGAGATGTTTAATCCACATTCAGGTTCCTTCTTTACTCCGGTAGGAGAGCTTGGCTTCGCCCTCCGTGAGATATTCAAGATTTCATTGCTAGCCATGGGAGAGTTGCCATATAAAGAGTACATACCCACTTCTGCAGAGTTGAATCAATTAAAGGAGCAGGACAGGTTTACATATGAAACATACTTGGAGATATTATGTCACTTCAGAATTCGTGCTGAAGTCCCTCGAGTGAGAGGTCGAGGGGTTTAACAGAAAACTTGGGCCTTCTATTTATTTTGCAACTTGGATCAATCCCATATCAAGGTGGCCAGGCACGAGAGAATAAGTAATGAAATCATCCGGGAGAGGATTTCGGATATGGAAGCTACATCTTATACTACGGAGTATGATGAGAATGGATTCAAGTCGGGTATGCAGTTCGAGAGCTTTCATTATCAAGCAAAGTATCGAATTTCTGACAAAGGACTTCTCGCCAGTTTCTTGATGTTTGGCTCAGAAGGTGTGTCGTGCCTTCACTTCTGAAAGAGTATTGCCATTGACGTGGTGTATCCTATAGTGCTCCTTGTCCACGGCCGGTCTCTTGGACTCCTCCCTGTTATGGTCTACAGCATGCTGAATGGCTTGAGAGAGCTTCATTCCGAATTCAACAAGGTAGAGACTGTTGTCAATGATGAAGGGAAAACAATAAACAAGACTCCAAACCCCCGAATCAAGCTACCGTACACGTATCTGATGGTTTAACTTGTACTTCATTGTCTTAGCCTGATGACAGCTCCGACTTTCGAAGATCAAGTTTATCTGCCTTATGTGCAATGGTACGAGAATTCTGATTGAATGAGCTACTATGTCTATTGTTCACAGGGCCCTCCAGAGTCATCAAAATTATCAGATCTATAATAGCTTCCCTCAATTTCCTGACAGCAATTATGGCGATAGTTTTAAGGACATCTGAGAACTAGACGGTTTCACAACTTTGTCTTCGGACTGTTTTTTGTGGTTGATAAATATTCATCTAGGACACTTAGTATATCGTCAGGGGATGACTTGCCACTTTGCGCCTTATTTTCCGAATCAGTTTGCCCATCAATTCAGCTATTCTCAGCTATATGTAGGGAATCCGAACTAGAATCTTGGTTTTCAAGGTAATCTCTTTGAAGGGGCCCGAGCTTGGTACAATTGCGCTCAGTTCACCCTTCCTCACAAGATGCCCAATCTATCTCTTTCCTTAAATTTCTGCACCTGGTATCATGACACCAACGTCATTACGGGTTTCCGCATGAACAATGACTGCATGAGGGAGATTAAAGTTTATTTCCGGAAGAAGAGTGATAAAAGAACTCGTCTCAGAGGCATGGACAAGTTTCTTAATCTAAAGGACGACGATGTAGCTGAGGATGAGGAAGGAGCTGCTAGGGTTAGAGATGAAGCAACAGCCAGAGAAGGTAATAGTGCAGCGACAGGAGAGGCTGATGTCGCAAAATAGGGAACAAAGCCGAGGTTGCAGATCAAACGACTAGAGTTCAGAGTGATGCAGCTTCTGTTGAAGTCACCATTAGGGGTGTCACCCATAAGAGATCTCGAGCCAGTGAAGCTGGCCCTTCGAGAGGGAGGAAGAAGAAGGCTCGATCTGCTCCAGTACTTGAGATGACGACGCCAGTTCAAGAGGTAGCACCCACGATGATGGAATTGGCAGATCAAGCGCCAGTGAGTGCCAGTCAGACGATTGAGGTTGGGGTGTCAGGACCAGCTATTGCGGTCCACTCAGATGATGATACACTGCCAGCTACTACTATGTTCCTGCGAGACTTGTACTCGTGTCTCAAGCGGCTGACATCCCTACTTCTCCACCGGTTTTAATGTCGTCTTTTTTAGCACCACCTCGTAGTCCAACTACTGAACTAGTTTTTCCAGGTAAAGTATGCCAACTCTTTTGTCTTAACAGTCTTATTATAACTTGATCTCATTTTCTCATTTTATTGTTATTTTAGGGGCTAGCTCTTCTTCGTTGCGCTTGACCTCAACCCAATCAGACTCGCATGACCTTGTATATGATTTGGGGTTAAGCAGTCTGAATCGTGATATCGGAGGTGGCTATAGTGACATCAGTGCGTACGATATTGATTACTTTGAACCTTCCACCAGAAAGCACATCCATTCTCGCCCTGAAGACACAGAACCAGCAAGTCAGGAATGCACCACTGCTCCAAGTGGCACCATAACAGGTATCTGTTTAATTACTGTAATACACCCCTGTCACTTTATTTTAGCAACATGTTGATTTCCTTAAAGCGTGCCTATTGTCTATGTAGGTACCGTGGCTGTTAGTTTGCCCTCACCGACGTTGGCTATTTCAACCGAAGTAGGTGACTCGTCGGCGACGACTCCCATTTCTCCTCAAACTCCTCCAGCTACTGCAGTTATTACTCCATCTATAGTTGAAAGTGCTGTTGTAGAGGGAGAGAACACGGTAGAGCCCGGGTCATGCCCGTGCATTCGTATGCATCTCTCATATTCTTTTTCGAGGGTACTTCGGCTACAGGGAATATCTTGGATGAAAGTCCTCCATCTGAGACGGTGCCCGTTGGGAACTGTTGATGAGGTTTTCGCACTTGTTATTGATCGTTTTTTCGTTGGCATCCTCCTGTAGACTTTGGCTCCCCATTTGTCAGGGCTTTTATCTCCATCTTCTGCTCCTCAGCCGCCTCCAGTCATGCCTCCAACTATTGTAGCGGTGGCGCTTTCTTTGCCTTTAGCATGGTCGGACGATCTCAAGGAAGATTTCTTGCAGCACTTCGCAAGTGGATTCCACCAGTTATTTGATCGTTGCATATCTTTGATTCTGGCTGGGTGGAACTCCTACGATTTGGGTCATCCGATGCTGTTGAGTTATGTTGAAAACATTGAGAGGATCGGTGGTCCTGATCGGGCTTTTTTTTACCGAGCATGTCTGTAGGCACTGGATCAGCATTTGGAGATTTTGAATAACCTGTGTCGGGCCAATATATCTGTTGTTGTTGTCATTGATGTTGCCCGAGCTCATGCGGAACTGTATCTTCTCCAAGAGGAGCTAAATAAGAAGTATGTGCTCGAGAGCTCCAGGACTTGGCCACTGTTCAGGGTGGAATAGGCAATGAGCTCAAGCAGGCCGAGCTTGAAATGGAAGCCACGCAGAGAGGTTAAGAGCTCTGACAGACCATTGATATCTCCCATTTTGTATTTCCTCTCTTTCTCTCTTTTTTTTGTTACATACATTGTACTTTTCATATAAAGGAAAATATTACTTTTGCCTTTCAATCTATTTGCATTATTTTCAATCTTTGTGACATATAGTACAGGATGATAGAATGGATTGATGTTTGTGATATTCTGATATTACTGGGACTGAACTTAGCGAAAGGATTTTCTTTTTGGACTAATGAATATGTTTTCTTTTGGAATTGATGAAGGGATCAATGGGAAATGGTAGTTTTACTAAGGATGTGAGAACATCTAAACGGACGAAATGTTTCGATAGTGACATGAGTATGATGGAAACTAGTTTGCGGAGTGGCTCATTTGGTTGACAAACAGAGCCGAGGTAATTGGCTTGAGATGACAGAGTAACTCGTTTGGTTGGCAAACAAAGCCAGAATAATCGAATTAGGGCTAAAAATGTGACTCGCCTGGATAACAGACAAATCCGGTGACCGGGTTAGAATCACAGAGTGACTCGTCTGGATGACAGACAGAGCCAGAATAATCGAATTTAGTGTTGAAGGAGTGACTCGCCTAGATGACAGACAAAGCCAGTGATCGGATTAGGAACACGGGGTAACTCGCTTGGATGACAGATAAAGCCCGAATAATCGAATTTAGGGTTGAAGGGGTGACTCGCCTGGATGACAAACATAGTCAGTGACTAAGTTAGAATCACAGGGTGACTCGTCTGGATGACAGACAGAGCCGGAACAATCGAATTTAGGGTTGACGGGGTGCGCCTAAATGAAAGAGTCAGTGATCATTTAGGATCATGGGGTGACTCGTCTGGATGACAGACAGAGCCAGTGACTCATATGGATGACAGATAGAGCAAGTGATCGGATTAGGATCACGAGGTGAGTCGCCTGAATGACAGATAGAGCCGGTGACTCACCTGCATAATAGATAGAGACGGTGATCGAATTAGGATCACGAGGTGACTCGCCTAAATGATGACAAAGCCGATGACTCGCCTGTATGCAGAGCTAGTGATCGGATTAGAATCATAAGGTGACCCGCCTTGATGACAGACAGAGCTTACCCCTTGCCTCGAGGGCACTGGGTTGTTCGAAAATTACTCCTTATCATAATAGGTTGACGAGGATTTTTATTTCATCTTCTCTTTGCCATATTAGCATTGAGTGGTTCATACTTTTACCTCAGCATGAGAAATTATCGAGGATTTGGTTTCTTCTCCCATTTGCCTTTGTGGCTATAGATTTCTTTCGAAAGAAGAAATTGAGAAAATCTAGGTTAGGTAAAGAAGAATCATATAAAAACAATCTTTTGTTCTATACTTTAAATCTTTCTTTCCACCGACGAACTGTGGACTGATCGGAGCGACGAAGCGACGTCTTACCCCCGAGGTGCCTTATCCCGCTTTCTGACTCGATCAGCTCATATGCTTTTTTAGAGGAATTGGCATCTTTCCTACCCTCCGACGTCGCTTTCCCAAAATTGTTCATATTTTTTACCTCAGCATGATAGGTTGTCGAGAAACTTATTTTCTTCTCTTACTTTTGAAGCATTGGACAATGATGTATTCTTATAGGATAATATTGTGACAAATTTATCGTGGGATTTTTAGCAAACCCCCAATTATTAATGAGTTTGATATGCCTTTACCAATCGCTGTTTGTATTGAGCTACCCATACTATTTCTCTCAGCATGATGAGTTATCGAGAATTTTGTTTGGGCTTAAATGTCAAACGTTCTCTCTTTCCTTCGCCTTTTCGATATTGGACGATTAGTTTTATACTCTTACCCCTAGCATGATGGGCTTGGCAAGAAATTTTTAATTTCTCTTTCCGTTACTTCGATGGTATTGGACAGTAAAACTTATTGTACTTTTTTTGGAGATGATTACAAGTAATACTTCTTCAAGAATTTGCCATTGGTAGATATCATCATCCTGTCACCGTCTTGATTGATCAGACGATAAGCTCCGTTCGATTAGACAGTTTCTACTACAAAGGGTCATTCCTACTTGTATGCAAACTTTCCCTTAGTCTTGTGGGCCATGATCATTGTTCTCTTGACAACTAATACCAAGTCTCTCTTTTTGAAAGTTCTTCATTCAACTTTCTTGTTAAACGCTCTTAAGATCCGTGCTTAGTACAATTCTTTTTGAAAATTCTTTTTGAATGTTACTTGCTTTTCTCAAAAGTATCCAGATGCCCAGAGAAGACCTTTATAATTTTATTAATTAAGCACAAGAAATCATAACTGCATCCTTCATTGGGGCAAAATCTTGCCTAGTTTGTCTTCTGAAAACAATGTGAATGCCCGTAAAATTTAAAGATCTGCTTGTCCTACTAATTATTAAATACCATTGGCACCTAGAACCTTGACTCAATTTTTCTAGATTGCATTTAAAAGTGAATTTTTCTCAATTGCATTTAAAAGTAAAATTTTCAGGGTAAGGTTTTCTTAATTCATTATGCACACTACAATTCATGCACCAAATAACTTGAGAAGTATAAAATGTGAAGAATTTCATATTAAGGATATCTTCATTTTTACACCTAGATCCTACATTGTAGCTTCTCTGTGCATGTGACTGGATGAACGACAGTCCTTAAACCCTGTTAAAATTGCCTTGATCCATATCTTTGCTCATTTGCATAATAAATCTAATGTATATAAAGAAGACCAGCATCTTCTGAAAGCAATTTAAAATTCAGGGCCCATTTTACTGTTAATTGCAGTCAAGTGGCATGTAACTTGCTTACTCATTGTCTCTATTTTTTTGATAGAAACATTACCATCCCCTATTTAGATTGCTATTCTTCATCATGAAGTGGCATTTTAAGAAGTGTTTTTAACTGAGAAATGGATCTTTCTAAGGAGATATACTCCAATTTAATGGATGAATCATGAATGCAAATTCTAGCTGGGATTCGTCTTTACATGAGGAGTGGGAATCTTCCTTTTAGAAATTGATATGCATAACAAGGAGATGGTTGTTGCTTACAATAGGGTTATATCTCAAAAAGGTTGTTCTGCCTTTGAAGGTTCTTATTCTCGAGGTTGTTCTTGGTTTACTTCAATGGTGCCCTTGAATGATGTGAAAGTGGTAATAATAGCATTTTTTAATAAGAAAAGCTGGGGTAGATTTCAACAACTAATAAAGAGGCAAGGGATACAAATAAGCAAACCCATCCAGGTGCCCACTCAAAGCTTCGGCTTTCAGACCTCATCATCCCCTTTTACAATGTTCTAAATATTGGACGTTATTGCGGGATATAGTAACCGACCTCTCACTTTTAGCCCCGTTTCGCTGCGATATGGTGATCTCCCTAGCCCCTTATCGGGGCTATATCAGGTTGAACCTGAACTTGATATGCACTACCTATATCAGGCTCTAAAAACTGGATATAACAGTTGGTCATTCTTTCTAGATGACTCAAGCATTTGGATGTTAAACATGGGTTAGATTCCCTTCCCACTTAATAACTAAGCATTCTAGATGATGTTTTATTTAGTTTTACATGATTTATGCATGTATTGTCATATTTAGTTTTTATTATGGATAAGAGGATATGTATTTCCAGTCAATTTTGATATTCAATATTTGTTTAAATATTTTCAATATCTCCTAGATAACCAACACGATATATCTCCACTATATTTTAAACACTGCCTTTTAGTATAGCACACATAACCAGGACATTACACTGTCTTGGTAAGGTAAAGGAGCATAATTACCCATTGTAAAGCATAAGTAATAAATAGTAAATCGTTAGTGCTAATTCCCACATAAAGCATGTTATGCTTGTTTGAGCATCTACCTCCAGCCATGCAATCTTTTATACCATACAGGAATGAGTGGAAAAAGATCATCCATGTGATCGACCCGGCATGATTCTCTTTTGGTTCATATAGCCTCCCAAATACTTAGAATAAAAGGCTTAGTTGTTGTTGCTATTGTTGTTTGGTTGGATATTTTACAGACTAATGAGAATTAATTGGAGTTGGCTAACTGGAGTAAATTATACATCTAGTATCAAGGTTTTCTCGCAATAGTCATAAACATAATCTCCCATAAAAATGAGGAATTGTTAACAACCAAATAATTATAGGAACTAAGATTACTGTCTGCCAACAAGTGAGTCAAAATTATAGTTGGGAGTCCTCTTTGAATGAGGAGATAGTGACCTTCATTAAAAAAGGATACCGATCACAAGGTGGCAGCTTGAACTTCTGACAGGGTTTTGTTCTAAACAGGATGTTCTCCTTTTGTATATTCTTATTCACAAGGTTACTCCCTAGGTTACTTAAATGGTGAACTTGGGTGGGCAATATGGAAGGTGAGAAACGAGGGACTGGTGGATCCTTAGCACAGAGGTAAGTAGATATTTTTTTTCTTTCTAGAGAATATATGCAACATAATACTTAGCTACTATTTATCCTTGTTGATGCTATGATATTGATCTCAAGCCAGTCGACTAGGTCATTGTTTAAGATGACGAAGAGTTAAGTTTAAGTCCGTAAGCCCAATCAGCCATACAAAAATTTCTGTCCAATTAGCTATTGATGAGTTCAACAAAACAAAATTATAATGGCCCTACCTAATTAATCTTATTCTGAAAAGAAAATTTTTTACCCATTCACAGTCATAGGAAAGATAACTACTTCCAATCAAAAATTGAAAAACTCTCACCCTTCTGTGGCCATCTCCGGCATCTTGGAAGTTGTACTTCGAGCCCGGCTGCTGAAACCCTAGATACCTCTCCGCCAATTCCACATACTCCGCCGCTGGTTGATCCCACTGCTCCGCCCTCTTCCTCACCTCCGCCTCCGACGCTGTCACAACAACAAAGAGAAACTAACTTTTTACAGAGATAGCAATCTAGAACTTAAGAGATAAAGAGAGGTGATTGAACCGTTGCACGTCCACGCGTTGAGGCCGTCGGTGATGGCGAGGTCAAAGCGGGACGAGAACCAGGTCCCCTTAATGAAGATCGACTCCTTCGATTTGGGGTCGGATTCGAGCGGGAGCTCGAGCTTCAGGCAAGTATCGCGTGTTGTGGAATTTTCGTCCGCCATTGAAGGGTTGTTTCGCAAAGAAGGAGAGGACATGGGACATTCTAAATGCGCACCACTTTTCTCTTTGTGAGCACCAACTTCTTCGTGAGGACCCCATAACTTTTAAAGGGAGTTTCTAAAAGAGCACACCAATTTTCCTAGTGTCCTGGATAATGAAATTTTGATCAGGCTGAAAATTGAGAAGTGGGCTCACTAGGAAAAATGGTGTGCTCCTTTGGAAGCTCCCCTTTAATTTTGGTCAGGCTGAAAATTGAGAAGTGGGCTCACTAGGAAAAATGGTGTGCTCCTTTGGAAGCTCCCCTTTTAAAGTAGGTGTTTTTTTTCTCAGTGAACACAACTCATTTTTCCACTGTGCAGTTATTTTCTCTAATCATTTTCTCTAATGAGTACCATGTCTTATTTTCTCCTATTTCTCGCTGCTATTTTGCCCTTTTCTCTTCTCTCTCTTCTCTCGCTGGGTTCCCTCAACGTTCGCTGCGAAAATTTCCTAAACCAGAATGGTGCTCACAAAATGAGTTAGAAAAAGAAATAAAGGGGATAGTGCGCACTAAGAAAAGGGCCAAGTTTTTATTTGTAAAAAGAAAAGACAAAGTTGAAAATATTTTCAATTTAATCCATGGTGCTCACTATGAGGAAAGTACTGCACATTTAAAATTGAGAGTTACTTGCTGCAGCCCATGTTTTTCCTGAAAGTAAAGGAAATTTGCAAAATGCGAGCAGGTCAGATCAATGTTGGGTCGGGTGGAGACCCAAATGCAACATGAATGAGAACCTACAACTTACAACATGCACTAGGGCTTGTATTCCAATAAATTAGGAATTTAGAAATAAATCAAGAAATGAGGTAACGAGCAACTAAAAAGTTAATGAGCAATAGGTTAAAATTATGAAAATTGTAGTGATATTCTATAAGACGTAACTCAATGCGGCATAACTACATGAAATTTGGGAAATTCTAAATGCGCACCATTTTTTTCTTAGTACGCACTATAGGTTAACTTTGAAATAATTATAAACTTGCTATTTGTTAAAAAAAAAAAAAATGGGTTTCACCTTTTATTAGTGAGCACCATGCAACTTCTTTTTTCTTCCCTAACCCTTTTTTTACTTTTTGCGCATGTCGACGGACTTCGTGAGGGGAAGGAGGAGAGCGGCGAAGATAGGGAGAACAGCAAGAGGTGAGGGGAAGGGGGCAACTGGACGAAGGTGAGTAGAGTTAGGCTTGGTACTCACTAGGAAAAAGAAAAAAAAAATGGAGAGGAATGGAATTAAAATTAGAAAATTGGTGATGCTAAGAAAAAAAAAGTACCATATTTTAAGGTTATACGGTTCGGCTATAGATATACGATGCTTACTTGGAAAAAAAAAAGTAGTGCGCATTTAGAATTTCTCATGAAATTTATATATTCTTCAGGGCTCTCAAAGGGTACTCAAAGGTTATGCAGTTCGAGGATATCAGAATGTGGGATTTGGTTCTGAGGTTGTGCATTTAGAATTTCCCATGAAATTTATACATTCTTCATGGTCCTCAAAGGTTATGCAGTTTGAGAAGATCAGAACGTGGGATTTGGTAGTGAGGATTAACCAAGCACAAAAGAAGAAAATAGTTAATTTTGATCCAATCCAAAAGAAAAAAATAAAATATACAAGAAATGCAGCTCAAGAACTATGAAGGATTTCCAGTTGATGTCCATTTGAAAATACAAACAGACTTTAGAGTATTAGAGGCAACCAAACAATCATGCATGCTGGTGTCAAAATCTACAAAATCCATCCTACATGTTTAAAGTTCCTATACAAAGGAAAAATAACTCTCGGCATAACTCTTTTTAGCACACCTTTCAGATGAACAAAGAGCATCCTTTTAGCATCGGAATATTATGAAAGAAACAATATGAAGAAAAAGCATAAGGAACTAGTTATAAAGCCTGACATCCTCCTTGACATCCAATTTCTCTAAATCATTGAACATTCAATGTTTTTACGTACAACAACGGACATTCTAGATACAGTGCCCCGAGCAGTCTCAGCACATATAAACAGAAGATAACAGCAGCAGCTAAACAGGAAAGAGAGAGCAATTGTCAACATCCTACAACAACAGGATATACTATGCTAGAACCAATGGACTGCCACCTGAGACCTAAAAACAGAGAGAAGTAACAAAAGAAGAAAAAAATTCAGAACTATATGCCTGATGGCAGAGAAAAGAATTCAAACTAACTTCACTCGGCAGTAGTAGTTTTCATTTCTCCTGGTTCCCTTCTTTGGTTTCCACCCTGCTGCTGCGATCGCTCTTGCCAGGACTAACCAGATCATCAAAGTTGTCTGTCTTCCCCAACAGAATCTCAATCTAATTGAATCCAGAATAAAATACGCAATTAGCTGACAATACTAATAATCAAAGTGAAGAGATTGATGAATCTCCGCAGGGATCACCTTGGCTTTGCGGACAAGGCGGCCCTTGGACTCATCCTTGGTGCCCACAGTGGATGTCAAGATCTCTGTTCCCATTTAGAGGGGTGATTTTATAAAATCACATAAACATCAGGAATGTGATATATAATTAAAATGTTCTTGTGCAGTAAAATTGTTGTTCTTACTCTTCTCAGTGGCAAGGCCATTGTTCTTAAGAATCTCAGCCACTGTAACAACTGTGCCGATTGCTAAAACAGTAGTTAAACAACAAAAAGAATTTCAAACTATAATTAATTGTAGACAGTAAAACTTCAATAAATCACAGTGAATGATAAATGTTAAGATTTACGATGTCTACTCAATGAAAGACCACTAGGAAACACTAAGGAATAATAATAGTAATTTTATAATTTATTATAAACCACTTTCTTGGTTCAAAATTCATGGCAGCATTACATACTCATTTTAGAAGTCATCATTAATAGGACTCCAAGGAACTGATTATATAATATTTAATGATAATAATGATAATTTTATAATTTAATTAATATAAACCATTTTCTTGGTCCAAAATTCATGTCAACGTTTTTTCACAGATTCGTTTATGAAGACACGATTAAGCCTCCAAGTAATTAATTTAATGAAACTATTGGCTATGATATATTCTGTAATTAACATTATGCATATCAATATTAATTAATTTCCCTCAAAAAAGAACAACATTAATTTATTCCTTAAAAAAATAAAAAGTAAATAGCCGACTGTCCAAAAGGAAGCAACAAGGTTCGCACATAAATTTTTATGCGGGCATTCAGATCCTCAGTCGCATAAATTAAAAATAAATCTACAAAATAGACCGCATTTTAGCGGGGTCCACAGACCGTTTCAAAATCTTCAAAGAAACACGTGCAGAATCCGAAAGCAAATACTAACGATAATGTCAAATAACAAACAATAACAAAATAATTCTATATTATCAAATTTAGCCCCGAAAAAAAATAAAGAAAAACAGTGACACTAAGCAAAAATTAAGCGACGATTTTACCCATTCCGAGAGCGGAGAGCTCGATCTCGTTATGTTGCTGCATGTACCTCTGCAATTTCACACAAAAAAGAAAGAAAAATAAATTAATCCATTACATCTCCAAAATCACCTAAAATAGAAATCGGAGTATATCACCGTCACCTGAAAGGAAAATCAAGATCAGATCCCAAATTAAACGTAGATGCTCGTAAATCAAATTATAAATCTATAGAAATCAAATTAAAAGTTCGTAACGTGGATCCGAACCGTTACATTGCAAAAAATCGGAGAAATGGGATCGATCCATAATATAAAAAAAAAAAAAAAAAAGAATACTCGATCTAATTTCTAATAGATCATACCATGCCTATTCCAAAAACGGAAAAAGAATTGATCGGACCTTGGCTAGATTGACATAGAAGTAGAGCGGCTTCTTGTTGGTGGAGACCTGGATCCGGTTCTTCTTCTGTGGGCCCACCGCCGCGATCGCCGCCGGATTGTTATTCGCCACCTCCATCTCGATCGATCGATCCCAAATCTCTCTCTCTCTCTCTCTCTCTACTATTTCTCTCTCTAACTCTCCCCCTCGCTCGCTTGGAGAATGGAAAGTGAGAAACGGACCCGGGGCCGCTTTTATAGGCGACGTTCATGGGAGCGGGGCCAGCGAAGGGTCGCCACATGGTGGGGCATTGGCCAGGCGGTTTCATTTGCTGGCAGTTATTTGGGCTGGTCCGTACGAGTCCGTTACATCATTATCCGACTGGGATCTGACGTGACGTGTCGTGTTGGCCCCCATTTGAACTCGTAGTGTGGATTGGCCAACCGGCCCAGACCATATCAAACACTCGGGAGATTTCTAAAGCGACACCCCAAAATGTCTTTTGGACAATTTGGTTTTTTTCTAAATGCACATCCCTTTTTTTAAAAAACTGCTTTCCCGCTAAACTCATAGTTTGATCGCTCGATTCGCTCCTTCACTCCTAATAATCGCCTCACCCTAAATTGCCACCTTGATAGTGAAATCGACACCCCCTGAAGCGAAATAGACATCGCTCTCGGGAATCGACGCCCCCTGCATCGCCCTTAAAAATCGGCGTGGTGCTTCAAAGCCGGCCACCCACTTCTTCAGCAGCTTTTAGACTCCTTTCCCCTCTTCCCCTATCCCCCATAGTAACTAATGATATCGAGAAGTCTCCAAAGTAAGACTCTAACTCTATTAAGTTATTTGGCGAGTTTTCAGTGGGATTCATCTATCGATTTTGCAACGACGGAAGTTGTAGAATGCGCCACGCAAAGAAAATTTGGCGAGTCCGGAGTCCTTCCAAAATTAGGATCTTCTTATGGCTGCTTGCGAAGAATGCAATATTGACGTGGGATAATCTCCAGAAAAGAGGATGGATAGGTCCTAATATGTGTGCACTATGTGGACACGAGGAGGAATCGGTTGACCATATCATATTGCATTGTGAATACGTCCGATTCATATGGTTGTTATGCACTAGTTTACCTTCACCCGCAACCATTGTGTTTAGCATTTGGGAACACGATCACATCCTTCGTCAGAAGAGTTTATCATATACTTTACTTGCATCCATTACATGAAATATATGAAAGGAACGCAACGATAGGATATTCAGGGGCACAACTCATTCGATAAATAAATGCATATTTACTATCTACTCTGACTTTCGCATTTGGACAAGGATACTCTCTGATGATGCTAATATCGACGGCTATGAGGATGGAGATGGAGATGAGTCTGATCATGACATTATGCTCGTCCATGATGGTTCTCCAACAGAGGAGGATGGCAGGTTTACTTAAAGATATTAGAATGCTTCATGATATGTTCTATCTTGAGATGTAATATTATTAGTATTTTGTTTTTGTTGAGTGTATGTTTAAACGCTCTCCTGTTTATGTAATAATATGTACTTTGTATATCTGTTCTGTTAGGTATTTTTAATGGAGCACGGGGGGAAATACTCTCACCGCTTTTATAAAAAAAAAACTCTATTCAGTTATTATCGAGTAAAATTAGAGTTTTGTTGATTTCTTTCACGTTTAATATATTATAGAACGAGTTGCAGAGGATTAACATCTTGCTTGAGTCGTTCAAGGAGAAATCGAGGAGAATCGATTTTAATTTGTCGAGATTCGAATTCTCATTTATTTTCTTATATTGATTATTAGGATTTTTGCTAATTTAAAGTGAAATTTGATATATTTGTAATGGAACACCTTGAATGTATATTGCTAGGTTCCAAGTATAATTTCCAATCGAAATTATCGAGTGTGATGGAGTGTATTTTACAAAATGCAAAAAGCTTAGGACACTAGAGGAAATATTTATAAAAAATGAGATTGCATTTAGAGTCACAACCAATAAAAGCAGTGTCCATTGATCTCATTTCCCACAATTGATACTTCCAGGCTGAGGATATATAACTACATGATCACACATTCTTGATATGAGTTGAAAAGAAAACATTATTGATAATTACCTAAAGCAACATCTACTTCCCTTACTTAAATTAGACCTGATTGCAAATTTAAAATAA
The DNA here is from genome assembly GCA_036321105.1 of Dracaena cambodiana. Lineage (NCBI taxonomy): Eukaryota > Viridiplantae > Streptophyta > Magnoliopsida > Asparagales > Asparagaceae > Dracaena > Dracaena cambodiana. The sequence continues at coordinate 11,830,098 of JAYEPQ010000011.1, read as the reverse complement.
AAAAATGTTTAAAAGATAGTTATGTGTCCATATCTGTCACTAATTGCATACTAAAACTTGCATGATACTAGTCCGCAGCGTATTGAACATCTAAAACTGTGACAGGAATAGAATAAAAAAAATTGCTTATTGGAGTTAGGGTCTTCTTAAAAAGTTTGTGCTAGAGACGTTAGAGCATGGCTAATTGAATAAACATAAGGAATTGGATAGTGTATAAATTATGGATATCCATGCTCTAATATTATGGAAAGTGTATAAATTATCACCCTTAAAGTTTAAAACTCTCATTTAGACTCTCTGAATCAGAGGGTCTGAGTGTAATTAAAGCACAATGACTTGGACAGTTCAGAGGGTGGGAGTGATAAGTTATACACAACTCATAATATAAGGGGTCTGAATGTAATTAATCTTTTTTTTTTCCTTGTCTACTTTCATAAAGCATGTGCCTCAGTGAACATCCAATTATTTCGGCCTAATCCTTCAACTCCTTCGATATGCTGTTTCGACTAAATCCATGCCAGATTCGACGTTAGTCAATAGATTATGTCGGTATGTTTTAAGTAGCATCGAAATGGGCATACCATCAGAGCGTCTGAGAGTGAGATTGTGAAATCTTTTAATAAAGTCTTTCGTGGATTCGTTCTGCTTGTGCTTTGCTACAATAAGAGTAGGAATGATTTGTTGGACAATTTGCTGATGTTTTAGATTATTATGGACATACTTACTACTATTATTAATTATCAGACTTATTGAATATTTCAATCAAAAATAAAGTTGGATAATATTAAAGAAGAAGTACGAATTTGTATAATAGCAGTAGTGTCTATTTTCCAGATTTGAATCTTATTACCTACTGTTGTTTACATGAATTTAATTATATTGAAATTGGTTATCTAGTTTATTATCCTAAAAAAGAAACAGTATAAAAGAATTACTGAATTAGAATACTTTACTGATTGAAGGATGAACGAAAGTTGAAGATTGATGCAAATACGATGAAGACAGGAAGAAGATCGAGATTAGTGTTGGACACTATCTTCTTAAAACTGATTCGCCCTCTGATAACAATGGGCGCCGGTCTCCCAAAATACAACGATCGGTCTGCAACAGAAAGGAAGCTGTAATCCTATTGCTCTGGTGAATCTGATAAAAAATACTCTCTGTATGATGTAATGCAGGACTGTTTAATAAAAGAACTGTTCTTCTGGAAACAAAAACTTTCTCTCAAAATGACCAAGTTTCTGTCTACAGAAAAAATGAGAAGAAAAGAAAATTTCTATATCTTGAAATGTCTGGACAGAGGCTTATTTATAGGCTACTGGGTAAACGGTCACAACGGTTGGCTGTTAACAGTTATGACCGTTTAACGGCAATGGTTAACAGACGACCATTGGATCTCAACAGCCAAATCCTAATGACTCTTAACGGGTGCGGGTCGAATGCGCCAAGCACGCAATTAAAGCGCCCAATGCGCCTTAAACGATCATTCGCTCTCGCACACGCGCTTGTGTGTGCACGTGCGCATGCAGGCGGTGCGTAGCACCACCCGTAATGCTCAAGGTTTCTCCTCTTTTTACATAAGCAATGACATGGAACAAACAATCCTATATAAACACACATCCTAACAATAGTCTAGCCAATGTGGGATTATTTTTCTTCTTTCCTTTTTGTTCCATTTGCTATGTACTCCTCTTTGAAATCATTTTCCATTCACCTAATTCATTTATTTTTGAACTAGTGAATGGGCTCAAAGATTCAAGTTCAAACATACATGAATTCAACAATCCCCCACATGAATGAAAATGACTTAGACTCTAATGCAACTAAACAGAGAGTATAATAGAAAATTACCACATCGGGAGATGTGCCTTTTGGCTTTGAACTTTCCCTAGTGAAATATTATCGAGTTTACTCGCTAATCAATGAACGCGATATTTTTGAACTGTTCATCTTTTGATGTAAATTAAAATAATAATATTCACACGATTTCTTTCAAGTTTAACAGATTCTTATATTATGTCCGTTCTGCCCCTGGACAACCTGGTAATTCTATGAGTGCTCTAGAGAATTTAGCTTTTATCATTCTCATAGAAGCGGTCCCTTCACACTCACATAGGTAATCTCTTATTAAGAGTATCCTGTCATACTCTACTTGAATTTTTAAGATATAAGGATTATTAAAAATTTAGCTTATCCTTACAAATTGCAGGTTAATCACTATTTTACCATATAAATGAGATAGGAATTATTTTCTCAGTGATTCTACTGAGTTCCCCCACAATTCGGTTGTCCCTTTGAACCTAGATCTTAGGATCTCCAGTCAGCTAGGTTGGGTTGCCATTATAGAATTACTCTATTTAGTAGACTGTAATCACATTCCCATCGATAACTTATATACTTGATCTCTGGCCAAGCCTTTTGTTAATGGATCTGCAATATTATTTTTTGATTTTATATAATTAAGAGATATTATTCCGTTTGTAAGCAGCTGTCTTACAGTATCATGTCTACGACGTATATGTCATGACTTTCCATTATATAATACATTCTGTGCCCTTCCAATTGCTGATTGATTATCGCAATGGATGCAAATTGTTGACACAGGTTTAGACCACATTGGAATATCTTCTAAAAAGTTTCGAAACCATTCTGCTTCTTCTTCAGCTTTAGCTAAAGCGATAAACTCAGATTCCATTATGGATCTAGCTATACACGTTTGTTTTGAAGATTTCCAAGAGATAGCTGTACCTCCAAAAATAAATACATATCCACTTGTGGATTTGATGTCTTTAGAATCTGTATTCCAGTTAATATCAGTGTATCCTTCTATCACTGCTGGATATCTAGTATAGTGCAAGCCATAGTTAGTAGTGTACCTCAAATATTTGAGTACTCTAACTATTACTTTCCAGTGGTTCTCCCCTGAATTACTTGTAAACCTACTCAGTTTGCTCTGAGTATGCAATATCAGGTCTTGTGCAGTTCATTAAATACATAAGACTGCCAATGATTTGAGAATATTTTAATTGAGATATACTAGCACCGATATTTTTTATAAGATGTAGACTTATATCTACATGTGTCCTAGCTATATCATTATTTTCCTTGTCAATTTTTTTGAGTATCTTCTCGATATAATGTAACTGGGATAAGGTATATCCATCAGATGTCCTAGAGATTTTAACACCAAGAATAATATCTGTAATATCTAAGTCTTTCATATCAAATTTCTGTGTTAACATGATCTTTACTTCTTTAATTAGAGCCATCGTGCTGCCGGTGATAATCATGTCATCCACATATAAATATACAATGATATAGTTGTGCATATCCCCTTTTACATATAAACATTTATCGTATTCATTATAACGAAATTCATTTGACAACATAACTTGGTCAAATTTTTCATGCCATTATTTAGGTGCTTGTTTAAGTCCATAAAGTGACTTAACAAGTCTGCACACCTTCTTCTCTTTACCTGGAACTATAAACCCTTCAGGTTGTTCCATGTAAATTTCTTCATCTAATTCACCATTTAAAAATATTGTTTTTACATCCATTTGATGAAGTTCAAGGTTATATTATGCAGCAAAGCAATTGTTAATTTTATGGATGTTATTCTTATTACAGGTGAATATGTATCAAAATAATCAACACCTTTCTTTTTGTCTATAGTCTTTTACTACAAGTCTAGCTTTGTATTTCTCTATAGACCTATCAGGTTTTATCTTTCTCTTAAAGATCCATTTATAACCTAATGGTTTATTTTCTGGAGGAAGATCCACAAGTTTCCAGGTGTGATTTTAAATAATTGATTCAATTTTACTATTTACAGCTTCTTTCCAAAAAGGAGCTTCAGGTGTAGACATAACCTCTTTCTAAGTTTGATGTTCTTTTTCTAATATATATGTTAAAAAATCTGGACCAAACGATTTATTAACACTAGCCCTTTTGCTCTGTCTACATTCATCCTCATTAGTTTTATTTCCTGAATCAGATTTTGTTTATCTTATAACTTCATCACAAGTCCTTTTAGGGGAACTTGGTTTATATTATTTACTAGAGAAAATATTCTCAAAGAATATTGCATTCTTTGATTCAATAATAGAGTACTTATGTATTTCTGGATGATCTGATTTGAAAACAAAGAAACGATAAGCACTGCTATTATGTGCATATCCAATGAATATACAATCAATAGTTTTAGGTCCAAATTTAGTCCTTTTAGGAGTAGGAATTGCAATCTTTGCAAAATACCCCCACACTCTTAAGAATTTATAGCTAGGTGCTTGACCTGTCCATAAATCATAAAGTGTTTTATCTAGTTTCTTTTGGGGTATTTTGTTGAGAATATGATTGGCAGAAAGCAAAACTTCCCCCCACATATTCTGAGGTAAAGCAGAACTTATTAGCATGCCATTCATCATTTCCTTTAATATTCTGTTCTTACGCTCAGCAATACTAGTTTGCTGAGGTGTGTAAGGAGCAGTTGTTTGATATATAATACCATGTTCTGTACAAGTTTGTGCAAATGGTGACTCATATTCACCACCTCTATCACTTCTTAATATTTTTATCTTTTTATTAAGTTGATTCTCAATTTTATTTTTATATTGTATAAACATTTCAATTACCTCATCTTTTATTCTCATTAGATATACATAACAATATCTAGTATAATTATCTATAAAAGTAATAAAGTATTTCTTTCCACCTCTATTTTGAACATATTTTAAATCACAAACATTTGTATGAATTAATTCTAAAGGTTCAGTACTACGTTCTATAGAACGAAAAGGAAGCTTAGCAATTTTTTATTCAACACATATTTCACATTTATCACCAAAGTTTATATTAAAATTAGGCAACATATTTAAATTTATTAATTTTTGCAAAGTATAATAATTTACATGTCCTAATCTACCATGCCAAATATGAGATGACTCGGTCATATAAGCAGAAGAATCAATTTTATTATTAATTTTAGGAGAATGATCATTACATTTATTTTAAACAGAGCATTTGTCATATACCCCTTGCCTACATATACACCATTTTTTGTAAGTACAAACTTATCAGACTCAAATACAAGCCTAAAACCTTTTTTACTCAAGACTGATCCTGAAACCAGATTCTTGTGGATATCTGATACATGAAGTATATCAGTAAGAGTAAGTTCTTTTCCTGAAGTCATTTTTAGTACAATATTTTCTCATCCTTCAACTTTGGAGGTTGCAGAGTTATCCAGGTAGAGTAGTTCTCCTTCCACATGTTCATATGTAGAGAACATCCACTTGTTGGCACAAATATGGCGAGTGCCCCATTATCCACCCACCATTCTTTAGAATTGCCACCAACTAGGTTAACTTCTGAGACAACAGATGTACAATTTACATCTACATTTGCATAAAGATTTTCTTCTTCGGCCAAATTTGCATTAAGATGCTTCTTCTTCTTCTTTGAAGAATCTTGTGCCTTGCGCATACGATAGTCCTTTGCACGATGTCCAGACTTGTCGCAGTTGTAGCACTTGCCATTGAATCTCTTCAAGTTCCACTCTTAGAATCTTCACCATTGTGCTTCGCTTCTTGTCATTAGACTTATTGGAATTTTCCATAACGTTAACTTTAGAAACATTGTATGGATTCCAATTTTCTTTTCAGAAAGACGGTTATCTTCTTCGATTCTCAAACGTACAATCAGATCTTCAAATGTTATTTCTTTTCGTTTATACTTTAGGTAATATCTGAATTCTTTCCAAGATGATGGCAAATTTTCAATAATTGCAGCCACTTGAAATGATTCACTAGTAGTCATACCTTCAGCATGAATTTCATGAATGATCACTCGAAAATCTTGTACTTGGTTGATTATATTTTTTGAATCAACCATTTTATAATCTAGAAACTTACCGACTACATATTTTTTAGAGCTGGCATCTTCTGTATTATATTTCTTATCTAAGAACTCCTAAAGTTCCTTAGCAGTAGCAATTGAACTATATACATTATATAATATATTGTCCAATCCATTGAGAATATAATTCTTATTCAAGAAGTCAGCATATTTTCATGTATCAACCGCCTTCACTGATTGTTGATCATCTTCAATAAGAGTCGGCACAATCTCCTTCAAGTACTTGGTCAGATTTAGTGTAGTGAGATAGAATAATATTTTCTATTGCCATCTCTTAAAACCTGAGCCACTGAACTTCTCTGATTTCTCACACTAGCTTGAAGGCACAGTTGGAATAAGCATGACAAGAGTTACCACAATGGACATATCAGATGCCGTGGCCATTATATCAGATGCCGTGGCCATTTACAGATATAAAATTTTATCTATCTGAATATTTGTAACAAATTTTAATCTTTCTAATAAAATTGAAAATCAATTCTTACTTTTGATCACAATATCATATAAAATCTCTTCAATAAATTTATCTACTCTCTACACAGAAAGTAATTATCTTTATCCAGAAGGAAGCGGTGGAGGGCGAATCGATTTTAAGACTGTTGGACAACTTGTTGATGTTTTAGATTAATATGGGCAGACTTACTACTATTATTAATTAACAGACTTGTATATTTCAATCAGAAATAAAGTTGGATAATATTAAAGAAGAAGTATGAATTTGTATAATAGCAGTAGTCTCTATTTTTCAGATTTGAATCTTATTACCTATTATTGTTTACAGGAATTTAATTAAACTGAAATTGGTTATCTAGTTTATTATCCTAAGAAAGAAACAATATAAAAGAATTACTGAATTAGAACACTTTACTGATTGAAGAATGAACGAATGTTGAAGACTGATGCAGATATGATGAAAATAGGAAGATGATCGAGGCTAGTGTTGGACACTATTTCCTTAAAACTGATTCTCCTTCCACCGCTTGCTTCTGGATAACAATGGGCGTCGGTCTGCCAAGATACAACGATCGGTCTGCAACATGAAGGAAGCTGCAATCCTGTTGTTCTGGCGAATCTGATAAAGAATACTCTCTGTATGAAGTAATGCATGACTGTTTAATGAAAGAACTGTTTTTCTGAAAACAGAAACTTTCTTTCAAAATGACCAAGTTTCTGTCTGCAGAAGAAAGGAGAAGAAAAGAAAATTTTTATATCTTGTAAGGTCTGGACAGAGGCCTATTTATAGGCTACTGGGTAAACGGTCACAATGGTTGACTGTTTACGGCTGAACCCCATAGAGGTGGCTGTTAACGGCTGAACCCAATAGAGGTAACCCGAATCCAACAGCACCAAAAAATCAAAAACTCCTCAGCTCCTCGCGACGATGTGTAGTGCCAAGTGCGCCATTAAAGCGCCCTAAACGCTCATTCGCTCTCGCACACGCGCGCACGTGCGGGCGGTGCATAGCACCACTCGTGGTACTCAAGGATTCTCCTCTTTTGACATAAGCAATGACATGCAATTCTATATAAACCTACATCCTAACAACACTCTAACCAATGTGGGACTATTTTTCTTCTTTTTTTTTTGCTCCCTTTACTATGTATTTCTCTTTGAAACCATTTTCCATTCACTTAATTCATTTATTTTTGAACTAGTGAATTGGCTCAAAAATTCAAGTTCAAACATACATAAATTCAACATGATTACCTCATTATCATCCTCAAAGAAACAAGTTTGGAAAGGACTCTCTATATCACTTCATGACTTAATAGAGATTGGAAGGAGCTTCTGAAACCATTGAAAGGAGAATCTTGTTAAGTGCTGATAAACAATCTTATACTACATTGCTAGTGATAGATCGGAAATAGTAGATATGCTAGTAGGATGATGCTTTGCCATTGTAATGCTATAGAGTTGGTAGGTATAACTTCTGAGGGTAAGGTACCGAATCCCACTCTACCATTTTCTAAGAATCATCACTGTCATTGCCAGATATACACATAGTAAGCTGGCGAGGTTGGAAGGAGCTCAAGGTTTTTATTGATGCACAATCAGAAAATAGCATCGCCTTTGTTCGATAGTGGTTCCTCATGAGAACTCAACGAAGCACCATTGAGATACTCCTAACCTGCCAAGATGTTGACATGATATATTAGGAGTCAGAACAAATATGAAGGATGTTTGAGAGTATATGATTTGGATCATGACAAGACACTCCTCCAAAAGTCGTGAAGGAAAATTTGAAAAAGCCCGACAAACCTTATTAGTCGAGCTTTGAGGGAGAAATATGGATCCCGGAAAGGATCCTGGCTAGGACGACATAAGAACTCATCTAATATATTAGGTTTTTAGTGAGGGCTAATTGGTATCAAATAAATATTTTTCATTGCTCTATCTTTTCATTTGGGTAATGACAAAACCATAAATTTTTGGAATGACAAATGGGAGAAAACCGGTATCATAGATGCAGTTTCAAAGATGTATTCTCACTTGTGCCGTTGGTGGATTCTTTGCTGGCGGACTACTTTCAGAGAGGGCAACTCATCAACCTGCACCTCAAGAGAATAGGGGACATGGACATGACAATAAGGAGCACTCAGTTACTCTGTATACTACATATGACTCCATTTGATCACTAGGAGTCCCAGTTGGATTTGGATTAGAAGATCAGAGTTCCAATTAGATTGGAACACCAATTACATGGTGATGTGTTATTCTAATGAATTAGAATAAGAACACTATATATATCTCTTGTATGCAATACGAGATAGGTGTGCAATTGACTGAGAGACATGCTTCTATTATTATGAGAGATGTGAGAGGTAAAAAGATACTTGGATGTTTTTTTGTAAGCTATTTTTCTCATAGTGAATATTTCTCTCGTTATTCCTGTAGACATAGGTTAAACTTGGTCGGTTGAACCACGTTAATTCTTATGTTGTATTGTTTCCTTCTCTCTATGATCTCGATGGGGGATTCGATCCCAACAAGTGGTATCAAAACTATGATTATGGATCCGGAATTGAGATCTCGAGATGGTGGATCTGATGTTGAGTCGACAAGGAGGTTAACGGAAGTATCAAGGCAAAATATAATAAGAAGAAAAAGAAAAAAAATAGTCGGATACAACCGGTGATGTACACAACCAGAGGCTCTAGTAATATTTACCAAAAGGAGTGGCTGATAATTGAAATGGATTCTGAGGCACAGATCGACAAATATGGTTGATCGGAGTGTGGATCGAAAAATCAGTGTTCGATTAAAGTGATCTAAGAGTCGAATCCCATGTTTTTCAGTATTTCAGATGTAGTGGTGGATGCGGATTGTTCAAAATCCACTATTTAGAGCAGATTTTGTGCAGACCAGCAGTGATCGACGATAATCGAGGGGTCGATATTGACCGAGATATTGATGGTCGATGGTTGGTTGATTGTATAATGATGAGGTATGGCGTGGTACTTCTTATTGATGGATATAGTTATTTCGTGACATGATAAAATATATGGTAATATATAATCATCTGTCTTTCGTGACATGATAAAATAACGGACTTTCTCCATGATGCATGGCTCATCGGATACGAGCCAAGGTGAAAATTGTTGGATTTGTGTCTCGCATCCGTTGAGTATTTAGATATGATCAAGGACCACAAGGAGTTACAGTTGGACTTGGATTAGAATACCAGAGTTCTAATTAGATTGGAACACCAACTACATGGTGATAGTATTATTCTAATGGGATTAAAATAGGAACACTATATATATATCTCTTATATGTAATACGAAAGAGGTGTGCAATTGGCTGAGAGAGATACTTTATTTATTATGAAAAATGCGAGAGGTTGAGAGATACTTAGATATGTTCTTGTAACATATTTTTTTCATAGTGGATATTTCTCTCGTTATTCTCGTGGACGTAGGTCGAATTTGGTCGGTCGAACCACGCTAATTCTTGTGTTCTTTTTGTGTTGTATTGTTTTCTTCCTCTCTACGATCTCGATGGGAGATTCGATCAACAACATGAAACAGTTTGGTTCTGATGCAAGTCTGGGGCATATGACATAACCTCCTTTTATAGGGCTACTGATCGAAGGTAATCTATGGTCTTTTTTATAAAATATTCTGGAAGAATAAAGCGCCTTACAAAGTAAGGGCATTGCTTTGGTTATTCTCCACTAGAGCTTTGCTTACATGGGATAAACCACAACTTAGTGGTTGACAAAGTTTTAGTTTATGCTCCCAGCTGTGTGCATCTCACGAGGAGAGTTTCCATCACTTGTTTTTTGCATGTCCTTTCGCAAAATTTATTTGGGACTTCCTATCTCAGGAAGATAAGGGTTTACATAGGACTACACTGACTATAACGGGGGCCATTCTTTTGGGAGATATAGATAGGAAAGCACACGGTCTTGAAATATCACACTATTGGACTTTTACAGTCGTTGTTTGTAATGTATGGATTCAAAGAAATAAAAGAATTGTTAAAAATTTTCATAACGGGTAGACAATGTGCAGTATAAGACAACTAGTTGGATTGTATTTGTAGTTATTTCTAGTTTATTTTATTTGTATTTGTGATCCCTCCTTAGACATGTACTAACTATATAACTAATTTGTTTCGTTCTTTCTAATTAATGAAATGCAAGGGAGTTTGTGCTCGTTATTTATTAAAAAAAGAAAACATAATAAAAGAGACGGTTTATGTATGGACCAACTCACATTTTGAAGTGTGTAAACAATCTCTAATTTTGAGTCGCTAGTCGAATTCATATACATATTTTTTGCACCATTATATTAACTGAGTTTTCATAGTGAGTCAAATTCAAAATTCACAAATTGAAGAAGAGTGATGCCATTAGAAATAAAGCTAATTGCTTACGGTTAATAATATCACATGAACTTCAAATTTCAACTCAAAAAATGTGGTGCTGGTGAGGTCTTGGCAGTTCAGGTGTTTCGCAGTGTACTTGGGCAATCTGGTATGGCATTTACCAAAGAATTGGACTGATACGTGAAGATTTGTACTCTCACGCATAAGAACTTGCTCGGAGGTGGACTTAGTTGCAAAAATTGATTTTCTTCTAGTGGAAAAGGGTGTCTAAATCTAACTGCCATCAAACTGAGGGGTCTTACTGTAAAATGAGCTGGCCAATTTACCAGGGAGTTTCCGAAGGAGCACACCGCTTTTCACAGTAAGCCTACTTTACAGTGTAATTAATAAAAAGGTGTGCTTCCAGAGTTTCTAAAGGAGCACACTACGTTTGTTTAGTGAGTATTCTCGACAGTGTATTTTTTTCCGTTCTCTTAAGTGGGCTCACCAGGAAAAATGGAGTGCGCCTCTGGAAATTCCAAACGTACCATCAGTCCGATGGAATCAAGAACCTGGCATCCAAATATTTAGTCCCTATTTGATAAACTGCCAACAAACTGACATAACTGATTCTAACCGACTATTCCTCAATTTTCACCCTCCCTCTCTCAAGAATTCAAGAAAACGACCAACAGAGCTCCCCTCTTGCAGACATCCAACCAAGAAAGCCAAACTTGCTCCCTCTCTCTCTCTCTCTCTCTCTCCTCTTCTCCAAGAACTCCCTTCCTCCTTCCTCCAAAATCAAACCCAAAACCCAATGGCATCGGATTCTGAAGATGAAGGCCACGGCTACCTCTACTACCGAGGGAGTTCAATGGCAGGCATCTTCTATGAAGAAGACGACGGCACCCAAGGCGCCTTCCAATGGCCTGATTTCAACGTCTGCCCTCCGCTCGTCCCCCCTATCGACCCACCTGCTATCATCTGCTCTTCCTCTCGTGGCCTCGCTGTCTTCCGCTGCGCCTACGGCCCCGTCTCCCTCTACTACGTAAGCAACCCCTTCACCCGGCAGCGCCATCATGCCTTCCATCTCCTGAACCCTCCCCCAACGCATCATGACCCTGACGAAACCGAAGTCGTCCTCATCACCAGTCTGGCAACAGGTTCCTTCCACGTCGTCTGTGCGTATCGCTTCTTCTTCGACTTATACTTATTCGACATATACTCCTCTGACACTGGTGAGTGGGAATCCTTTCTCAGGTCCATGGATTATGATATCTTGCCAAACACGGGTGTTTCCTGTGATGGGTCGGCATACTGGCTGACGAACAGGACCACTACAGATAAGGTGCTGAGGCTTGAAGTTACACTGGACAATTGGTTGTTCAATCTCTTGGACCTGCCATATGATTCTTCTGAGGAACCGGGCGGTGGCATGCAGCTGGGAAGAGCAGGGAACAGGATAGGCCTTGCTATCGTTAGTCCGTCATTGGGAGGGGTGGATATGTACACTTGGGGCGAGGAGGACGCGTTCGAGCCTAGTGGCTTCTTGGGTTTGGATATAAGGCCTGGCCAATATTTCAGAAGGGATGCAGTGGCAAGATTATACAGTACCCAGACCGGCTTGAGCATCAGGTGCAATGCCATGCCGGTGGTTATCAGGTTCGAGAGCTCAAAGATGGAGGTGCCACTTTTGGTCGATGATCAACTGGTTGTGTGGGAACAAAACTCTTTTAACTACAACAGGGCAAGACTGAGGGTTTTTACAGGCGACGCACCGTATAATATTGGTCGAGGTGTGCCCCATGTCCGCACTTCTTTACTTCCTATCAACTTCATCGACAATGGAAATGGACATCGGTAGCTCCAGGATTCTAGTTCTTTGGCACATGTCGATGCTGAATCTTTAAGCCGTCTGTTTCCTCCTTTGAAGCTTTGTGTGCGAGGGCATTCACATTTCTTGTGTTCTTGAAGGCGGCCAGTATCGCGCTCAACTGTTTCCATTATGTTCTTGATTAAAGATGGACCTTTACGTTCTTGCTTGATGCCTATTTTGTTATCTTTACTGCTTTTCAATTAGATTTTTTTTTTTTGGAAATCTCTGCATAATTCTTGTTTCTTGTTTCTTGGTTCTTGTAAATTTCTAGCAAAAACAAATGTGGAAGTTGGCAAGCAGTTGTTTCCATTTTCAAAAGAATAAAAAGATTGATTCTTGAGTAGCTGAGTGTGAGGTTCGATAAAGCTAAATTCGTATTAATAGCATTCAGTCCAGATTCAGATTAGTTTGAGGCTTTGAGCATTTCCTGTTTTCAGGTGACGAAACTCTAATGATACCAAGTTTTAATACATTCATGTGATCATGTCAACGTTTCTTTATCACTGCATCCTATAATCATTTCTCACTAATTTAAGTGTAGTAAAAATTGATATTGAGTTAATTTATTTTTGTTTTAATTATATTTTCGAATTTTCTTGCTTTTCAGTTTCATCTATAGCATTTCTAATCTGCTATAGGTAGAGGGAAAAAAATCAGACTCACATTAGTCTTTACGTACTCAATCTGAATAGTTTATCATTTAACTATGAAGTATCTTCAGGCTGATTTGAAATAAACCGGTAGGTGGAAACCCTCAGTGTTCCATTAGTAAGGAAATAACAGAACCATCCAAGAGTAACATAGTTCGATCACTTCAAATGAGTGATTCATAATACAATACTTGCACGAAATAAAATAGAAAAGATACATAAGTGTAACACCAGATCCAGCTGTTTTGTAAGATGAGGAGTACTAATCAAGTTTGGTCAGTGAGTCAAGGTCATATGCCGAGAATCTCTCTGATATATGTATGCGCTCCTCGTCGGAAGTTATGCCTGTCCACATAAAAAAGTCATGCATGATTAGACGGGTGCAAGTATGTAGGGAGCGGACAGTAGAATTAAAAATTCTACTATTTCTTTACATCTAAACATTCCAACACAAAACTGCAGTTAGTATACTGGCGTGATTGGTTGTATGGTTTGTTAAGTTTAGTCTACCCCCTATGCAATTTTCCTCCTCCATGTTTGGGTTGATCTCAAGAATTCTTGCACATCGGATCCAAAGATGATTAGTGAAGTGACAGTTTAGTAATAAATGGGTGGTGGACTCTCCATTTTTACTACAGAGGACACAGAAATTTGGACCTGCTCAGCCTCTTCTTTGTAATGTCGGCCATGTGAGTAGGGCATTCTTATGGGCTAGCCAGAGAAATATCCTAATTTTCAGTGGGCATTTTGTATTCCATATCCAACTTGTGTTTTTAGTGCTGACTCCACTATACATAAAATGATGGTTTGTGGACTTTACTAAGAATTTTTCATTTCTGTTCCATCTCCATATTGGTTGATCATTGTTTGTCTCGGTTGGTGCTGTTTCATTTAGGGTAGACCTTAGTTCTCGAGTCTGTGTCTCCTCCAATATTGATGTGGGATGTGTTAGATTAAGTCGCCATCTCGCTCTTCCCCATTGGGAGGCAACAACTGCATCTTTATTGCGGGATAGTTCAAATGCTGCAGGGAATAGAATTTTGAGGGGGATTTGTGTACACCACCGATCGTGCCAGAATGCAATCTTTCGACCATTGCCTAGTTTATATTGTAGACTAGTCCAAAGTATGTGTTTGGTCTTGATTACCCCTTTCCAGAAGTGCGATGAAGTTGGGGAATTTCTAGTATTTTTAGACCATGTGTTATTTCTGGAGCAGTATTTGGCATGCATGAGTTTCTGAAGGCTTCCCTCTGGACGAGTGAGTAAGTGTCACCACCACTTAGCCATTAGGGATAAGTTGAATATTCTCAAATCCAAAACTCCAAGACCTCCTGCATATTTGGGCCTGCAAACTTGCCTCCAAGAAACAAGATGATATTTGTTGGAATCTCTCGTCCCATTCCACAAAAATCTCTTTCTGATATGGTCTATTTTGTTTCGAACCCAGCATGGTAATATAAAGAAGAACATGTAGTAGAGGGAAAGGGATGAAAGAACTGTGTTGAGCAAGATAACCCTTCCTCCTAAAGATAATAGTCCCCTTCTCCAGCCTTCTAGTTTCTTCTCGAAGCAGTCCAGAAGGGGGTACCAATCCTGTTTTGAAAGTTTTCCTGATTTGATAGGGATACCCAGGTATTTCATTGGAAAACCTCCCTCCTTACATCTGAAGATCTCTAGAATAAGATTCATAGTAAGATTTTTGTGTCCTATGCATATCATGGAACTCTTGGAGAAATTAATCCTTAGTCCCGACCATGCTTCAAAACATCGAACGCCCCATTTGATGTAAATTGCCTCACAAAGATTATTGCCTCCAAATATGAGTGTATCATCAGCATATTGGAGGTTGATAAGTGAGGTAGAGATAGATCCTGCAAGATCTTTTATGAGACCTGCAATTTCCATTTTCCTAAACATGATGTTGAGGCCATTAGCAATGTGTGTAAACAACAGGGGGGAGAGTGGGTCACCCTGCCTAAGTCCCCTTCTGAGTACTATTTCTTTACCTGCCACACCATTAACTAGGATCTGTGTTTTGGCAATTGTAAGCCAATTCTTTATCCATGAGATCCATTTCTCTCCAAATCCTCAGAGCCGTAGGACCTCGAGTAGACAATCTCATTCTACCATATCGTAAGCCTTTTCGAAGTCCAGTTTGAGTATGTATCCATTCAACTTGGACTTTTTGCAGTGATGAATGATCTCATATGCTGATGCTATCCCCTCCAATATACTCCTTCTTGCAATAAACCCAGTCTAGTAATCCCCAATCATAGTTTGCAATTTGGGTGTAAGTTTGTTGGAAAGTATTTTGTGATGATTTTAATAGAACGGTTCACCAAAGCAATGGGTCTGTAGTCCCTGATCCGATCTTCAGGCTAATTTACTTTAATATTTTTATCATTCTTTAATGTTTAACATAATTTTCAGACCCACCAACGTATTTTTCCTAGTTAGGATTTGATGTTGTCGCATGAATAATTTAATCGACTACAACTCTCGCTTAGCCAAGAATAAGTTTACTTGTCCTATGTTATTGATACAGTCCTGTAATGAATCTCACTTGCTTGTAATTGGTTCTTGCGTATCTGATTGTAATTGAAAACAATCGGGTTATTCGGAAATAAGTAATGAATACACAATTGTATAAAGAGAAAACGGGAGGAGGGCTGTCAGCTCAGATTTTTCCTGAGCTGACGCCACATGGCAACCTCCTATTTGCTGAATCTAATTTGCTTACAATACTAATCTATATATTATTAAGGATAGATAAAATCTGTGTCGAAATGCCAGTGAACAAAAGGGTTTCTTTTGCAAAACACCCAATCTCTGGTTCGAAGTCTCGATCTTTGCCTTAACACCCATAATGCCTAAATCTCTTCTATGCATTTCCTAATTCATATTTGAATGTCTTGAAAGGCTTCAGAAAACTCGTCATTGGCGGTCTTATTCTGTTTTAGTTGGGTATTATGATTTTTACAACGAGTGGCTTGAATAAGAACTAATCGAATTGGATTGTCGATTCATAGAGTATTGAATTTTGAGACTTAAATGATTGTTTTTTTTTTATATGAAGGAGTTAGTTGAGTTGTTACTGAGCTATTATCATAAATTTGTAACTTTTAAGAAGA
Source organism: Dracaena cambodiana (assembly GCA_036321105.1). NCBI lineage: Eukaryota > Viridiplantae > Streptophyta > Magnoliopsida > Asparagales > Asparagaceae > Dracaena > Dracaena cambodiana. The sequence continues at coordinate 11,813,715 of JAYEPQ010000011.1, read as the reverse complement.
ATTTTAAATTTTTGTCCCTTTGTAACTTTTAAGAAGAATTTTATCCTTTTGTTGGTGATTTTTCTTTTTCTCTTATTGTTGTATGAAATCTTTTTTGTAGTTCTCTAGCAATTTAGTTTTGTGAGACATAAGACTTGAGAGGCAGAGAAGGGTATGATGGGTTCGGCAACAGAGTGGAGAGGAAGATGGGAGAAGAAGATCATGAGGGAGGATGGGAGAATCCAATGGGGATGGTTTTTTGCAAAAGAAACCCTCAACTTTGCTGGCTTTTCCCCGCAGATTTTATCTATTCTTAATAATATATAGATTAGTATTGTAAGCAAATTAGACTCAGCAAATAGGAGGCTGCCATGTGGCATCAACTCAGGAAAAATCTGAGCTGACAGCCCTCCTCCCGTTTTCTCATGTATAAAAGAGAGATACCATAAAAAGTTGATCAATGAACACAGCCTTGTGTTTCTGTTAATCCGGATTACAGTTATGACTAGAAGTTATGACCTAATACTCCAACTAAGCTTGTGATATGATATTCTGCTTATTCTCAGACCTGTTTCTAGCATTAGTTGTGATAAGATTGTAGTCCCTGATTCATAGGATACTCCTTTAGTGTGCGATTCATTATTACTTAGTTCCATTTAAATGATAAAAATCCAAGATTTTAAAGTTAAACTTGTAACTATAATGAGAGTATATTGGTGTTATTTGTTTTCTGCACAACTTTTTCTTGTTTTCTTCCTTTTGGTTACTATTATTAAATATATCTCGTGAATTGTTGCAATATGACCTCAAATTATTTTTTGCTAGGGCTAATTCTGAGTTATCTCCACATGGCTAGGTTTTGAAGACAACACAGTAGAATTTGAAGCTGATCTGCTAGTCGACAATCCTTATTTTTAAGACCACGCTTACTACTGAACCTTAAGAGAATTTCACTTTTTGCTGTGAATACTATCTCTTAGTCGTTATACTTGGTTTAATTTGGAATATTTTGTACTCCGAGTTGCTCTCTTTTCGTCTGAATAGGCGACCTAAAGTGCAGCACACTACTGCAGAAATTTATACTTGTATTTAATTCATTTTATCTTTGTAATATGGACTATATTATATTATATTATATTATATTATATTATGTAGTGCTAACTATTACGTATTTTAATTGCATGGTTTATTTATAAAAAGACATCTTATATCCATTTTGGAATGCCCACAGATAATGCCTTACTTAAAAATAGGATATATTGCTGAAAACTTTTATATTAGATTTTGAGATATTATAGGGTGGTATCAAAGTCCAAATTTTTAACATATTTGTCTAAGATATTTGATAATTTATTGAGAACTGATACCCCTGTGCATGCATTGTCCAACATACTTTCTTACTTTCATATTCCATTTCTTGATTCTAATTCCAGTTCCGTTGCTATTCTACTTACAAAATAATGATGACTAGTGGTCATCGTGCTCATGTTGTTACAAATTTTTGAGAGTTAGCTGAACAACACTCTGCCAGGACCGACAGAGACTGTTGGCAATGAAAATTTCTAAGTAAAAAGAAATTTTCCACACAGAATGCGGAGCTAACTCCGTAGCTCCATGTTTGGTTATTTTAGCCTCGCGTTTGAGCAAAACGCGGAGCTAATCCATAGCTCCGCGTTCTGATGAATTTAGCTTCGCGTTAACTCCACGTGAGCAGATTTCATTAGAATTCCAAATTGATTGGGATTGAGATTTGGACTTATCCAATATCCAAATTGAGTCCAATCAGAATCCTAAATTGATTGTGATTGAGATTTGGGTTTATCCAATAACCAAATTGAGTCCAATTAGAATTCCAAATCAAGAGATTTAAATCAATATTAAATATTTGATTAAAATCCTTGATGAATACAAAAATCTTATTTCCTATTCCTATGGAAATCTTTATTCCTATTCCTATAGAAATCTTTATTCCTATTCCTATGGAAACTCTCATAACCGCTAAAGTCTATAAATAGCCTCTTTGAGGAGACTTTAGGGATCATCAATGAATAATAGATCAATCTTTTTGATCATCAATCTTTTTCTGAAGTTTTGGAGAAGTTCGAGTTACGCATAGAGCCTTGAACGAATCAAAACCAAAGGAGATCAGTTCTATAGTCGACCGCCATCTTCAAGAGAAGAGTTCGGCATCAGATCATCCAAATGAACTACTAGTTAGATCTCATCGCCACATAGATCCCACGATATCATTGTAAAAAAGAGCGATAGATTATAAATCATCTCGTTTGTTCTTTCTTTTTCTTGTTCTCTTTCGTTGTGATTTAAGTTAATTCAATAGAAGGATAGTAAAGAAATTCTGCTGCGAACAAACTGGTGACCACAGTGGGAGAAGTCTCTTTCACCAGGGAAGAGATCGTGGCGCAATCTGACGTCGAGAGGATTGGATCTGGCATAGATATGCTAGTCGTTGAAATCGACCAGCAGAAGTATGAGGAGTATCTCTCCTCTGAATCAGGTAACCTGAACGAAACGCGACGCTATCGTCGCGTGCGCTCCAATACCCGAGAAACAGATAAAAAGGTATCCACTGATGAACGGGGATCTTTGGAGACCGCGACCATAGAGTCGTTGTTTGGACAAAAAATCCTAGCAGAAGATGGCCTCTCTACTGTCGAAAAAGGCATGGGAACTGGATTGACCAGAACCCAACTTCGAAATAGAAATCGGAGAGCTAGGCGAAAGGCTCTCAAAGCCCGCATTGAACGCGAGGTGCATTGAACGCGAGGTTAACTTCACAAAACGCGAGGCTATAGTCCCTTACAAACTGGCTTGCGTTAATCGCAAGACTAGCCAAGATCGCGATAAACGCAAACGCGAAAACTTGCAATAAACGCAAGATTTCTGATACTCGCATTAATCGCGAGGATAAAATTTCTTTGGAGCCAGCGTGTGATTCTCCATGCGAGGCTAATACTGAGCTTAGCAATAAACGCGAAGCCAGTACAACTTGCGATAAACGCAAGACCTTTATCACTCACGTTAATCGCGAGGATAAAATTTCCTTAAAATCAGCGCGCGATTCTCCACGCGAGGCTACTACTGAGCTTAGCGATAAACGCGAAGCCAGTACAACTTGCGATAATCGCAAGATTTCTAACACTCGCAATAAACGCGAGGATAAAATTTCTTTAAGGCCAGCGTGTGATTCTCCACGCGAGCCTACTACTGAGCTTAGCGATAAAAGCAAAGCCAGTAATACTTGCATTAATCGCAAGACTCCTCAGCTCCGCGAAAATCGCGAAGATGATTGGCAAATATGTGTTAATCGCAAAATTCGTGCTAAACGCGAAGTTATGATTTGCGTTGATCGCAAAGCGTGCAAGAATTTTCTTCCATGCGAGGCTAATATCCCAGAAGATAAACTTCTGCAGAGACGCCAAGCCAGCATGAAATGCGAGGCTAGCGTGCAAAAACGCGAAACTATTATTCTGCCCCGCGAATCAAAACGCGAAGCTAATTCTCAGCTCCGCATGCCAGAACGTTAAGCTAATTCTTAGCTCCGCGTAAAACAGCCTGAATATAGAAGCAAGGTTGATAATCGGGTTATTGGACAACATGTCGACACCAATGACCCTGAAAAACTTCAGTGGGCCCCTAGACCCTCTCAACAAGCAGGTGGCCCCCATGATTCTTCGTCATCCAAGGTCACCAATCTCAGAAATTACTTGACAAAAATGAGAAATATGACTCAAGCTCAGCCACACTCAACATGTCATTGTGAGCAGCTCATAACAGCCATATCTGCTGTATTGGATAATTATTGTTGTACCAAGAAGAGAGTGTCTGTATTTAATAGAATAACTGAGTCTCGTCAAGATACTCCGAAGAGGAGAAAGAATGATCTGAGATATAAAATTAAAGAAAAAGAATTAAACGTAGTGACCTCAAATATGGTCGGTAAGGACAAAAAGATTATGGAGAAAGAATATGAGTCAGATGTAGACGATGAAGAACATCATTATTTTACCCGGCTCAAATCAGGCGTTGTCACTCCTCGAAATTACAAGAAACTTTTAAAAGGTTTCTGTGATGATGACAGCGATAATTCAGCTATACCTTCCCCCACAATCTTGTGCATCTTTCCGACCACGAAAATCAGCGTTGCACGCAGTGGACAGGTCTGATGACATTGACCAGAGGATAGAAGCCCAAGAGCAGATGATTCGAGGTCAGCAAAAGGCCATTGATGACCTCAAACTAATGCTTCTAAAAGTGGTCGAAAATACCCAGAAGATAACCGACGATAAGACTAAAACTTCTTCGGAACTGCCATCTAAGACAAATGAAGAAACTAAAGAAGAAAAAGTTTATTCGATACATGAGGATGATGACAAATACTCTTTTCATGATCCTCATGGAGAAAAGAACGAGAAATTGCAAAGCCAACTGAATGCCTTAATGCACAAGAAAGAATTGAAAGAATCGGGGGTTTCAAGACCATACCCGCCTGAATGGGATTTGGCACCGTATCCCGAAAATTATAAACCGCTCAAGTTGAAGTCATATGACGGGAAAGTATCTCCCAGTCAGCACATCTATTACTTTTTATCGCAGGTAGGTCATCTAATGGGAAATGATCCTATAATGACCAAAGTATTTGCGAGCACCCTACGAGGGCCTGCTTTTACATAGTTTATGCAGTTGCCCCCGGGAACCATAAATACATGGTATGATATGGAGAAACAGTTCTTGGCACGCTTCTTTAAGGATGATACCGAAATATCGGTTCATTCCCTCCTTGCGACGAAACAAGGGGAAGAAGAAACGGTCAAAAGTTTCATTGAACGTTTAAGGGAAAAATCCGTGTATTGTCGACACGGTATGACCCAGGAAACTCTGGTGGAAACCTGCAAGTATAATTTTAGGACCGGCGTGCTGATAAGAATGGGAGCTGTGGAGTCCAAAACTTGGAAAGATCTGCTGAAACAGGGAGAGTAGGCGGAAGATATAATTCATCGAATTGAGGAATCTCGTGGCACGAGAAACTCTACAAATAACAGGCCATATCCACAGAATCTTAAAAATAAAGGGAAGGCTATGATGGCATCAGATACAAATCCGAAGTCAAAACCTCAAAATCTGAGAGGTGCATGTTAAAATAGGCCCCAACAAGACAGAACTTATACATTCAAGACGGAGCAGACTGGTACTCTATTCCATCTCCTCCTTAGAAAGGGCATGTTGAAGCTTCCGGAGAATCAAAAACCAAAAGACGTTAGTAAAACCAACGACCCAAACTATTGTCTGTACCATCGGAACGTCGGGCACCCAACTAAGAATTGCTATCCTCTTAAGAACCGAATTCAGGCATTGATAGAAGCCGAGATTCTCACACTTAAAGAGGAACAAAAGAAAGTTTCTGCAAATATGGCAACTTTAGTAGTAGGAACCAATGAGTTCCCTGCCAGAGCGATTCATGTACCAGTAGGGAAGCCAATATCGACACCAAGCACGGGCAGCCTGCACTTGCAAACTAGCCCCCTGGGTACCCTCCGAACCGCAGCTGTGACAAAGTCATTCTTATTGGTTAGCAGCCGGATTTGGTTGGAGGTGCCGAAAATATTGACAATAATAAATATCATATTGTTTCCGCTACTTTTACTAGCCATTAGAACGGCTAATTGAGTGCTAAAAAAAATGCCCAATGTTGTTAAAGCGGCGGGAAGAGGAGATCAAGTTCCTCGCCAACCCTATCATACTGGGGGTAAAAGTATAAAATTAACTACCTGTTAAAGCCGCGGAAAGAGGAGATCAAGTTCCTCACCAAATCCATTTATAGCTGGGGGTTTGCTAAAAATTCCGTGGACCTGTCATATTAAACTCTTAGCTCTGACAGTATGATTTGGATTATTCTCATCTCCGTTCAAGTTACGCGTGAGAGCACTTGGACTAGGCATGTGCAATTAAGCGCCTCTGTCAAAATCTGATGATCATGACCCGATCATCTTGGTGTGTGCACTTTAAGTTACGCATGAGAGTCTTGAACCGCCTCCATCAAAGTTTCAAGCATGTGTGATTAGGCACCTCTGCTGAATTTCTTGATCTTAACCTGATTACCAAAATTGAATATCCAAAGTATTTTAAAATTTGCTAAGTTCTAAACCATTTTGAAAACTTTGGAGGGGGTTCTGTTGGCAGTGAAAATTTCTAAGTAAAAATGAATTTTCCACACAGGACGCGGAGCTAACTCCATAGCTCCGTGTTTGGCTATTTTAGCCTCGCATTTGAGCAAAACGCGGAGCCAATCCATAACTCTGCGTTCTGATGAATTTAGCTCCGCGTTAACTCCGCGTGAGCAGATTTCATTAGTATTCCAAATTGATTGGGATTGAGATTTGGACTTATCCAATATCCAAATTGAGTCCAATCAGAATCCTAAATTGATTGTGAGTGAGATTTGGATTTATCCAATACCCAAATTGAGTTCAATCAGAATTCCAAATCAAAAGATTTAAATCAATATTAAATATTTCATTAGAATGCTTGATGAATACAAAAACCTTATTTCTTATTCCCATGGAAATCTTTATTCCTATTCCTATAGAAATCTTTATTCCTATTCCTATGGAAACTCTCATAACCGCTAAAGTCTATAAATAGCCTCTTTGAGGAGACTTTAGGGATCATCAATGAATAATAGATCAATCTTTTTTATCATCAATCTTTTTCTGGAGTTTTGGAGAAGTTCGAGTTACGCATAGAGCCTTGAACGAATCAAGACCAGAGGAGATCAGTTCTACAGTCGGCTGCCATTTTCAAGAGAAGAGTTCGTTATCAGATCGTCCAAAGGAACTACTAGTTAGATCCCATTGCCACATAGATCCCACGATATCATTGTAAAAGAGAGCGATAGATTATAAATTCTCTCGTTTGTTCTTTCTTTTTCTTGTTCTCTTTCGTTGTGATTTAAGTTAATTCAATGGAAGGAAAGCATAGAAATTCTGCTGCGAACAGAGACGAGAAAGGCAATAGTAATGGTAATAGCAATGAGTTGCAATGTTGCTCCATGCTTTAATAGAGTCATAGAAGTAGTAGTAGGACCAAATAAAGTTATTGCAAGCTGGACTAGTGGCAGCTTAGGAGGGCTCAGTAGTGGTCTAGGAGACTAATCGATGAACTGGTTGCGGAACCACTAGAGCGAGAGTGAAGAGGTAATATTAGATATTTCAGAAGGCTCCACCCTACCACTTTTTCTGGAACTGTGACATCATTGCAGGCAGATTAATAGATGATTTCTATGGATAACCTACTTGGAGTCGCATGCATCCCACCATAGAGTCGGATGAATGTTGTGAAATCCTCCTTATGGATATGACCATATCCTTGTGGCTGGCAGAAGAGTGTAGGCTGGAGAAGACAATGACTTGGAAAACATTCTCTAAGAATTTCTATACCTAACTCTTCTTAACAACTGCTCTAAGGGTGATGGAGCAAAAAGATCAAACTATTGATGAATATAGGGTTAATTGCAGTGAGATTTCCTGTACTATATGGATAGTATAACTTATTACCCTTTAAGTTTAAACCTCTCAGTTTAGTCCTTGACTCTTTACAATGTTATTTAATAGTTTTTATAAAATTTCCAAATTATCTTCATCTAAGCATGCGAGTTCATAGTAAGTGAGAGGAGGATAATGTAACGCCCCGCTTTCCGTAGTGTGGAAAGCTGAAACGTTCGGCGTCGAATGACAACTCGACAAGTCTCAAAACAAAACATTACAGTTGCAATGAAATTTAATATGAATAACATACAGAAATAAATGATATATATTTTTTTAGTTGATCAAAGAGATAACAACTTCCTCTAAATAAAATCAGTAATATGTTACTACAATAAATTATTTCTGCATAAAAGAGCTGTCTCACATAAAACTAAATGAAGTGCCATATGCACTTATTACAGTTTTCTAAAATGGAAGTAATTAATTAGAAATTGCATCACTCCTGTAAATCTGCCTGTTCCTTAAAGTATGTCATATCTTGTTCTGTTTCTGAAGGATCTACTTCTTGATAAATATCTGCATCTGGTCATGCATAACCAGGATCGTCAGTAAAGCGATCTAACATAACAATTAACAATAATAATTCAATATCATGGCAGACATGCAAATAAAATGTAGAAGTCATTATCATTATTGTCTTTAGTTGATGTCTTTTAATTATGGTATTTGAAAATTCAGGAAAATATGAATACCGTCTACTCCCGGAAAAACGGAATAGTAATTTTGATCGGAGCCTATCCCGATCTTCCCAAAATGAAAAACAGTGGCGCAGTGATGATCGGAGCCTATCCCGATCCTCCCAAAATGGGAAACAGTGGCGCAGTGATGATCGGAGTCTATCCCGATCCTCCCAAAAATGGAAAACAGTGGCACAGTTACGTCCAGTCATCTAATTCATATGAACCTAAATTTTTTCCAAATCCCAGTGTATGACGATTCCAGTGTAAGTCATTCAGTTTAGTTTAATGGATTGGTGATCATCATTAATTTCAATATTCTGTGGCAACAATAGTAATAATAAACAATAATGTACAATGCAATAGTTAATGATCTATCACAAATTTCATGATTTCGGTGTCTTTTCGGGTTTTATTTCCAATATGATGTATCGTAAAGTGATTTACAACATAGGGAAAATGGTGCTCACTAGTAAAATATGTACGCATTTAAAAGTTTTCCGAAGTTGTTTTGTCATTGCAACCCAACAGAGAAATGAGAAAAAGAAACAGTAGCAGTAGCAAAAACAGAAGGAAATAAGCAGTTCTAAATGCACACCCCATACTACATAGTAAAATGATTTACAACATAGGTGTAATAATGTCCACTAGTGAAATATGTGTGCATTTAGATTTTTCTAAAGATTCCTGTAAGTTGCAGGTAGTTCTACATGCGCCCACATACTATATAGTAAAGTGATTTACAGTATAGAGGAAATAGTGCTCACTGGTAACATGTGTGTGCATTTAGAATTTCCCAAAGTTATCCTGCAAGTTGCAGGTGGTTCTAAATGCACACCACATGCTATATAGTAAAGTGATTTGCAGCTCAGGGAAAAAGGTGCTCACTGGTGAAATATGTGCGTATTTAGAATTTCATAAAGTTCCTGCAATATTGAGGTTGTTCTAGATGCGCACCAAATACTTTGTAGTTAAGGTGAATTACAACATAAGGGAAAGGATGCTCACTGGTAAATATGTGCGCATTTAGAACTTATTAAAAGTTCCTGCACTATAACCAAATAGAGAAAGGAGAAAAAGAAGCAGCAGCAGTAAAAGCAGAAAAAGAAGAAGAAGCCGCGGCAGATGCAGAAGTAGAAAAAAAAAAGAAGGAGAAGAAGAAGAAGCAGCAGCAGATGCAGAAGCAGAAAGAGAAGAAGAAGGAGATGTAGCATAGATGTAGCATGTTAAAGTGAGTAAAAGAACTCACCTTGGCTGAATTCCTTCTTTCCTCCTTTTTCTTTCCTTTCTTCCTTTCTCTCTCCTTCCCGCACGTTCTGAAGTTCTTCTGCGTTCCAGAGGAGAGGGGCTTTAGTTTATCTTTAAAATTTAAAAGGGTTGGAAGGTCGAGATATAATATTGTTGGTTGGGATGCAATTTTATTGGTTGAAGTTTTATATAACAAATCTTTTGGATAAGGGAAATCTTTGAATTTGTTTTGATCTCAACCGTTTCTAGATTCTCATCATAAACAAATCCCCCTTTTATTCATTTATTTATTTATTTATTTATTTTCCAGATTTTTAACTTATTTTAATTTAATTTAATTTATTATTATTATTATTATTATTATTATTATTATTATTATTTTAGAATTGAATTAAATACAATAATCGAAAGGTGGTCGTTACATTCTACCCCTCTTAAGAAAAATTTCGTCCTTGAAATTTCTTTAAATTCAAATGATGTAGAGGAGTTATACTTTTACTCAAATAAGTGGGGAAAAAGTTCTCGAATGTCTTCCTCTCGCTCCCAGGTTGCCTCCCGGTTGGAATGTCGATTCAAAGAAACCAACACAAGTGGAATTACTTTGTTCTTCAAAGTCTTCTCTATACGGTCAAGTCTGGCGGCCGGTTCTTCTGAATATGAGAGGTCTGGTCCGATCTCTAGTCCTGAATAGTCCACGATATGCCCCTCATCATGTACATACCGTTTTAATTGTGAGACATGGAAAACGTTATGTACTTGTTCCAGTGTAGACGGTAATGCTAGGCGATACGAGACCTTGCCTATTCGTTCCAAGATCTCGAAGGGGCCGATGAATCTCGGACTTAACTTCCCACGGTTGCCAAAACGAATGACTCCACGTGTGGGCGAAACCTTCAAGAAAACTGAGTCTCCTACTTGGAATTTCAGAAACCGCCGTCGGTGGTCTGCCCAGCTCTTCTGTCGGTCCTGGGCTGCTCTCAGATGTTGCCGTACTAAGTTAATTTTATCCACTGTCTGGGTAATTATTTCTGGCCCAAGTAATTTTCTTTCTCTAATGTCATCACAATATAATAGTGATCTACATTTTCTTCCATACATAGCCTCGAATGGTGCCATCTTGATGCTTGCTTGGTAGCTATTATTGTAGGCGAATTCTACCAGATGTAGGAAATCTTCCCATGACCCTCCGAAGTCAAGCATACAAGCCCTCAACATATCCTCCAATGTCTGGATAGTTCTTTCTGACTGGCCATCTGTTTCTGGGTGATATGCTGTACTGAACTCTAGTTTTGATCCCAGACTATCTTGCAGTTTCTTCCAAAACTGAGAGGTGAAACGAGCATCTCGGTCTGATACAATGCTAACCGCCACACCATGTAATTTTACCACTTCACGCATATACTTTTCTGCCAAAATTTCGGTAGACTGTCCTACACGAAATGGTATGAAATGCGCTACTTTAGTGAGGCGGTCCACAATTACCCAAATTGCATTATTACCCTTGGGACTGCGTGGTAATGCGGTAACAAAATCCATTGTAACTCTTTCCCATTTCCACTCGGGTATGGGTAAAAGTTGGAGAAGTCCCGGCATTCTTTGATGCTCTGCTTTAACTTGCTGACAAGTTAAACACTTGGATACAAACTTGGTAATTTCACGCTTCATTCCAAGCCACCAAAAATGCTGCTTCAGGTCTTGATACATCTTTGTTCCTCCGGGATGGATAGCATAAACTGAACTATGCGCCTCTAATAATACTTCCTGTCGAATTTCTCCTTTGGGCACACACAACCTACTGCCCAATCGGAGAGATCCATCTGCGTGGATACATAAATCTGTCCTCTGTCCTTCTTCTACTTGTCTTCGGAATCTTTGCAACTGAGGATCATCTTTATGAGCTTCTTTAATCTTTTCTACCAACGGCGGTTGGAGTTGTAAAGCCAGTATTTGTGCCTCGGCACCAGGTAAGGTAATTTCTAATTCTAACTGTATAATTTCTTCAAGTAGCTTCTTCTGCTGAGTTAGAACCATTACCATAGGCTTTCTGCTCAAGGCATTAGGTACCACATTGATCTTACCAGGATGGTATTGCAAATTGATATCATAATCTGCCATCAATTCAAGCTACCTTTTATGTCTCAAATTAAGTTCTTTCTGTATGAAGATATACTTAAGACTCTTATGGTCTGTATAAATCTCCACTTTGCTACCCAACAAATAATGTCTCCAAATTTTTAATGCAAAAATCACAGCTGCAAGCTCCAAATCATGTGTGGGATAGTTTTTCTCATGCGGTCTCAATTGTCTAGAAGCATAAGCTATCACTCGTCCTCGTTGCATCAACACACAACCTAGCCCCTTGCCGGACGCATCACTGTATACAACCATTCCTTCGGTCCCTTCTTGTACGGCTAATACTGGTGCTGTTTTGAGCCTCCTTTTCAACTCATTGAAAACTGCATCACATTCAACTGTCCAGTCGTACCTCTCTCCTTTTCTCAGGAGCTTGGTCAGAGGTCCTGAAATCTTAGAAAAGTCTTGGACGAACTTCCGATAATAACCTGCTAATCCCAGAAAGCTTCTCACCTCTGAAACATTTTTTGGGATCGGCCAATCCTTCACTGTTGAAACCTTGCCAGGATCGACTGAGATTCCATCTTGAGAAATAATGTGTCCCAAGAATGAAACACTCTTCAGCCAAAATTCGCATTTACTGAGCTTCCCATATAATTTTTCTTTCCTTAGTGTCTCCAGGACTATCCTTAAATGCTTAGTGTGATCCTCTTCGGTTCTTGAATACACCAACATGTCATCTATAAACACCACCACGAATTTATCCAACTATGGAAGAAAAATTCGATTCATTAAGTTCATAAAAATTGCAGGTGCATTCGTCACTCCGAATGGCATTACCAAGAATTCAAAATGCCCATATCGAGTTCGGAATGCTGTTTTAGGAATATCCGACTCCTTCACTTTCACTTGGTGATACCCAGACTTAAGATCTAACTTGGAAAATACCCTAGCACCACCAAGCTGATCGAACAAATCATCAATCCTCGGTAGTGGGTATCGATTTTTGATAGTGACCTTATTTAATCCCCTGTAATCAATACATAATCTTTTTCTTCCATCTTTCTTCCCAGTCAATAGTACTGGTGCACCCCAAGGGGAAGTACTTGGTCTAATGAAACATTTAGCTTCCAACTCGTCTAATTGCATCTTCACTTCTTTTAGCTCTGCTGGACCCATTCGATATGGTGCTAGGGAGATTGGTGTAGTGCCAGGAAGAAGTTTGATAGCGAACTCCACTGCCCTATCTAGTGGTAATCCTGAGAAATCCTTGAAGATGTCCAAAAACTCTGACACCACTGGGATATCAGTTGGTATGGCATCCATTTGGATTACGACTCCCTCCGTAGATCGAGCTCTAAATTCTGCATGTTCCTTGGTACTACAGCCCCCAATGAACTCGAACTCTGGGTGATTCGGTATCCTGAAGACAACGCTTCTCCTCCGGCAGTAAATAATTGCATGAAAGGTACTTAACCAATCCATTCCCAATATCACGTCAAATCCGTGAGTATCGATAATCAGGAAATTAGCATAAAATTCCCTTCTACAAATTACTACAGGACACAATCTACACATTTGAGTAGAAATAATACCCCTGTTACCCGTACTTATCTTCCATCTAATGTTCAGGCTCTCATAAGGTATGGCATGTAGTGTCACAAATTTAGAAGAAATAAAGCAATATGATACTCCTGAGTCAAATAAAACCGATGTGGGTATATGATTGACTAGTATCATACCTGCCACCACGTCATCTGACTTCTCTGCTTGCTCCGTGGTTAGGTTATATGCTTGTCCACGTCCCATGTCCACTGCCTTATTCTTCTTAGCCTGCTCATAAGCTCTATTCTGAGGTGGAAGTTGTCACCTATTCTGATTGTCATTCTGATCCTTTTGTGTCAGCTGTTGTTGTTGAAGTACTGGGAGGCGAGGCGTTGACCCCATGTTCCTCCTGCGTGGGCAATCCCCGATCTTATGTTCACTTGATCCACATGCTAGGCATAAGTTGTTAGCATACCGACATTCCTTGATAGTGTGTCCTAGCTTCTGACAATGTGTGCAAGTAACTTTCTGTTGCGAAGAAATAACCAGACGCTTCTCAGTATTCCTGGATGAAGTTCCTCCCAACATTTGACTGGCCGACCTCTTGGGTGCAGAAGACTGAACCCTTTTTTCCTTATTTATCACCTGCTCTATATCTCGAGCTGCATCAATAACTTCAGCATAGGTCTCCATTCTAGAGGTTACTAAATACTTCTGGATATCTATTCTCAATCCCTGCTGGAAGCGATGAGCACGATCTGCCTCATCTGATACCATGTATGGCGCAAATCGACTCAGGCGAACAAACTCTGATGCATACTCTTCTACTGTCATTCCGGCCTGCCTCAAGTTAATGAATTGGTGCTCCATCTCTCTCCTGGCTGCTCTAGGAAAGAATCTTGCAAGGAAACTCTTTGTAAAAGCATCCCACGAGATTGGCTGGGATAGTCTGTTCTCCTCTGATTGTCACCCAGTCCTTGCTATATTCGTCAGTTGAATTTTGACGACACTTACTTTGTCAGCATCTGGAATCCTAGCAGCTCTTAATAAGTCTTCCATCTGCAAGAGCCACTGTTCAGCTTCCAAGGCTCCTACTGTCCCCGAGAAGGTAGATGGATGAAGGCGTCTGAAATCAGATATCCCTCCAGGGCGCTGGTCCCTCGGTTCTTCCACACGATCTAAGGCCGCCATCACTCCTGCTCAAAAGGCTTCGGCCTGTTGTTGTTGCGCGTCGACCATCTTACTAAGCAGTCCTAACATTTCATTGGCTTCGGTGGTGTTCGAGGTCGAGCCGGAATTTGCTCAATTCCTATTAGTCTGACGAGCCATCTTTCTGAGGGAACGGAATAATGTAAGTATTATTTTAATAAACATAATAAAAGCAAATAGATATATTTAGAAAAAAAAACATATTTCTGTGTATATATCTATATAGCCGTATTGAACCTTAAATAGTTTAGTAAAAATTAAACTATTATATTTATTTATTTATTTGCAGACTGTAATGATATTCAAGTTTGTTCAAATCACTTGAACAGACTTAAAGAAGCCTGGGCTCTGATACCACCTGTAACGCCCTGCTTTCCGTAGTGTGGAAAGCTGAAACGTTCGGCGTCGAATGACAACTCGACAAGTCTCAAAACAAAACATTACAGTTGCAATGAAATTTAATATGAATAACATACAGAAATAAATGATATATTTTTTTTAGTTGATCAAAGAGATAACAACTTCCTCTAAATAAAATCAGTAATATGTTACTACAATAAATTATTTCTGCATAAAAGAGCTGTCTCACATAAAACTAAATGAAGTGCCATATGCACTTATTACAGTTTTCTAAAATGGAAGTAATTAATTAGAAATTGCATCACTCCTGTAGATCTGCCTGTTCCTTAAAGTATGTCATATCTTGTTCTGTTTCTCGAGGATCTACTTCTTGATAAATATCTGCATCTGGTCATGCATAATCAGGATCGTCACTAAAGCGATCTACATAACAATTAACAATAATAATTCAATATCATGGCAGACATGCAAATAAAATGTAGAAGTCATTATCATTATTGTCTTTAGTTGATGTCTTTTAATTATGGTATTTGAAAATTCAGGAAAATATGAATATAGCTGGTCTGAACGCATCCCCGTCTACTCCCGGGAAAAAGGAACAGTAATTTTAATCGGAGCCTATCCCGATCTTCCCAAAATGGGAAACAGTAGCGCAGTGATGATCGGAGCCTATCCCGATCCTCCCAAAATGGGAAACAGTGGCGCAGTGATGATCGGAGCCTATCCCGATCCTCTCAAAAATGGGAAACAGTGGCACAGTTACGTCCAGTCATCTAATTCATATGAACCTAAATTTTCCTCAAATCCTAGTGTATGACATTCCAGTGTAAGTCATTCAGTTTAGTTTAATGGATTGGTGATCATCATTAATTTCAATATTCTGTGGCAACAATAGTAACAATAAACAATAATGTACAATGCAATAGTTAATGATCTATCACCAATTTCATGATTTCGGTGTCTTTTCGGGTTTTATTTCTAATATGATGTATCGTAAAGTGATTTACAACATAGGGAAAATGGTGCTCACTAGTAGAATATGTACGCATTTAAAATTTTTCCGAAGTTGTTTTGTCATTGCAACCCAACAGAGAAATGAGAAAAAGAAACAGTAGTAGTAGCAAAAACAGAAGGAAATAAGCAGTTCTAAATGCACACCCCATACTACATAGTAAAATGATTTACAACATAGGTGTAATGATGTCCACTAGTAAAATATGTGTGCATTTAGATTTTTCTAAAGATTCCTGTAAGTTGCAGGTAGTTCTACATGCGCCCACATACTATATAGTAAAGTGATTTACAGTATAGAGGAAATAGTGCTCACTGGTAACATGTGTGTGCATTTAGAATTTCCCAAAGTTATCCTGCAAGTTGCAGGTAGTTCTAAATGCACACCACATGCTATATAGTAAAGTGATTTGCAGCTCAGGGAAAAAGGTGCTCACTGGTGAAATATGTGCGTATTTAGAATTTCATAAAGTTCCTGCAATATTGAGGTTGTTCTAGATGCGCACCCAATACTTTGTAGTTAAGGTGAATTACAACATAAAGGAAATGATGCTCACTGGTAAATATGTGCGCATTTAGAACTTACTAAATGTTCCTGCACTATAACCAAACAGAGAAAGGAGAAAAAGAAGCAGCAACAGTAAAAGCAGAAAAAGAAGAAGAAGCCGCGGCAGATGCAGAAGTAGAAAAAAAAAAGAAGAAGGAGAAGAAGAAGAAGCAGCAGCAGATGCAGAAGCAGAAAGGGAAGAAGAAGGAGAAGAAGAAGAAGAAGAAGCAGTAGCAGAGGCAGAAGCAGAAAGAGAAGAAGAAGGAGCAGAAACAGGAAAAGAAGAAGAAGCAGTAGCAGAAACAGGAAAGAAGAAGAAGAAGAAGAAACAGGAAAAGAAGAAGAAGCAGTAGCAGAAGCAGGAAAAGAAGAAGAAATGGAATTCCCAAATGCACACCACATACTATATAGTAGAGTGATTTTCAGCATAGTCAAAACAAATTTATGCTGACCCACATTATGAATAATTAGCCTTCTTCGTAGAGAAATAGCTTTTAAGAGTATTCAGAGAAGGATATGAGAGGAAAAAAGACTACAATTGCAAAACCAGGTAAAATAATGGATGCAAACAACTCTTGAGGACACATACTTAAGGTGATATTGAGGCTGTGTATAGATAGTTCGAGGAGACAGTTTTCGATGTTAAGAACAAAAGAAAATATATAGATCTAAAGCTGAGAGATAGTATTAGCTACTAGGAACCTATGTAATCCAATATGAAAAACAATGAGAATTTGTGTTGAACAAACAGTCCCAAACTGCAAAATAAGAAAGATAAAGAGCTCTCAAGCATGGGCAAATACCAGTGAAACACATTGTTTGTAGATTGTTTAACAGGCCACAGCTAAAGCAATCCACCTAAAGACAAATAGATCTTCTGGTTCAGGCCAGCCAGCATGAACCATAATGTGATCTGTACATAATTTTCATATGTAAGTACCGATACGTAGTACTATATCATAAGATTATAGGACATACAAATATGATATAGAAAAATGTCCATTAATATGACATCTCTTCATTCATATTACTTACTTGATGTTCATTCATAGTAGAATGGCAGAGTGATGACAGTTCCATGCTTGCTCTGTCCTTTGGGTTCACAACCCTTGACAAATATCTGATGCTTCATTAGTTTTCCTCCAAATATGATGGTTTTCACAACTCCTTTAAGCATGTTAAATTGCTGAATTCCTTCTCTAAGAAATTAAGAACTCCACTGCATTGGTCTAGCAATCACAACATTTACTTACTTCCTTTCTTTGTTTATTTTTTTTTTCTTTATCAAAAATTCTTGTTTCACTTCTTTTTTTATGTCAGGAAATCAAAAACCAACAGACTGACCATTTTCAACTAGCATAAGGATGCTTAAGGAGAGTAACATGTGTGATAGTTAAAAGAATATAAGTTACTGACTTGATGAACACGGCAAGGTTCAGTTCTGGACAAAAATACGATAATCATGATCAACAATTGCAAGCTACGTGTAAATGCTAAATATTATGATAGAAAAGAAAGTTGAAATCTTCAGCCAACAAATAGTATGTTTCAATGGGCCTAAGCTGGAAAATATTGGCATGTTGAAACACCAAGATAGTTTTCCTTTTTATAATAGAACTATGTGCACATACACGTTATGCATAGAGTATTATATAGTGCCTCACATTGGACCCTTGGAAAAGTATAAAAACACCTAAACGACTGACAAATAAAAATGTATACTTCAGGAGATATTAGTAAGAAACTAGGAATAGTGATTCTACATTCAAACTTTCTAATGAGATGCAACTTAACCAAATATGCAGGTATGTATAAAGGAGGAACGGTGTGCTACTGTACACCGCAATTCGTTGTGTATAAAACATTGGTGCTAAGGGTTTTCTGTCCAAGATTAAACCTTTAATTAAATAAAACAGAAAGTATAAAAAAATAGATGTAGCATGTTAAAGTGAGTAAAAGAACTCACCTTGGCTGAATTCCTTCTTTCCTCCTTTTTCTTTCCTTACTTCCTTTCTCTCTCCTTCCCGCACGTTCTGAAGTTCTTCTGCGTTCCAGAGGAGAAAGGCTTTAGTTTATCTTTAAAATTTAAAAGGGTTGGAAAGTTGAGATATGATATTGTTGGTTGAGATGTAATCTTATTGGTTGAAGATTTATATAACAAATCTTTTGGATAAGGAAAATTTTCGAGTTTGTTTTGATCTCAACCGTTTCTAGATTCTCATCCTAAACAAATCCCCCTTTTATTCATTTATTTATTTATTTATTTATTTTCCAGATTTTTAACTTATTTTAATTTAATTTATTTTATTATTATTATTATTATTATTATTATTATTTTAGAATTGAATTAAATGCAATAATAGAAAGGTGGTCGTTACAGATAACTTGAAAATTTCGTTAAAAAATGCATTTTAAATTAAATAAGGGTGAAAATATCAAACTGTTGGCTAATAATGTTAGGAGATAAATGACTAAATTGAGAGTTTTAAATTTAAAAGATAATAAGTTACACTATCATATAGTACATGAGATCTCACTATAATTAACCTGTGAATATATAACGCTGAGTTTTCCCCTCAGCTAGCCATCATGATGGTGGATAGTAGGGCCACGGATTTCAACAAGGCCTAAGGTTAGAGATTCACCAACACCTTGTCAGAGTGGTTCAAGATATATATTATGAAATTCTTATAATGCCATGTTTTTGAGCTACTTTTGAAAATGGGGAATTCAAAGTTTTATGAGCTTATAGGTTAATACTCCAAAATTCTTGTTGTCTGTATCTATTATGGTACATTAGTCGGATTGGAAATCCTAATTTGACCATATCAATGACTGTTATGACTTTTGTCTGATTTTTTAAATTCATAACTCTAAAGAACATTCCATTTCAAGTTATTATTTTTTTATATTTGTGATTTTTGAAAATTTTCATGGATTTTTCTAAAAAAACCCCAAAATCGACTAAATACCGAATGTTAAATTATCTCCCAAATTAAATTTAAAAATTAACTCTATTAACCCTTTGTTTGCTTGAAAACCTTAGAAACAGTGAGAATTGATAAAAGTTATGAATCTAAAAAACTCATTGTCCAGGCTGACGGTCCGGACAATTTCTTTACTGTCTGGACTGTTAGTCCGGATAATTATTTGCCTGTTCAGACTGTAAGGCCGGACAAGGGAAATTCAGTTCTGGCTGTAGTCCAGACGGATTATACTATGTCTATTATGCAAGTCCGACAGTGGGTTTTTGGGTTATCAACTTAAATCCACAGTTCGGAGTGTACACCCCAGATAGTGTTAATTTTGTTCGGAAGTGCAACCCGGACATGATATATTCCATCCGGACTATTGGCCCCAGACAGTGTTATAAACATTTTAGATTTTCCCATAAATAAAATTTTTATTCAAAGGTGAATATAACACATAAAAACCATACTTACAATATCATTAAAACATAATACAATTTCGAACAACAATGTGAATTTAAGTTTTACTTATGATCTCAATAAATAAAACAAGAATCTAAACGCAAATATGAATTCAATCCACAATTACAAACAATATTAAAACAACATTTATATAAAAGGTAGATGGGGCTTTGTGAATATTTATACGAAATGTAGATGGGGCTTTGTGAACCAATGTAATCTAAAAATAACATAACTTTTAAGTACACACTCTTCAAATTACAATCCTAATACTAAAAGAAAATGCTTAAATGCCTATGAGTCTTCGAACATATTGACACTGCAATGGCACCTCGATGGGGCTTTGTGAACCTGTTGGATTCTCAGCTTGTGTGCGCCCGTTCAAAACCGTTTTGATCTTCACGAGTTGCCATTTTTCTAAAACCTTCAAAAGATATATATGTCATTTTATCTGCCTTCCTTTATTTGGGCCATTGGAGAAGCCATAACAATCAAAACTAATTTCGTAAGGCGCTTTAGCAAATCTAAGAATTTGAAAAACTTTAGTTAAAACTCTAAGAAAGAATCTAAAAAAAAGAAGTAAGATTTTTGACTTAAAATATCACTTTTTGATTATATAAGGTTTAGTTCCTTTAATTCCAAATCTTGAATATATTCTCGAGTCTAAGCAAGGAACAAGATAACATTTTTCGTACATCAACAACAATAAAACTAAAATTTTCTCAAAAATCTACAAAAAAAATATAGAAAAGTTGTTGGGCTGAACTAATTGACTAAACTACTATAAAAATGAGTAGGGCAGAACAAACATAATTCCACTCTTCTCTGCAATTTGTTTAACATGAAACATCTATTTATTTCTAATTATTTAAACATCGGCAAGATCACTTCAAGTTCATAGCAGCTCAAAAATTGCATAACATTTGCTTTGAAAAATAATTAATCAAAAAATGAATCACTTGAATCGCAACTTGTCTTCAACATTTAAGTTTCAATTTGTCAAACTCAAATCTTATCGTGAGGAGAGTCTTGGAGTAATCGGAGATGCCATCGGAGACGAGAACGACCTCTTTGGTTCGGTGTCTCTGATCAACTTGCCAAGGACTCGAATCCTGAGGAGGAACTCATCGCTGTAGAGAAGCATCACGTACGCCTTTGATTCGCTCCTCCTGTTCCTCCCAGCTCCAAACAAAGTTAAAAGGATCGCGATAAACCCTAATTTCGAAGCTCGCAACATCGTGCTGCGATTCAATTGGAAGGGTTTTAAATCTGGAGGCAAGATTTAAGGAGAATCAGTTCATAATAGATGAAACCCTATAAATTTTGGTGAGTGAATATATATATTTTTTTTGGTTTTTTTTTTTTCTCGATTTTGTTCGATCGGAGGATAAAGAGGAAGAGGGATGACCCTTCTATGGAAGGGCCTTTTGGAATGAATATGTGTTCTTAGTAGAAAAAACTCACTCTTTTGAAAAGAAAGTGCACGCTAACTAGGAAAAGTTCTTACCGGTGGAAAAAAAAAAAAAAGTGTGCTCTGTTAGAAACTCCCAACTAATTATAACCAACTATTTCTCAATTTTCACCCTCCCTCTCTCCAGGATTCAAGAAAACAACAGACAGAGCTTCCCTCTTGCAGACATCCAACCAAGAAAACCAAACCTGCTCCCTCTCTCCCCTCTTCTCCAAGAACTCCCTCCCTCCTCCAAAATCTAACCCAAAACCCAATGGCATCGGATTCTGAAGATGAAGGCTGCAGCAACCACTACTACCAAGGGAGTTCGATGGCAGGCATCTTCTACGAAGAAGACGACGGCGCCCAAGGTGCCTTCCAGTGGCCTGATTTCAACGTACGCCCTCCGCTTGTCCCCCCTGTCGACCCACATGCTATCGTCTGCTCTTCCTCTCGCGGCCTCGCTGTCTTCTTCTGCGCCTACGGCCCCGTCTCCCTCTACTGCGTAAGCAACCCCTTCAGTCGGCAGCGCCATCATGCCTTTCATCTCCTGAACCCTCCCCCAAGGCGTCACGATCCTGACGAAACCGAAGTCGTCCTCATCACCAGTCTTGCAACACGTTCCTTCCACGTCCTCTGTGCGTATCACTTTTTCCTCGACTTATACTCCTTCGACATATACTCCTCTGACACCGGTGGGTGGGAATTCGGTGCCAGGGAGAGGGATTATAGTTTATAGGAAGTAAAGAAGTGCTTAGATAAGGAACGTCTTGTTCATCATGGGTCGGGATACTGGCTGACGTACAGGACGACTATAGATAAGGTGCTTAGGCTTGAAGGGACACTGGACTATTGGTTGTTCAATCTCTTGGACCTGCCATACGATCCTTCCGAGGCACAGGGTGGTGGCATGCAGATGGGAAGAGCTGGGGACATGCAGGCGAGGCCTTGCTATATATCGTTAGTCCGGCGTTGAGAGGGGTGGATATGTACACTTAATTTGGGCGAGGAGGACGAGTCCGAGTCGAGTGGTTTCTTTGGTGTGGATATAAGGCCTGGCCAACATTTCAATGCGAATGCGTGGGCTCTTATTTTATAGACTGAAACCGGCTTGAGCATCAGGTGCAATGCCATGCCGGTGGTTATCAGGTTCGAGAGTTCAAAGATAGAGATGCCACTTTCGGTCGATAATCGACTGGTTGTGTTGGAACACGATTCTCGCATCCACAACAGGGCAAGACTGAGGGTTTTTACAGGCGACGCACCGTATAACATTGCTCGAGGTGTGCCCCATGTCCGCACTTGTTTACTTCCTATAAACTTCATCTCGGATGGAAATGGACGTCGGTAGCACCAAGATTCTAGTTCTTTGGCGCACGTCGATGCTGAATCTTTATGCCGTCTGTTTCCTTTGAAGCTTTGTGTGCAGAATGATAAAATCAACTCCAACTTCCACCAAATCTGAATGCTTTGAATTCGAATTCCATTTTCGATACTCAACAAATAAAATATCTGCCTCCAGAGAATTCTTAGGACCAAGTCCATCCAAACACGTCAGAACACAAATCATCCTGTCTTTCTCAAGTTTGTACTTTCTCTCCAATAGGATCATAGACAGATCTAGCCCAACATTTGGCCCATCCTTGTTAAAAATAAAAATTTTATTTGGTTAATTCAAAATTTACTTTTGGCCCATCCTAGTTTAAAAAAAAAAATTATTTGGTTAATTCAAAATTTTGAACATGACGTGTTCAAGAATTGATTTATGAACCAGTCCATTCTTCTGACCCTCCAAACAGGACCAATATGTAATTGTCGCTGCATTTTTATCTCAACTGTTCCATCATTAATGACATGCTTATGCATACGAATACAGTTGTGAGCATGCAATTTCTCTATTGCCCAACACAATTAGGTCCAAAGACTCCTTAAGAGATGCCAAGAAATTTCCTGTACCAGCTCCTAATAATATATGCTCGTCTCGATCCCACGATTTTCAGATAAAAAAAGAGAGCGACGTATTCTTTAAGTCCTCTATGTCTATTTTTATTTCTTTTCATTGTAATAAAAAAAAAAAATTTATAATCTGTAATTTTTTTCAATTCAATGGCAATAGATAGAAAGATTCCCGATTTTCGCTGGCAATAGATAGAAAGATTCTCGATTTTCGCTCAGAACATTGTGTGCAAGGGCATTCATTTTTGTGTTCTTGACGGTGGCCAATGTCGCAATCGATTGTTTCCTTTCTGTCCTGGATCAAAGATAGATTTTAAGTTCTTGGTTGATGGTTATTTTGTTATCTTTACTGTATTCAGTTAGATTTATTTGCGGAAATTTCTGGACAATAATTCGTGTTTCTGTTTCGCCCTATGATCTTGTTTCTCATACTTGGTTCTTGTAAATTTTGAACAAATGTGGGATGTGGCAAGCAGATGGGACGCTAATGGATTGAGTGTGTATCCTCAGAAATGAAAGGTAAAAAAAAAAAGAAAAGAAAAAGAAAAGAAAGACTGATTCTAGAGTAGTTGACTGTTAAGGTTTGATAAAGTTAAATTCATATTAGCATCGAGTCCAGATTCACACTAGCTTGTGGCTTTTAGTGACGTAACTAAATGATGCCAAGTAAGGTGAGCTCCAGTGATCATTAAACAGAAAAGAGAGGTTGGGAGGGGGCATGCTACAAAATCCAACACACATTCTCTTAACAACCTATTGTTGAGGAGGGCAACTCCTACTTCCACATTAACAGGTGGGATGGTGAAGAGATCTTGCCGCTAGCTCCATAAGTTCCCCAGGCTTATCGGGATCAAAATTAAGGGGCTCCTGATCCAAGCCTGGACCAGAGATACATTTATAACCATCACAACAAATTTTGGGCAGCTCTTAAAGATGCATCAAAATATTGAAGAACTTACCTACAAGAGCTGTGCTAAGATCAAGCTCAGATGCTCATCGGAAAGGAAAGTCCCGACCAGCATTCCGATAGTGATGGGGAGAGTAGAATGTGTGTTGGAACTTACCATAGAGTCGAGAATATCCTAAAATGGAGCAATGTATTTTGATATTGATGCAAGAAACCTCTGGGAGAAGAGGACGAAGAGTCTCGCCAACAATAAGAGACGAAACAAAGACAGAAGAAAGCCAGGCATAACACAGGCATCTCAATTAGAGTGGCGACGGAAGCATTGACAAGCAGGCAACAACTATTGGAGACATAGAAATGGCTATATACATTGAAGTTAAACAAAAAGTAGTTATGACCTATCTCATTTTGAGATATAAAGTATGTAATATGTGTCCTGAAACTCCTGAGGAGTGTTTAATTGACCAGTCCTACCTTAATCGGCCGAACTTTCTCTTTCCAGATCATCAATACTCGCTCTTTTTTGTGAAAAATCTTGATATATGAGTAGAGGAGGGGCCTCTGTGTCAACTTCAGCTTGCATAACCGGTCGATCCCGAATTTCATGTATGCTTGGATTGGTCGGTGATTGAGTTGCCATTTTCTTCCTCCTATTCGATATTGTCAGTCGAATGCGGAATGATTACACGTCAGATCCATTTGTAAATTATCAAAATTTATATTTAGATACCGCATTTCAAAATAATCTATCATGATATATCACCATATATATTCTAATTAAATGTATCTATCTAAATCTGTAATATCCCTTAATATAACCGTCATATATCAAGATATCAGATGTTTTCCCATACAATATCAATATAAATTTAAACTTGCAATTAATTTAAAAATCACACTTTCTCCAGAGAATTCGAATTGTTTCAAATCCGCCTACCATTTTCCACATGCAATTCATATCAATATTACACTGAAAACTTGCAATTTTCTCAACTATAGCACAGTCCAGCCACCATTTCTAGATAATCAAATAAAAAAAATAAAAACAATTTAATTTCCACTTAAGTAAACTTAGTCTGAAGAAACTTCATTTTCCAGTTCATGCTTGAAGGGGAATAATTAAAATGAACAAAAAAACCTCTGTAGAATTTCAATTTTCATCTTTCAACTGCAACCTTTCTAGGTTTATTTTGCTAGAGCACACAGGGGCGGAGGCCTGGCTGGAACCAGGGCACGACGGTCGGAGGCTGCGGCCTGCCTAGGAGCAGCGGCACGATGGTCAGCGACAGAGCAGAGCAGAAGCAGACCGAGATTCGGAAGAGAGGGAACATGGATTGTGAGTTACATGAGAAAAGTTTGAAGAAAAGAGCTATTTGAGGAGAAGTGATATACTCACTAAGAAAAATTTTCTCTTCGCAGGGAAAAAAAAAAAAAAACAAGCGTACATATGATTAAACCCTCTCTAAGAGAATATGTGCTCACTACAATAAGTGGTGTGCTAATTTAGATATTCCCCTATCTCGCACCAGTCCAATGGAATCTTGAACCTGGCACTCGAATATTTAGTCCCATTTGATATCCTGCCAACAAACTGACATAACTAATTATAACCGACAACAACAACAACTAATCCTTTTATCCCAATACTTGGGTAGGTTATATTAACAAAAAAAAAAAAAAAATCACATCGGATCGATCACTTTGATAGTCATTCTCCATTCATTATTTCTATCTAGTAATATCTCCTCGTTTAAATTTTTAAAATCCATATCTTTTCATATCAGTGCCATCTATATTTTTCATATGGAGTAATATCTCCTCATTTATAACTAATTCTAACTGACTTTTTCTCAATTTTCACCCTCCCTCTCTCAAGAATTCTAAGAAAAAAGAAAAAAGAAAAAACTGAGCTCCCCTCTTGCCGTCATCCAACCAAGAAAACCAAACTTGCTCCAAGAACTCCCCAATGGCATGGGAGTTTAATGATGAAGACTACGGCTACCTCTACTACCCAGGGAGGTCGATGGCAGGCATCTTCTACGAAGAAGACGACGGCACCCAAGGCACCCTCCAATGGCCTGATTTCAACGTCTGCCCTCCGCTCGTCCCCCCTGTCGACCCACCTGCTATCATCATCTCTTCCTCTCGCGGCCTCGCTGTCTTCCGCTGCGCCTACGGCCCCTTCTCCCTCTACTACGTAAGCAACCCCTTCACTCCGCAGCGCCATCATGCCTTCCATCTGCTGATCCCTCCCCCAAGGCCTCACGATCCTGAGGACACCGAAGTCGTCCTCATCACCAACACCGCAAGACATTCCTTCCACGTCGTCTGCGTGCATCACTTCCTCTTCGACTGGTACTTATTCGACATATACTCCTCTGACACTGGTGGGTGGGAATCCATTCCCAGGAGGATGGCATATGATATCTTGCCGAACACAGGTGTTTCCTGTGATGGGTCGGCATTCTGGCTGACGAACAGGACCACTACAGATAAGGTGCTGAGGCTTAAGCTCTCCGACAATTCACTGAACGATTGGATGTTCCATCACTTGGACCTTCCATATGATCCTTCTGAGGAACAGGGTGGTTGCATGCAGCTGGGAAGAGCTGGAGACAGGCTAGGCCTTGCCATAGTTAGTCCGGCGTTGAGACGGGTGGATATGTACACTTTGGGCGAGGAGGACGTGTTCGAGTCCAGTGGTTTCTTGGGTGTGGATATAAGGCCTGGCCAACATTTCAATGCGAATGCGGGGGCAAGATTTTACAGTAGTGACGCGGGTTTGACCATCAGGTGCAATGCCATGCCGGAGGCTATCAGGTTCGAGAGTTCAAAGACGGAGGTGCCACTTTTGGTCGATAATCGACTGGTTGTGTGGGAACAAAATTCTTGTATCTACGATAGGGCAAGACTGAGGGTTCTTACAGAGGACGCACCGTATAATATTGCTCGAGGTGTGCCCCATGTCCGCACTTCTTTACTTCCTATGAACTTCATCGAGAATGGAAATGGACATCGGTAGCTCCACGATTCTAGTTCTTCAGCACATGTCGATGCTGAATCATTAAACCGTCTGTTTCCTTCTTTGAAGCTTTGTGTGCGAGGGCATTCACATTTCTTGTGTTCTTGAAGGCGGCCAGTATCGCGCTCAACTGTTTCCTTCATCTTCTTGATTGAAGATGGATCTTTAGGTTCTTGGTCGATGCCCATTTTGTTATCTTTACTGTTTGTAAGTTAGATTTGTTTTTGGAAATTTCTGGATAATTCTCGCTTCTTGTTTCTTGGCTCTTGTAAATTTCTAGCAAAAACAAATGTGGAAGTTGGCAAGCAGTTGTTTCCGTTTTCAAAAGAATAAAAGTTGAGCATTTCCTGTTTTCAGGTGACAGAAACTAATGATGCCAAGTTTTAATTAATACATTCATGTGATCATGCCAATATTTCTTTATCACTGCATCCTACAATTCTTTTTCACTAATTTAAGTTTAATAAAAGTTGATATTGAGTTAATTTATTTTTGTTTTAATTACATTTTCGAATTTTCTTGCTTTTCAGTTTCATCTATAGCATTTCTAATCTGCTACAGGCAGGGGGGGAAAAATCGGACTCTAGCGTTAGTCTTTACGTACTCAATCTGAATAGCAATTTGTGAATACAAATCGAGGTTCATCATTTAACTGTGAATTATCTTCAGAGTGATATTATTTTAATCTTTTTATCTTTCTTTGTTGTTTTACTTAATTTTCAGTCCCACCAATGTATTTCTCCTGCTTAGGATTTGGTGTTGCCCGCATGAATAATTTAATCAACTACAACTCTCGCTTAGCTAAGAATAAGTTTATTTGTCCCTTATTATTGATAGAGTCTTATAATGAATCTCACTTGCTTGTAATTTTTTTGAAGTAAAAACGGCGGATGGAAGCCCTCCGTGTTTAATTAGTAAGTAGATAATAGAACAGAACTACAAGAGTAAAGAGTTCAATCACTCATATGAGTGATTCTCATAATACATTAGTTTTTATATAAAATTAAAGTGAAAAAATACATAAAAGAAAGTCTGAAGTATATCTCTCTTCATGAGTGCCGAGCCAAGAATTTTCTCCAAACTAACAGAAGTAGATCATGTGTGTCCTGAAGAGTCCAAGTCATCCCCTGACGAACCACCTGAGATCTGTAATCGCTCCTCGTCGGAAGGAATATCTGTCCAAAAGGCAACATCATACATTGTTAGTCTAAACCAATTGTGAAAAGAACGACCTGAAAAATTAAAAATTCTTTTATTTCTTTCTAACCAAACATTCCAATATATTATCGTGGCTAGTATTCTAGTCCTAACTAAAGGTCGGCTATCGAGACTCATTCTACTCCAAATACACATTTCTTCCTCCATATTGAGATCTGATTTCTTGCACAATGAACCCAGGATCCTTAGTGAAGCTGCAGCTCAACATTAGATGACTAGTGGATTCCCCATCCTTACTACATAAAGCACAGAAATTTGGGTCTGACCAACCCCTTCTTTATAATGTCGGCCATGTGAGTAGGGCATCATTCTGAGCCAACCAAAGAAACACCTTGACTTTAGAAGGACATTTTATAGTCCAGATATTCTTTGCAATTCTAGAGCTAATTCCACTGTCCATGAAGTGACGATGTGTGAATCTCACCGAAAATCCTCCATCTTTACTCCATCTCCAAAAGGGTCTATCTTCACATGTTTCTGATAGGGTTATGCCACACAAAAAAGATCTTAGATCCCGAATTTGTATTTTTACCAAAACTGATGGTGGTTGGGAGATACTCAGTCTCTATCTTGCTCTCCCCCACAGAGAGCAAACTAGTGCATCTTTGTCCAGGAAAAGTTCGAATACTGTAGGGAATAATGACTTGAGATGTACTTGTGTGCACCAACGATCATGCCAAAATGAGATTCTCCTTTCATTGCTTAGTTTATATTCTAGATTTGGCCAGATTAGATGTTTAGAGATGATTAATTCTTTCCAAAATCCAGAGGTCCTAAGTGTCTTTCGGCAAGGCATGTGCCATGTGCTACTTTTAGGACAATATTTTGAGTACAAAAGCTTTTGGAAGGTGCCTTCGGGCCATGATAGAAGATACCACCACCACTTAGCCATTAATGACAAGTTGAGAATTCTGAGATCCAAAACTCCTAGACCCCCTACCTTCTTAGATCTCTAGGCCTTCCCCTATGAAATCAGATGATATTTATTGGAATCGGACATATCATTCCATAAAAAAAAATGATTCGGTCTATTCTGTTTCTAACCCAACCTGGTATAAAAAAGGACATATAATATAACGGTAGTGTGGATAAGACTGTGTTGAGCATGACAATCCTTCTTCTCAACGAAAGTAAATTGCCTCTCCAACTTCTTTTCAAAGTAGACTAAGAGTGTGTTCCAGTCCTCTTTGGTGAGTTTCCTAGCCTTGATAAGGATGCCAAGATATTTCATCGGGAATTTTTCCTCCTTACATCTAAAAATCTGGAGAATGAGATTAATGGTGAGATTACTATCCTCCAAACAAATAAAGGCACTTTTTGAGAAATTGATCCTCAAACCAGACTAGACTTCGAAGCAACAAAGTCCCCATTTTATGTGCATCGCTTCAGAAATACTATCTTCATTGAAGATGAGAGTATCGTCTGCATATTAGAGATTAACATAGGAAGTCGATGCATATTCTACCAGGCCCTTTATTATACCCATGCTCTCCATCTTCCTGAACATATTGTTCACGACGTCAGCAATGAGGACAAACAAGAGGGGGGAGAGTGGGTCTTCCTGTCGCAGTCCTCTTTTGAGTATTATCTGTTTGCCCATCTCACCGTTAACCATAATCTGTGTTTTAGCTGACTGCAGCCAGTTTGTTATCCTTGAGATTCACCTTTGTCCAAAACCCCGAAGCTGTAATACTTCTATTAGACAATCCAAATCCCCCATATCATAAGTTTTTTCAAATTCTAGTTTGAGAATGTATCCATTCGATCTATCTTTCTTACATTGGTGTATAACCTCATATACTGAGACCACCCCCTCAAAAATATTTTTTTCTGCTATAAAACCAGTCTGGTAGTCTCCAATCATTTGTTGTAGTCTAGGAGATAGAAGATAGGATAATATTTTCGTGATGATTTTTACAGAGCTATTCAGCAAAGCAATAGGTTTATAGTCTCCAATGCGTTGTACTTGCTCCCTTTTGGGAATGAGTGTGATGACGGAGTAGTTGATCATGTCTAATCTAGCTTCACCATTGTATATCTCCTAATCACCCTTATCAGGTCTCACTTGATCTCCTGCCAAAAGGTTATATAGAAAAATAGAGGAAATCCATCTGGGCCTAGGGTTTTATCAAGACCCAGTTCCCATACAGCCCATTTGATCTCCTCTTCTTGAAACTCTAGCTCCAGATCACTCAGATCCAGTTTGGGGGTCCAAGCATTATATTTCATTCATATCCTGAAACTGTTCTTCCTCCCAAACAACTTCTTGAAATGTATATTTACATGCTCATGTAGCATGGGGTCTTGAATCAGTCCTTCCTCAGACTTCAATGTATGAATCTTATTTACCTTTATGCGCATACTGGCAGCCCTATGGAAAAAGGCGGTGTTGGCATCTTCTTCCTTTAGCCATTTATATCGGGCTCTTTGTCTCTACATAATTTCTTCTTTCCTATATATTTCCTCTATGGACTTCCGCAGATTGATCAATCTGGAGTTCTCGTCCAAATTTAGACATCTGGTCTGTTTTTTCTAGAGAATCTATTTTTCCAAAAAATTGGTCTTTTGCTCTCGGAAAAGAAGCCAATATCTTTTCTCCCATCGTCATAAGACTTTGCGGAGGCATCGTAATTTCATACAAAAATTTTCTGTAGTATCCTCTGCTGAAGTCAAATGCGACTAACTTTCCTTGATGATATCATATACCTCTTTGTGTTCGAGCCACCATCTTTCAAAATGAAATCTTCTTCGACGAAAATGGTTTTGTCCAGACTCGATACAAATAGGTTGATAGTTTGAGGTAACTCTCTCTAGAGGTCGAAGATCGGCAAGCGGAAACTTTACATCCCATAACTCACAAATTAGTACCCTGTCTAATCTATCTAGGTTCGGATTCTCCCTCATATCAGACTAAGTGAAGAGTCAGTTGTTAAGGGCCAGGTCTATGAGTCTTAGTTGTGATATGACTTCATTGAACCTCTCCCTATCACGGGGGTGACGATCCAGTCCTCTTCTCTCATATGTAAATCTATTTATGTTAAAATCCCCCCTATGATCCATTGTGAGTCCCATTTACTTCTTATGCTCTTGATCTCGTCTCAGAAAAGGGGACGTAATTGAGAATCATTTGGGCCATAGACAGCTGTGTGGACCCATTTATCAGCCAGTCTCTTCAGTCTTACTGAGAGAAAGAACTCCCCTTCCCATGTATCAATCAGATCAAATTTATTATTAAAACCAACTATTATACCTCACTTGCTTGTAATTGGTTCTTGCGTAGCTGATTGTACTTGAAAACTATTGGATTATAAGGAAAATAAGTAATGAATATATAATTGTATAATAGAGAAATACCATAAAAGTTGATCAATTGACATAGCTTTATGTGTTAATTCGAACTACAGTTACAACTAGATGTTATGACCTAATACTCAAGCTAGGTGTAATGCCCCAGATTATACCCCAAAAGTTTTGGCTGTATCTCATTTATGGGTAAGACATACCTGCGGGTATCCCAAGTATAGGTACACGAGACCTTTAATAACAAAAAATCATGAAATCAGAGTATATAAATAGAATGAATTATACTGCTACAATCTAAAATATTACATTGCATCATTCAAAATAATTCTTAAGAAGATTACAAAATATATAATTACAAGAAACATTACCCACACTAGACTTTTATTACAATAAAGGAGAGCAACTTACTGAACAACAAAAATACAAGTTAAGCATGGATATAGTAATTCTTAAATAGGAGATGATTATAACGAAAATTAGAGTCTTAAGCGATCCGCTGGGGTCTTCTTATTTATATAGTTATGAGCCTTCAGCTGGCAGAACCTGCTTAGAGTTTCTAGTACCTGGGCGTGTAAAGGTAATCTAGGTGTCAGACCCGTAGAAATAGAATCACACATGTGATAGTTTTAATATCAACAAGAACTATATAAAAATAAAATCATAACATATGTGTAAAACAAAAGCACTTGCATGGAGAGTGTGACTGGATGGTCGCAACAGTACGACATAATACATTAATACATAATACTCGTGCAGGACAATATACAGATACCATGTATAACAAGATGTAGAATAACATGTAGTTATGTTAATGTTTACCGATTAGATTCTAGAGTGGTCCACATGTATTTTAAATACTCGGGCAAATTAAAGGAAGTTTCCATTAAGTATAACGTGGTAATAACAATCCTAACTAAGTATTCAATCAGTATGTGGTACTAAGCTAGCATTTCATGGAACTGATTGATGGATATATCACATGTGTTCTAAAAGTGTACCGTGCATACCCGGTACTACGACTAAGATGTTGATCTCTCACGAACCAACCGCACCGCTAAGTGTCAGTATTACGTTGGTCTCTTTTGAACCAACCACACCACTAAGTGCAAGTATTATCCGAAAATAAATATCGACAATATGGGGCCGATGTGGTTGCGCAACCTGACTCCCACAATATGTTGTTCATCCCATCATTCAGTTCCCCCATGTCCCATTGTTTTATGAATTCATTTAGTCAAGAATAAAGTCGTGTCTAGTTAAAGGCAGTATCATACAAGGTTAGTATCACGATAGCATATCATATAAGTTGAATCATATAACTAAAATAATATGAAAATCATACAAATATAATGGAGGTGGAGTTCATATATAAGGTCCATGGTTGGGTGGAGTTCGTAAGGGGGGACGATGAACTACAATTGTATCAACAACTTCATTGTTGTTTAGCCATCTCGCAGTTGCTGAGACTTTAAATAATTTTTATTTTTTATTATGATTAGAATTAGAAGAGAAAGTATAAATGGGAATTGTATAGGACCGAGTTCTCTTTCTAACAAGTATTAGATAGACCTAATCGGTGTTTGAAATTAAAAGATATCATTGATTTATTGAACATGATACAAGAACCTTACTATTGTACAGAAACTTCATTTTCAAGGTAAGATTTGGTTAGGATAAAGTGCGAATAGTTAGAGAATTTTTATATCATTGAATGCTCTTTCTAAAGAATATAAGATCAGATCAATCAGAGTTTTAAATCAAAAGTTATGAGTATTTTAGTAAGACTGTACCACACTCTTAATTAGCAGCACCCCATAGTTCCGGCAGAGCTAAGCATGTTCCGGCGGGCTTAAGTGTCCGGTGAGGCTAACCTTCCAGCGGAATTA
Organism: Dracaena cambodiana; assembly: GCA_036321105.1. Taxonomy (NCBI): domain Eukaryota; kingdom Viridiplantae; phylum Streptophyta; class Magnoliopsida; order Asparagales; family Asparagaceae; genus Dracaena; species Dracaena cambodiana. The sequence goes on along the minus strand of JAYEPQ010000011.1, from coordinate 11,780,331 downwards.
AGTATTTGGCAAAGCTAAGTATCTGACATAGGTAACTTTCTGGCGGAGCTAACTGTCTAGTGAAACTAAGTGTCCAACAGAGCTAAGGTCTGTATGCAAAGTTGAATTTGAGAACACTTTTGGTGGGGTTAGAGATGGAATTAGAGTTCATATAATATGAAAATTGAATAAAATTAAATTCTCTTTCCAATGAGACTAAAATCAACTTATTTGAAGTTCTATATTAAAAGTTATGATTAAAATAATAGATAATTAAACTATCTTTCTATTGAGACCAAATTGAGCTTCATTGGAGTTGTATAGAGGGAGTTATGACCAGAATACCAAGAGAGTGTATAATGGGTAACTCCGTGCGTGCTTGCTAAGGTAAGATTGGGAAACACAAAATAGAGAGATTTGTAAGGAATTGAATTCTAATATAATTCCCAAAAGAATGAACTCATTTAAACTCCTATAACAAAAGTTATGAACGATATACCGCAAGGGTGTGCAAGTGACAACATAGAGCAATAGTGCAACAAATCGATTTCTACTTGGATTTTGACTAAACTAAAGTTAAAATTTGAAAGGGTGATATAAAGAAAAGTAGTAAAGAATCATATTCTAACATAATTAAATAGTGATGTCTAACTAGAGAGAGTGAAATGAGTGATTCTTGCTAAAGATAGTTGAGTACGTGATTTCTTGCTAAATAAAGGCTTGATATGTGATTTCTTGACTTGTTCCATCCAAAAATGCGTTCTTAAAGGTCGATGAGTTAGAGAGATTAAAGTCCTTACAGCTAAAAGAGTAAAGCTATAATGAGACGGATAACCGTAAAAAGACACAGTTTTGAAGAATGAGACTTTAATAAAAGTCTTGAAGGATGTCTTTTCCTTGGGAAAGCACTTTATCTTGTAATTAAAGCTTGAAGTTTTGAGGAAGATGAGGAAGGAGAAAGAGAGGAGTATGAAGAGAAGATGATGAAAAAATGATGAGAATGAAGAGATTGGTTCTTTTGTACTCGGGAGTTCGAGTGGAGGGGAATGGGGATGTGGATGGGAGAGGCATGAGAATGTACTCTCCAACAACTCCCTCGTGCAAATTGCAAGAGTGCTATTATCATGGCTTTGACTCAAGTCAAAAAAGAATTTTACCATTAGGTAAAATTTAAATTATTGATAAAAGAAGATTAGGGAAAAAATATATATGATAGATTTCAAAACAACGGGGTCGTTACATTAAGCTTGTGATCTAATATTCTGGCTTATTCTTAGACATGTTTCCGGCCTTAGTCATGATAAGATCGTAGTTCTTGGTTCATAGGATACTCCTTTAGTACACAAACCATTATTACTTAGTTCCAATTAAATAATAAAAATGCAAGATTTCAAAGTTAAACTTGTAACCATAATGAGAGTATACTGGTTTTATTTGTTTACTGCGTAACTTTTTCTTGTTTTCTTTCTTTTGGTTACCATTATTATATATATCTCCTGAATTGTTGCTGCATAGGCTCAAATTATTTCTTGCTAGGGCTAATCTCTGAGTTATCTCTACATGTCCAGGTTTTGAAGACAACTCGGTAGAGGACGAAGCTGATATGCTAATCAAGGACCCTTATTTTCAAGACCAGGCTAACTACTAAACCTCAAGAGAAATTCACTTGTTGCTATAAATACTATCTCTTACTCAATATATTTGGTTTAGTTTGGATCTTTTGTACTATGAGTTGCTATCTTTTCGTCTGAATAGGTGACTATATCTAAGCCCTAAAGTGCAACACACTATTGCAGAAATTAATACTTGTATTTCCTTTTTATCTTTGTAATATAGACTATGTTATATTATATTACATAGTAAGATCAGATCATTTATGTTGTATACTTTGATTTTGTGGTTCATTTGGTAAAAGACATCTTATACCTTTTCTGGAGTGCCTGTCGGTAATATCTTACTTAAAAGTAGGATATTGTTGGCAGTGAAAATTTCTAAGTTAAAAGGATTTTCCACAACAGAACGCGGAGCTAATTCAATAGCCCCGCGTTTGGTTATATTAACCCTGCGTTTGGTTATATTAACCCTGCGTTTGAATAAAACGCGGAGATGTTTAATAGCTCCGCGTTGATTCCGCAGTCTGGCTTGTATTAGCCTCGCGTTTGATTAAAACGCGGAGATGATCAATAGCTCCGCGTTAGCTCCGCGTTTTGGTTATTTAGCGTCGCGTTTTGATGCGATTAAAGCTCCGCGTAAGCAGATAACCAGAATCTCAAATTGATTGAGATTATGATTCTGGGCTTATCCAAATACCCGAATCAAGTCTAATCAGAATTCCATCAAAACTAAGATATTTGATTGGAATCCTTGATGAATGCGAGTTCTATTTAGATAGAAACTCTTGCATTAACCTGGGGCTATAAATACTTTCCTGGTGAAACCCTTGGGAGCTCTTTTGGATCTTTTGGAAGTTTTGGTAAAGTTCAAGTTACGCGTGAGGGCCTTGAACTAATCAAAACCAGAGATCAGAGTTCTTCTTCTTTTCGGCATCGGAAGCCTCCTATCGATCCTTTGGCAATTCAAGTACGCGAGAGAGCCTTGAAGCCTTTGCTGATCATCTTCTGAAATCTTAGAGAATTTAAGTTACGCACAGAGCCTTGAGTTCGTGAAGATCAGAGAAAATCACCATCTTCTTTCTGGAGTTCTTGAGAAGTTCGAGTTACGCGAGAGAGCCTTGAACGAATCAAAACCAGAGAAGATCGTCTATATTCGGCCGATATCTTTAAAAGAGAAGATTTCAACGTACCGATCGTCCAAAGGAACTGCTTGACAGATCCCATCGCCACAGATCCCACAATATTGTAAAAGAGAGAGATTGAAATATAAAATCCTCTCGTTTGTTCTTTTTTATATCTTGTTCACTTTCATTGTAATTTAAGTTAATTCAATGAGAGGAAGCGAATGAACTTTTGCGACGAACAAACTGGCGACCACAGTGGGAGCCGTCTCTTTCACTGATGAAGAGATTGTGGCGCAATCGGACGTTGACTTGATCGGATCCGAAGTAGACACACTGGTCGTTGAAATCGACCAGCAGAAGTACGAGGAGTTCCTCTCCTCTGGATCAGGTGACTTGGATGAGACACGGCACTATCGCCGTATGTACTCCAATGCCCGAGTGACGGGTAGAAAGGTATCCACCGAGAGACGGGGATCCTTGGAGACTACGGTTATAACGCCGGAGTCCACACAAGAAATCCTAACCGAGGAAGAGCTTCCGATTGCCGAAGAAGACATGGGAACTGGGCTGACCAGGACCCAACTCCGGAACAGGAACCGGAGAGCGAGGCGTAGAGCCCTCAAAGCCCGCCTTAGGTGCGGAGCTAACTCTAGAGGACGCGAGGCTATGGTCCCTCGCAAATTGGCTCGCGCTACCCACGAGACCAATCTCTACCGCGTTAAACGCGAAGATACAACTTGCCTTAGAAGCAAGGAAAAGCCAGCATGTGATTTTCCACGCGAGGCTGGTAATACTGGCGAGTTACGCAAAATTCCTGACACTCGCGAGTTACGCGAGTATAAAAATTATTCCAAGCCAGCGTGTGATTCTCCACGCGAGGCTATTACTGTGCCTAGCGAGAGACGCGAAGCCAGTAAGGGTTGCGCTAGTCGCAGAATACCCAACACTCGCGAGTTACGCGAGTATAAAAATTATTCAAAGCCAGCGTGTGATTCTCCACGCGAGGCTATTACTGTGCCTAGCGAGAGACGCGAAGCCAGTAAGGGTTGCGCTAGTCGCAGAATACCCAACACTCGCGAGTTACGCGAGTATAAAAATTATTCCAAGCCAGCGTGTGATTCTCCACGCGAGGCTATTACTGTGCCTAGCGAGAGACGCGAAGCCAGTAAGGGTTGCGATAAACGCAAGACTTCTGACACCCGCAAGGAACGGGAAGATGATTGGCAGATAGTTGTCAGTCGTAAAAACCGCGCTAAGCGCGAAGCTATGATCTGCGTCAATCGCGAAGATAAGCCAGCGTGCAAGAACTTCCCTTCACGCGGGGCTATTATTCAAGAGGCTAAACTTCCAAGGACACACCAAGCCAGCGAGAAACGCGAGGCTAGTGTGGATCAGCGCGGAGCTATTTTTCAGGCCCGCAATATGAAACGTGAGGCTATTCCTAAGCCACGCGAGGATCAGTCCGACCCCAGAGTCAGGGTTGATCAATCAAAGAAGCTTCAGTGGATTCCTAAACACTCTCAAGAGTTGAATGGACCTCTTGATTTCATGACTAGAGGCACTGACCTCAGGGAGCATCTTCATAAGAAGAGAGGCATAGACCAACTTCAAGTTGAACATAGTTGCCATTGCCAGCAACTTATAACAACAGTATCAGCCGTGGTGAATAACTGTGGCTGCAGCAAGAACAGGATATCTGTGTTCGACCGATTAAATGAGTCAAACCAAAATCCTGCTAAGAAGATAAGAACCACTCCCCTGAAATAAGGGAGAGCTGTAACTTCCAACATGGTAGGAAAAGGGAAGAAAATTGCAGAGACGGATGATGATTCAGAATCGAGCGATGATGAACTTCATCGTATTACTCGACTAAGATCAGGAGCCGTTCCGCCCCGAAATTATAAAAAACTCGCAGGGGTTTCTTACGACGAGGACAGCGATAATTCAGCCATTGCCTCACCTCGTTCCTCCGCGTCATCTAGACTACAGAAGTCAGCATCGCACATGGCAGATAAATCTGGTGATATCAATCAGAGATTTGAAGCTCAAGAAAGGATGATTCGGGAGCAACAGAAAACGATTGAAGACCTTAAGATGCTACTTTTAAAAGTTGTTGAAGATAATGCTAAACAGGGCAAGAAGACTCCAAATGAAGAAGAACAGGAGGAGAAAGCCCACTCGATGCATGAGGAAGAAGATAGATTTTCTTTCCATGATCCGCATGAAGAAAAGCTTGAAAAGTTACAGAATCAACTCGAAGCCTTGATGCGTAAAAAAGAGTTGGAGGAGTCAGGAGTTTCTAGACCATATCCAGCAGAATGGGATGTGGTACCCTATCCTCCAAAGTATAAACCGCTCAAGTTGGAGCCCTATGACGGGAAGGGATCGCCCAGTCAGCACATCTATTATTTCTTGTCCCAAGCAGGACACTTAATGGGTAATGATCCCATCATGACCAAAGTATTTGCAAGTACTTTGCGAGGGCCTGCCTTTACTTGGTTCATGCAGTTGCCCCCAGGTACTATTAATACCTGGTTGATGTTGAGAAATTATTTCTCTCACGTTTCTTCGAGGATGACACCGAGATTACGGTTCATTCCCTTCTTGCAACTAGGCAAGGAGAACAAGAAACGGTTAAAGATTTCATAGAAAGGTTCCGGGAGAAGTCCGTACATTATAAACACGGAATGATCCAGGAAACTCTAGTCGAGACATGTCGACTCAACCTTAAGACCAATGTGCTCCTCAAGATGGGGGCCGTAGAGTCTAAGACATGGAGGGACCTGCTCAAACAAGGAGAGCAAGCTGAAGACTTGATTCGCCGAGTTGAAGAGTCCAGCGGGCCAAGAAGTGCTGGGGGTAGTAAATCATATACCCAAAACAACAACAACAAGAATAAAGGGAAAGCAGTAATGTCATCAGAAACTGCTCCTCAGAAAACCAGTCCTCTGCCAGAGCCGAAATCTCAAGGTCAACGAGGGTCAAGGCAAATTAGACCGCAGCAAGAAAGGAATTACACTTTCAAAGCTGAACAGACACCAGTCCTCTTTCACCTGCTCCAAAAGAAGGGAATGCTAAAACTTCCGGAGAATAAGAAGCCAGAAGATGCGGGTAAGACTAAAGATCCAAATTACTGTCTTTATCACCGGAATGTTGGGCACCCTACCAGGGATTGTTTTCCCCTTAAGAACAGAATCCAAGCACTAATAGAGGCTGGAGTTTTGACGCTTAAGGAAGAGCAGAAGAAAGTCACTGCCAATATGGCAACCATAGTGGTTGGAACCCACGAGTTCCCCGCAGGAGTGACCCCAATCCCAAAGGGTGAGGCAGTTACAAAGAATCTTGATCCTTACAACAAAGCCCAAGAAGGACTTGTCCCCATAACAACCCAAAGAGGGGAAATTATGTGGGTTCACCCTGATTTGCTGGAAGATGAACAATGGACTACTTCAAGAGGTCCAGAGAAGAAGCGGGCTGTCAATGCCATTTCTGCGGATATAAAAGGAGAATATATAGCTTCGGGGGTCTTCACAAGTTCTGAAGAAGAACCCGAAACTATGGCCACCCATCAAGATGGGGCAGGCCCTTCCGGTACTCGATCTGGAAAGACATATCTTAAGGACTACACCAGAGTGGATCCAAAAGATATCTATGCAGAACTCGCAAAGCCTACGAAGCAGAAAAGACTTCGTTTCCAGAAGAATTCTACCAGAGATGAAGGAGCCAAAGAAACTCCCTTCGAATTTGACATAATCGCGCAGTTGGCTAATATCCCAGCGCGAGTGACGCTTTACGAATTGTTGAGATTATCAAAATAAACACGTGAAGCTCTAAGAGAGGCCTTGGCAGACTCTGAGTCGTTCCTAGCTCAGATTGTCGAGCCGGCCATCGAAGAGCGGGACTCTTGCCCCCACTGTCATCAAGTGAGGAGGCAGGTCCCACAAATTATCTTCTCTCCAGAAGACATGCAGGTGAGAAATATAAAGTATAATAGGCCTTTATATTTCACTGGATATGTCGGGTCCACAAAAGTGGACCGAATTCAGATTGATCCAGGTTCTGCACTCAGCGTCGTGCCCAGTAGATTGATGCAGCTGTTGGGGATTTCCCTTCATCGCTTGACACCTACACACACTGCCATCTATGGATTCAACGCTAATAATAGTCATCCTCTTGGTAAGATCCGATTGCGGTGTCAAATTGGAGACTTAAAAAACGGAGGTTACATGCTACGTAATTGATGCTGATACTTCCTACAATATTTTATTGGGGCGACCTTGGATTCACTCTCATATGATAGTTCCGTCGACTCTTCACCAGTGCATGAAATATTGCGATGAGGAAGGAGAGGTCCGGACACTAATTGTTGACAAGCAGCCGTTCAAAGGGTTGGAAAATTACTTCACAGATGCTGCACTCTACAAGCCAGCACATGAAGCCTCCAATGACAGTCTTAGCAAGTCTCCAAAACCCGACGACAGTGGCAATGAAGCCGACACTGAGTACGAGCTCCTTGGAGAAGATTACGGGGGTGATTACGAAATCAACCCTCACCTAGATCTTAGCTTAGGTCTTGATAATATAGTAGATGTAATAGAAAGTGAATGGGTTATTAATGAAAGTGTAAAGTTAGTCTACGAGCATGCAGTAGCTACTGAGTCTGAGCCCTCTTGTACCTCCACCGAAGCGGATGGCCTGACCGAACTTGAAGTTCTGGCGGCATACCATTTGCCCCTCAGGTCTTCCCTCCTCTCTCGATTAAAAATTACCGAGGATCAAGGGCACTTCTTTGAAGTGCCTACCCGACAGAAGTCCCAAAGGCCGATCATGTTCGGCAAAGTGGCCGCGTCGCCTCGACATAGACAAAGTAGTGAAAGTGATGAACAAACATCACCTCAATTTCACTTATATGAGCAAAGGTCCCGACAGATGATGGAGAAAATGGGATATAATTTTACCCAGAAGTCGGGATTAAACTTTGGAAAAGGGCGGCGGAATCTCATACCCTCGTTTAGACCGAGAGGAAAGAGCCCTAATTATTATCAGAAGACCCGCAGGGGGTTAGGTTATGTATCTACCCCACCTTCTTCACCATTAAAAGATGAAGAGAGTTCTTCGAATAAAGAAGAAACATCTTCACCAGATCATGATTCAGGTATAAGCACCGGTGCTTGGTTTCAATCTTTGACAGCCAATATGGTTTCAGCTGCACCAGAAAGCGACGAGGAACCAATCGACGTTCAAGATGATGCTTGGGCTAGGCATATGGATACTCTCTGGGATGTCCGCTTTGAACAGCGTGACCCGCCCACAGAAGATAAACTAATACAGGTTAATATGGGAACAGAAGAAAATCCGAAACCCATTTTCATAAGCGACACACTAACTTCTTTGGAAAAAGAGGAACTTATATCCCATATCAAAGAGTATATAGATGTGTTCGCATGGAGTTATGAAGATATGCCTGGGCTTGACCCTCAAATTGCCACACACCGGTTAAATATAAAAGAAGATGTCAAACCTGTTAAACAGCAACAGAGGCGTTTTCGACCGGAATTGATGGAGGCAATAGTTGCTGAGGTCAATAAGCTTATACAATCCGGGTTCATCCGTGAAGAACAGCATCCTGACTGGGTGGCAAACATAGTGCCAGTTCGCAAAAAGAATGGCAAAATCCGGATATGCATTGATTTTCGAGATCTGAACGCTGCATGTCCCAAGGATGAATTTCCGCTCCCCATCACCGACGTAATGATCGATAATACTTGCGGTTATGAGAGGATGTCCTTTATGGATGGCTTCTCAGGTTATAACCAAATTAAGATGCACGCGGATGATGAAAAGCATACAGTTTTCAGAACGCCACAGGGGGTATACTGCTATACGGTGATGCCATTCGGATTAAAGAATGCAGGTGCCACTTACCAACGCGCAATGAGCGCCATATTTAAATAACACCTACGCAGAACAGTAGAGTGCTATGTGGATGACTTAGCAGTTAAAAGCAAAGACAAAGAAGGTTATCTTCACGATTTAAGAGTGGTCTTCGATCTTATGAGGAAACATCATTTGAAGATAAATCCCACTAAGTCATTCATGGGGGTATCCAGCGGGAAGTTTCTAGGGTTCGTAATAACTTCAAAAGGAATTTTCCTCGACCCTGAAAAAGTAAAAGCGATTAGCGAAATGCCGCCTCCCCACAATCTTAAGGAATTAAGGGGATTATAAGGAAAACTCGCTTATATTCGGCGCTTCATATCCAACTTATCTGGACGATGCCAACCATTCTCCAAACTTATGAAGAAGGGAGTGTCTTTCATATGGGATGAGGCATGTCAGCAGGCATTTGATGACCTCAAGGAGTACCTTACTAAGCCTCCTGTACTAATGGCACCAACCCCTGGGCAGCCCTTCCTTATATATGTAAGGGTCATGGATAATGCTTTAGGAGCACTACTTGCTCAATATAATGAGCATGGCCATGAATATGCCCTCTACTATTTAAGTAAAACAATGATTGGGGCAGAACAGCGGTATACCCCGATTGAAAAAGAATGTTTAGCCCTAGTGTTTGTTGTTCAGAAAATACGACACTACCTTTCGGGGCAAACAATTCATGTCATATCATGGGTTAATCCCCTAAAGATTCTGATGACAAAACCAGGATCCTTGAATGGCCGATTGGCAAAATGGGCGCTCTTACTATCGCCCTATGACATACATTTTGTCCCTCAAAAGGCCATGAAGGGGCAGGCAATCGCTGATTTCCTTGCAGACCATCCAATTTGGTCCAAATTAAAGCAGACATCAGAAGTCAACACAGTTACCGGAGAACAACCTTGGCAAATATTCTTTGATGGTGCCGCGAGACGATCTGCTGCTGGAGTGGGGGTTGTGCTAATATCCCCACATAAACATATATTGCCTAACGGTTACTCATTAACAGAACCGTGCACTAATAATGTAGCAGAGTACAGTGCGCTCATTATCGGCTTAAAAATAGCCCTGCAACTAGGGGTGAACCATCTAGAGGCATATGGAGATTCTAAGCTCATTGTCAATCAGATGACAGGTGAGTATGAAGTCAGACATGAAGCCCTCATCCCCTATCATCAGCTAGCTATTGAGCTAGCAGGATATTTTGAACAATTCTACATATATCATGTATCTCGAAACGAGAACATTTATGCAGATGCTCTTGCCGCATTAGCCGCAACGCTGGCAGTCCCGCCAGGAGAAGCTAAAAGCATCACCATTGGTAGTAGAGAACTCCTCCACCCAGATGTGGTATCTCAAACCGAAGAGGTATGCCAGATTGGCTTAAACTTAGAGCCCCGTGATTGGCGATTTCCGTTTGTGGATTATGCTTTGCATGTGATATTACCAGAAGATCCTAAGGAAGCCACCTCAATAAAGAGGAAGGCCCAAAGATTTTATTATGACCATAAACTTCAGACTTTGTATAGAAAGTCAAGAGATGGTCTATTGCTACGCTGCATATCGAAAGCAGAAGCGGAACAAGTGCTGAAAGAAACACATGATGGAATATGTGGAGCTCATCAGCCTGGTCCCAAACTTGGAGACCGTATAAGAAGGCTGGGGTACTACTGGCCGAGCATGGTTACGGAAGCAATGGCATACGCTAAACGACGTCATGCATGCCAAATACATGCCAATTTTATTCATCAACCCCAAGAATACTTGCACAATACCATCGCAAGCTGGCCATTTGAAGCCTGGGGAATGGACATTGTGGGGCCAATAACTCCCCCGTCATCCAGAGGACATCGGTTTATTCTTGCAATAACCGATTATTTTTCAAAATGGGCCGAAGCCGTGCCCATGAAAGAGGTGAAGACGACAGATGTGATCAAGTTCGTCAAGCATCATGTCGTTTACCGATTTGGCGTCCCCCGACGGATTATTCATGATAATGGTCCGCAATTCATCAGTCAGGGATTCTCCAGATTCTGCAATAAATTCAGAATCAAAGATATCGCTTCTACACCATATAACCCTGCGGCTAATGGGTTGGCCAAAGCTTTCAACAAGACGATCATCAAACTCCTTTGGAAGTTCGTCTCCTCCAATAAACGAGATTGGGATGAAAAGTTGGGAGAATGTTTGTGGGCTTATCGCACCACCGTTCGCACCCCGACTAAATCTACCCCGTTTTCTTTGGTTTATGGAAGTGAGGTTGTTCTGCCTCTTGAAATCCAGATACCATCATTAAGAGTGGCTTTAGCCACAAAGATGACGACAGAAGAACGCCATCAGCAAAGATTGCAAGAACTAGAGGCGTTAGATGAAAAACGTCTGAGGGCTCAACAACAAATTGAGTTGTATCAAGCCCGAATATCTCAAACGTTCAATAAGAACGTTAAACCGAGGACCTTTAAACAAGGAGACTTGGTTCTGGCTGTTAAAAGGCCAATGGTGCTAACCCACAAGACTAAGGGTAAGTTTGAACCCAAGTGGGAAGGACCGTTCATTGTGGAGACAGTCTACTCCAGTGGAGCTTATCGCTTAATGAATCAAGACGGCGATAGGATGATGATGCCGATCAATGGCAAATTTCTGAAGAAATACTATGCTTAATATCTCTGGAAGTATAAGCCTCCAATTTATCCAAGTTACGCAGATGAGCACTTGGACTTCTTCTATTCTGGTGATTTTAACCCAGTAAACCTGGTGCGTTTGGTTCTCAAGTTTGAACCACCATCAGTCTTTTCTTAGGCATGCGCATTGTGCGCCTCTGACCTAAACCTGGTGCGTCTGGTTCTCAAGTTTGAACCACCATCAGTCTTTTCTTAGGCATGCGCATTGTGCGCCTCTGACCTAAACCTGGTGCGTCTGGTTCTCAAGTTTGAACCACCATCAGTCTTTTCTTAGGCATGCGCATTGTGCGCCTCTGACCTAAACCTGGTGCGTTTGGTTCTCAAGTTTGAACCACCTCCAGTCTTTTCTTAGGCATGCGCATTGTGCGCCTCAACCTGGTGCGTTTGGTTCTCAAGTTTGAACCACCTCCAGTCTTTTCTTAGGCATGCGCATTGTGCGCCTCTGACCTAAAACCTGGTGCGTTTGGTTCTCAAGTTTGAACCACCTCCAGTCTTTTCTTAGGCATGCTCATTGTGCGCCTCTGACCTAAAACCTGGTGCGTTTGGTTCTCAAGTTTGAACCACCTCCAGTCTTTTCTTAGGCATGCGCATTGTACGCCTCAACCTGGTGCGTTTGGTTCTCAAGTTTGAACCACCTCCAGTCTTTTCTTAGGCATGCGCATTGTGCGCCTCTGACCTAAAACCTGGTGCGTTTGGTTCTCAAGTTTGAACCACCTCCAGTCTTTTCTTAGGCAAGCGCATTGTGCGCCTCTGACCTAAAACCTAGTGCGTTTGGTTCTCAAGTTTGAACCACCTCCAGTCTTTTCTTAGGCATGCGCATTGTGCGCCTCTGACCTAAACCTGGTGTGTTTGGTTCTCAAGTTTGAACCACCATCAGTCTTTTCTTAGGCATGCGCATTGTGCGCCTCTGACCTAAACCTGGTGTGTTTGGAGTACCCAGTTCGAGTTACGCGAGAGAGCCTTGAACCGCCTCCAGTTTGGTTCTCAAGTTTGAACCACCTCCAGTCTTTTCTTAGGCATGCGCATTGTGCGCCTCTGACCTAAACCTGGTGTGTTTGGAGTACCCAGTTCGAGTTACGCGAGAGAGCCTTGAACCGCCTCCAGTTTGGTTCTCAAGTTTGAACCACCTCCAGTCTTTTCTTGGGCATGCGCAGTTTGGCGCCTCTGACCTAAACCTGGTGTGCTTAGTTCTCAAGTTTGAACAGCCCCCAGTCTTCTTTTAGGCATGTGTAATTAAGCGCCTCTGACCTAAAAAGTATGAATTGCCCAACGCCGACTAGGCTATGGGAAGAGAACAAGTTTCTCGCCAACCCATCATGCTGGGGTAAAAGTATGAATTGCCCAACGCCAACTAGGCAACGGGAAGAGAACAAGTTTCTCGCCAACCCATCATGCTGGGGTAAAAGTATGAGTTGCCCAACGCCAACTAGGCAATGGGAAGAGAACGAGTTTCTCGCCAACCCATCATGCTGGGGTAAAAGTATGAATTGCCAAACGCCAACTAGGTAATGGGAAGAGGAGATTAAATTCCTCGCCAACCCATCATACTGGGGTAAAAGTATGAATTGTCCAACGCTTCTGTAGCAATGGGAAGAGGAGATTAAATTCCTCGCCAACCCATCATGCTGGGGTAAAGGTATGAATTGCCCAATGCTGACTAGGCAATGGGAAGAGAACGAGTTTCTCGCCAACCCATCATACTGGGGTAAAAGTATGAATTGCCCAACGCTTCTATAGCAATGGGAAGAGAACGAGTTTCTCGCCAACCCATCATACTGGGGTAAAAGTATGAATTGCCCAACGCTTCTATAGCAATGGGAAGAGGAGATTAAATTCCTCGCCAACCCATCATACTGGGGTAAAAGTATGAATTGCCCAACGCTTCTATAGCAATGGGAAGAGGAGATTAAATTTCTCGCCAACCCATCATACTAGGGTAAAAGTATGAATTGCCCAACGCTTCTATAGCAATGGGAAGAGGAGATTAAATTCCTCGCCAACCCATCATACTGGGGTAAAAGTATGAATTGCCCAACGCCAACTAGGCAATGGGAAGAGAACGAGTTTCTCGCCAACCCATCATACTGGGGTAAAAGTATGAATTGCCCAACGCCAACTAAGCAATGGGAAGAGGAGATTAAATTTCTCGCCAACCCATCATACTGGGGTAAAAGTATGAATTGCCCAACGCCAACTAGGCAATGGGAAGAGAACAAGTTTCTCGCCAACCCATCATACTGGGGTAAAAGTATGAATTGCCCAACGCTTCTATAGTAATGGGAAGAGAAGATTAAATTTCTCGCCAACCCATCATACTGGGGTAAAAGTATGAATTGCCCAACGCCAACTAGGCAATGGGAAGAAAACAAGTTTATCGCCAACCCATCATACTGGGGTAAAAGTATGAATTGCCCAAAGCCAACTAGGCAATGGGAAGAGAACAAGTTTCTCGCCAACCCATCATGCTGGGGTAAAAGTATGAATTGCCCAACGCCAACTAGGCAATGGGAAGAGAACAAGTTTCTCGCCAACCCATCATGCTGGGGTAAAAGTATGAATTGCCCAACGCCAACTAGGCAACGGGAAGAGAACAAGTTTCTCGCCAACCCATCATGCTGGGGTAAAAGTATGAGTTGCCCAACGCCAACTAGTTAATGGGAAGAGAACTAGTTTCTCGCCAACCCATCATGCTGGGGTAAAAGTATGAATTGCCCAGAGCTTCTATAGCAATGGGAAGAGGAGATTAAATTCCTCGCCAACCCATCATACTGGGGTAAAAGTATGAATCGCCCAATACCGATAAAGTAAAGGGAAGAGAAAAAGTTTGGCATTTAAATCCAAACATGGTCCTCGACAACTCACCATGTTGAGGGAAATAATATGGCTAGCCCAACTCAAACGGTAGTTGGTAAAGGCTAATCAAATCCGTTAATAGCTGGGGGTTTGCTAAAATTCCCATATTAAACGTTAATTGTTATTTCGGTTCAAGAAATTGAGCATAAAACGGTACCGAGATAAATCATTTTGACGACAGGTTATTTGTTGGGCAAACAAATCTGTTTTGAAGCCGGCAAATAAATCTGTCAAAAGAATCATCTTTACTAAAAAGGTGAAGATACAAAAAGAATTTCAAAGAAACATAGTAAAGTTATCTCTCTCCTGTTTACGAAGTTCTTATTACAAGGAAGATAAAAGTGTAAAGAGAGATGAAACTATTGGCCTCCCAGAAGTCTCAATTGGTTTATTGTCTCGTCCAAATTTCTACGATGAGAAGCCTCCACGGTTTGCTGAGCTTGCCTACGCAACTCATCATCACTTATTGAAAGTTGTTGCTGACGAGATTCTTCTATGGCACGATTCCTGGCTGTCTCTTCCTGCTGAATCTGCTCCTGCTGGATAAGCAACATCTCCCGTTTCTTGACAGATTCTCCTAATCGGAGTTCATTTTCTATCAAGGTGGCCCGAGCTCTCGCAATCGTCTCCTGGGCTTTAGAGATGGCCGACTGACTTTCCTCAATTCCGAAGTTTACCCTTTGCAGGTCGCCAATAACGGACTCCCGACTGGCCTGGAGCTCTGTCAGCTCCTGAGACCATCTCTCCTCCTGCTGCCTTAAAATATTTCTTCGAGATAAGGATTCTGCTCGAAGCCGCGCCAGCTCTATCTCAGTGATCGCCTCCACATCCGCCTGACGGAGTGTGTGTAGCGTGGTCACCTGCTCTTCTAAAGCTGCAAGGCGGGCCCGGTATGGAGCTGCTCGATCTTGTCCACCGAATTCTTCGATATTTCCTAAATACCGGAGTAACAGTGGACGTGCGAAGTTGAAGGAATCATGGCCAGCAAGAACCATCTCGACACATCTTCTTAACAAATACATAAAATCCTCGACAGTGAAGCCAAAAAGTCTTTCAAGAGGATTTGCAGTGTCGGTAGGCAAAGTAGGCAATGTCAAAAGGGGTGTCGTGAGCAAGGGAGCAGTAGTGGCTGGGATTGGAGAAGAAGAAGCCCGTCCCTGCATTAAATTCATGATCTGAGGGACCAGTAGAGCCAGTGCAGATCTGGAAGAACTGGAGACCCCGGACGAAATACCGTCGGTACAGATCACTTGGGTACCCCCACCAACAGGAAGAGAAGATGGGACCACTTCGCCTAAAACTCCTCCGGTAGGAGAAGCATCTTCGAATGAGAATTTCAAATTATTTTCCTCCCCTGCTGGAAGGCTTGGAGTTGGAAGAGTTGCAGGTATCTCAGCAGCCACGACAACAGACGACGTTAAAATCGCTGACTGAGAAGGCGCTCCAACGACCGTGGGAAATGTCTCAGAAGAGCAAACGGGTGTTGGAGATGGCATGCTAGGAGAAGGTGTAGCCTCATTAGCAGCAGCTGCAATAATAATCTCAGTTCTCTCGTCACTTCCCAATTCGTCAATTGGGGGAATTGAAGAGGAAACAGAGGCAGGAGCCGGTGTGGAATAATCAGCCGCAAACTCACTAGCAAAGCTACCTACACCACCAACAGAGCCAGAATGGTCCATTCTATCGTCAGACTCTACTTGGGTAGTCGAGTGCATTGGCGAAAGAAGTTGATCACCTGCATTTCAGAAGACCAGAAAAGCAATGTTACGTTAAAATAATAACAGGCAAAAGATAAAATGCTAAAGGCCATACCAGGCAATACAAGTCCAGTTGTCGGACTTGAAGGGGGAGCCATTGTCGTTTCCAGCAACGTACCCGTCTCGCTACCCGTAAGTTGCGCCCCAGGTTCTGCTACAGGCTCTACGGCCGAAGGAGCTGAAATCTCAGCAACACTTGGAGCTTTGGCAGGTTCATCCTCCCTTGCCAACGCTGGGGGTACGGCTGAAGCCAACAAGTCGGAAGCAAGTTTGATAGCCACTTCTTGGGGGACTATCAAGGTTTCTTGTGTCAGTTTTTGCTTCTTACCCGGCCTTTTCTTTAAAGTGCCGCGGCGTTTGAAAGTTGGACTCAGGGAACGACTGACAACAGGCTGAGGAGCTCCACCAGCACCAGTATTGTCGTCATCGTCACCGGCATCGTCGTCTGATTCGCTGACATCCGAAGGCTCAGCCGCAGCGCCAAGGAATTCTTCCATTCCTTTTATCCTTACCCTAGAAGCACCCTGGCGGCTAATATAGAGGGCTTCAATCTCTTTGCAACAACTGCGATTGAGAGAGAAGCCAGGCACGTCAGCATTCGCAATGTTGAACCAATTGCAGAAGCTGAGGGTCATGGCCAATTCTGGCACCTTCTGGGGCAAGGAGAATTCAGCTTCAGTCCCGCCCGCTGCAAAATGGAACCAGCCACGAGCGCCTTCGTATAAATTCCCCTCGTAAGCAAGATCTTTATTTGGATTGCCCACATAAAGTTGAGAATATCCAAACTGGCGAGCAAAGCGACTCGGAGTATATGGCTCAATCTGACACCTGAGATCTTGACGATACACCAAGTGTCCGGGACGAATGTTGAGAAGCCACCAGAACGCTCCTGCAGATAAAATAGTGAACTTATCTGCTCCCATGGCATCCTTTAGCCTCGTCCCATATCCTCCACTGGGAAAGTCAGGAAAACACCGGTAGATCTCGTAATTCTGAAAGCTACGAAAAGTCTTCCGAATCTGGGACATATAATTCTGCCTCCATGAAGAACGTTCATACAGTTCTACAAGGAAGCACTTTTCGCCCGAACGACGCTCTGGTGCACTCATTAAGGAGGGACAGTGCAAGACAAGCCACGCCATCAAATAGGTGTAGGGCATCTCCACCCTAGGGTTTGGAGTTTTCGGTTGGGCAGTCTCTTTCGACTTGCCCTTTCCTTTCCCCTTGACCTTAATAGTGGGGAGGAAATCACGACAGAATACTCTCAGTCCATACTGCAAATTGCATACCATAGCGGGAAGGAGTCCAAGGGGTCGGCCGTATGCAAGAAGAACCGCTGGATATACCACGGTCACTGCAATCGCTTCCTTGGGCAATGACGGCACGACGCATCTTTTGAGTCACAGCATCAGAAACCCGGCAATGAGACCTCTGTTGGAGATCGGAAACTGGGCTTGATAGTGATAACTCTTAAATGAAGTACCAGGACCGTATCCATTCTCATTGAATTCAGTGGTATAATATAATAGATGGCGGCCCTTAGCAATACGGTGATCAATCTCTGAGCCATAGATGGGTGGATGACCATGGATAGTGGCCGAGCTATCCTTAGAATTTAGGTTGGCAAAGAGGTATTCGGCCCACTTCTTGTGGCCAATACCATGATTACGTGCACCTGTCAGGTCAGCGCAAATATGATAATGGCACATCATCTCCCAGTATGTGGCATGGATGCGCTCGTCCCTCGCCAATAGCATGTTCAACTCATCGGTGGTGGGGATATACTCCTCGTAAGGGTCTTCGCCCATCGAGAGCCCAGAAACCTCAAACATCTCGTGGAGAGCGAACCCTAGCTCACCCACTGGTGTAAAGAAAGTACAGGTTTCAGGGTTATACATCTCCAAGAGGCAGTAAAAGTGATAAGCACTCTGGAAAAATCCGAATTGGACATTCCTGATGGCTTTATACAAGCCAATATCCTTTAAAATGGGCTCGTGGGAATCCAGCATGTACTGAACAAGGCGTGCCCACCACATATTGTTAGAAGAATGAACCCAGCCAGGCATCCTGAAGTCGCTAGCCGGGTACTGACCATCCTTCTCCAGAAACTCACTTAAGAAAGTTCGGGCACGAGATGGGACTTCTCCCACTGGAAGCTCCTTGCCAAATCGGCCTGGAAGCAAGCCAGTAATGCATCTTGGGGAACCATCTTGATAAACCCCTTTTGCACCAAATTTGCCTGTTGGGACGCCATCTTGCTCCTGAGTCAGTCCCCACTTTAATTCTCGAGGCATCGCTAGCCTTTGAAGATAGACCAGAGGATAGCTACGATCCATTCTAGGCAGAAACATCAGCATTTCGCCTGAGTTATATAACCAAACATGCTCCTCTTCAGAAAGGATCTTATCTGAGTGGTCCATCTGGTCTCCAAAGAGGAAGGCGGGTTTCTCCATCGCCTTTCTGTTCACATCTTCAAAAGCTGCGTCAGTTATGATTTCTCGCGCAGTAGTAGGGTGGTACTTGATCAGCTTCTCCTTGCATTCCTTCGGGTCTGGTTTATATGAGGGCAGGATGGTAGTGAAACGGAATTGGCCGGAGGGATCAGAACCCCCAGCAAAGCCGAAGTAGTTCTTGTGGGGAAGAGATTCCATCGAATACCCTACTGCAAAAAGAAAGCAAAGTGAGAGAAGTTTCTATAAGACATAAAAAATTCTCTAAGTATGGACGCGCGAAGCTAAAAATTAGAACCCGCGAAGCTAAGAATAGCGCCGCGCGAAGCTAAAAATTAGACCGCGCAGAACTTGAAATAGCCTCGCGTTTTTAGCGCGACTGCTACTTAAAAGAGCCTCGCGTTTTCAGCGCGACTCCTACTTGAAATAGCCTCGCGTTTTCAGCGCGACTGCTACTCAAAATAGCCTCGCGTTTTTAGCGCGACTGCTACTTCAAAGAGCCTCGCGTTTTTAGCGCGACTGCTACTTAAAAGAGCCTCGCGTTTTCAGCGCGACTGCTACTCAAAATAGCCTCGCGTTTTCAGCGCGACTGCTACTTGAAATAGCCTCGCGTTTTCAGCGCGACTGCTACTTAAAATAGCCTCGCGCTTTAAACGCGAGGATGACGCGATAACTTCGCGTAAGAAGGCAGTCAGAGACTTTTCTTCTTCTCCAAGCCTTACGGCAGGAGTACGGCGATCTCGCCGGTAAAGGAGTTGATTGATCAGTTAGATTTAAGCCAAATCACTCTAAAAATGTTCTAAAGAGTCTCGATGGAGAGATTCTTACCCCCGATAGGCAAAATGTGGGCTGGCGCGTCGCTGCCTTGGCCGCCGCCACCACTGCTTGCGCCAGTCGCCGAAGATGGAGCCGCTCGAGAAGTAGCACGAGTTTTGGGAGCCATTGCTGTGAAAAATCGACTGAAAATTTGGAGAAACTCGGTCGGAAGGAGATTGGGTCGTCTGAACTCTGATCGCCTGAATCTCTAAGTTTCTGGAAAATTCTCAAATAGAATGAGAAGGCTAAGAAATAGAGATTTCTTTTAAATAGAAGGAACCGCCTCTTGGAATTCGGCACGGATTTCGGAGAAAGTGACTGGTCAGTTACTCTCTAAAACGCGAAGCTATTAGCCTCGCGCGACTAAGAAAAAGCGAAGTTGATTAACTCCACGCAACTATACAAAACGCGAGGATAGCCTGTGCCTTAGCTTCGCGTTTTCATTGAAAGACTTAGATTTTCTGACGAGTGCAATTGAGCGCTTCCATCTAAGTTAAAGCGATCCTTATCCGATCATCTAAGTTATGCAGAAGTGCCTTAAACTATTTTACCAAAATTATTGACCATCTGTTTGTTGAGCAAGCAAAATTCTTGAAGCTAACAAATAGAGAGGAAAATAATTTATCTTTATTCATGAAGCAAAAGATTACAAAGAGGGAGTTATAGCTCTCCCAAAAGCTTTTACATGATCAAACTCATCAAATAACCAAACAGTAAGACTTCTCTACGGGGTGTTGAAGCTCAGTTCCCTGGTTCACATACAAAAGATCTCCTCTGCAAATGTCAACTAGGATCTGTCATCTGAAATGAAGCACGAGAGGAAAGGAAAGTGCTGCACTGAAGCGCAATTTTGCACTGCAAGTGCTGCAGCTCCTTATTTACAGCCCCTTCTGGAGTTTATCTCTCGGAGCCAGAGCTTGAAACCTGCAACTATGTTGTAAAGCATATACTTCTGACTTCCTTAGAGTTACTTTTTCTGATGAAGATCGATGGACCCACATACATTCCTCTTCAGGAAGGACTGGACTTACTGCAAAAGGAACAGAGTTTCCAAAAGAGTGAAAACGCGGAGCTAAGCTAACTCCGCGCACAGTTGAAGAAATAGCCTCGCGCTTTAAACGCAGAGGATGATGCGATAACTTCGCGTAAAAGGGGACAAGATTTCTTTCTGCTCTTTCCTTCTATTTCGGATTCATCGCGACTGCTAATCAAGGATAGCCTCGCAATTCATCGCGACTGCTAATCAAAGATAGCCTCGCAATTCATAGCGACTGCTAATCAAAGATAGCCTCGCAATTCATAGCGACTGCTAATCAAAGATAGCCTCGCAATTCATTGAGACTACTAGTAAAGCCGCGCGTTTCAAGCGCAGGGACGACACAATAAAACGGCGATCTCGCCAACAAGATAAGCAATCGTCCAGAATAAATCAAGCTAAAATGGTTCTTAGAAAACCAAGAGATGAGGTTTTTTACCTTCGGAAGACGCTGCATAGACTGGTTCACCGTTGCGTTTACCTTCACGGCTGCTACCATCAACGTCGGCCAACTTGCGAAAAGCCAAACTCCTCTGGAGAGACATCCTAATGATGAAAATCTATGGAGAAGTTGAACGAAAATCAGTTGAAGATCACTCGTGAGTCACTCGAGTTCTCAGAAATTCTTCGGATGAGATGAAGAAGAAGATGAGCCGGGAGCTCTATTTAAACAGAAATTCCGTCGCTTGGTATTCGGCGTAGAAATTCGGGATAATTAATGACATAATTACTCATTTCACTGAAGACGAAGTGAAGCCGATTAAAGCTCCGCGTAAGTGAGCGTAACGCGAGATAGACTTGGTATTCTAACTCCGCGTTTCAGTTTAGATATCCAAAGTATTTCAAAATCTGCTGAAATCTAAGCCATTTTGAAAACTTTGGAGGGGGTTCTGTTGGCAGTGAAAATTTATAAGTTAAAAGGATTTTCCACAACAGAACGCGAAGCTAATTCAATAGCCCCGCGTTTGGTTACATTAACCCTGCGTTTGAATAAAACGCGGAGATGTTTAATAGCTCCGCGTTGATTCCGCAGTCTGGCTTGTATTAGCCTCGCGTTTGATTAAAACGCGGAGATGATCAATAGCTCCGCGTTAGCTCCGCGTTTTGGTTATTTAGCGTCGCGTTTTGATGCGATTAAAGCTTCGCGTAAGCAGATAACCAGAATCTCAAATTGATTGAGATTATGATTCTGGGCTTATCCAAATACCCGAATCAAGTCTAATCAGAATTCCATCAAAACTAAGATATTTGATTGGAATCCTTGATGAATGCGAGTTCTATTTAGATAGAAACTCTTGCATTAACCTGGGGCTATAAATACTTTCCTGGTGAAACCCTTGGGAGCTCTTTTGGATCTTTTGGAAGTTTTGGTAAAGTTTGAGTTACGCGTGAGGGCCTTGAACTAATCAAAACCAGAGATCAGAGTTCTTCTTCTTTTCGGCATCGGAAGCCTCCTATCGATCCTTTGGCAATTCAAGTATGCGAGAGAGCCTTGAAGCCTTTGCTGATCATCTTCTGAAATCTTAGAGAATTCAAGTTACGCACAGAGCCTTGAGTTCGTGAAGATCAGAGAAAATCACCATCTTCTTTCTGGAGTTCTTGAGAAGTTCGAGTTACGCAAGAGAGCCTTGAACGAATCAAAACCAGAGAAGATCGTCTATATTCGGCCGATATCTTTAAAAGAGAAGATTTCAACGTACCGATCGTCCAAAGGAACTGCTTGACAGATCCCATCGCTACAGATCCCACAATATTGTAAAAGAGAGAGATTGAAATATAAAATCCTCTCGTTTGTTCTTTTTTATATCTTGTTCACTTTCATTGTAATTTAAGTTAATTCAATGGGAGGAAGCGATGGAACTTTTGCGACGAACAGATATATCGCTGAAAACTTTTATAAAAGATTTTGAGGTGTTATAGAGTGGTATCAGAGTCCAAACTTTAACATATTCGTCTAAGATATTTGATAATTTGTTGAGATCTGATACTTCCGTGCATGCATTATCCAGCATACTTTCTTACTTTCATATTCCATTCCTTGATTGCAATTCCAATTCCATTGCTATTCTACTTATAGAATAATGATGACTGGTGGTCATCGTGGTCATGTTATTCTAGATTTTCGAGAATTCGCTGAACAACACTCTGCCTGGACCGGTAGAGAGTCTAGAGTCGAGGAAGGTAGTAGTAACGGTAATAGCAATGAGTTGCAATATTGCTCCATGCTCTAATAGTCATAGAAGAAGCAGTAGGACCAAACAAAGTCATTGCAAGATGGACTGATGGTAGTTCAGGAGGTTCAGCAGTGGTCCAGGAGACTGCACCAATAGTCGCTGAATTGGTGGAGACACCTCTAGAGCGAGAGTGAAGAGGTAATATTATAGATTCCAGGAGGCTCCACCCTATCATTTCTAGAACTGAGACATCATTGCAGGTAGATCAATGGATAATTTATAAGGATAATCTACTTGGAGTTGCACGCATCCCACCATAGAGTCAGGTGGATGTTGTGAAAATCCTCCTTATGGATATGGCCATAACTTTGCGACAGGCATAAGAGCACAGGTTGGAGAAGCCATTGACTTGGAAAACATTCTCTTAACAATTTCTATGCTAAGCTCTTCTTAATAACTGCTCTAAGGGTGTTGGAATGAAAGATCAGACTATTGATGAATATAGGGTTAATTACAGTAAAACCTTCCGTACTATACGAGTAGTATAACTTATTACCTCTTAACTCTCAGTTTAGTCACTAGACTCCTTACAATGTTAATTAACAATTTTTATAAAATCTCCAAATTATCCTCATTTGAGCATATTTTAGATGAGTTCTTAGTGAGTGAGAAGAGGGTATTTTAGAAAATTTGTAAAGAAAAAGTGCAGCTGAATTTAAACAAGTGTGAGAATATCAAACTGTTGACTAACGACATTAGGAGTTTAAGTACTAAACTGAAAGTTTTAAATTTAAAGAATAATAAGTCACACTATATTTATAGTACATGAGGTCTCAATGCAATTAACCCGTGAATATATACCACTGAGTTTTCTCCTCAGCTAGTCATCATGGAGGAAAATAGGGCCATTGATTTCAACAAGGCCTAAGATTGGTGATTTAGCAATATATTGTCATAGTGATACAAGATATATATTCTAAAATTCTTATAAATGCCATGTTTTTAAGTTATTTTTGAAAATGGAGAATTCAAAGTTTTATAAGCTTATAGGTTATAATATTCCAAAATTCTTGTTGCATGTATCTGATGTGGTACATCGATCATGTTAGAAATACTAATTCGACCATATCAATGACCGTTATAACTTTTGTCTGAGTTTTCTATTACTTTTGTTTAGAACTTTTCCCTAATTTATAGGAGAAATTAGAGTTTAGACAGGATTACTCTTGTTTGTTTACTTGCTGGATTCTGCAGTGGTAGTTTCTAGTTAAAATTATGCCAAAATTAGCATAGATGGTTAAATAATTCTTGAAAATTTTCTAGAGAAATAAAGTTAGTCCTCTAGAATTTTCACTTATTGTTTTTGCTAATCTTGATGTTAACCCCATTAAAAACTGGGCCGAAGTCGTTGATAGTGCAACTGCCACTGTGTTTTCGTCTATATACCCTCAAAGTATCATGGGTGTATCTTTCAACCCACAAATCCAATCGAGCTGATTTTTGTTTTGTTGGAAATCTAATTCAATTCCATACAATTTTGGCATTACACTTTTTCTAATTTGACCTTTAATTCCATCAAAATCACATTTAAGTCTGTGAATCTACACCCAGTGACTAGGTCATTTCTGCCGACTTGGCTCTACTCACCTAATGAACTCGTTAAGCTACTCTACTCGCCAAGTCTACTCCTTTAGTAAAGTCTGTTATTTCTAGATAACTGTTTTAAAATAACTCTTCCTCACTAACTCTAGCTTTCTAGGACCACTCTTACTCGTCTAAACTATACTCTTCCAGGACAACTCTTCTAACCAAATCTATTCTACTTGCCAAGTTTACTCTTCCAGCAGAAGCTACTTTTTCCAGACAAGTTTACTCTTCTAGCAAAAACTACTATCCTTGCTAAGTCTATGATACTCTTCCAAATATAGTCTTTCTGGCTAACTCTTCCCAGTTACTCTTCCTGGACAAGTCTTCCTAGACAAACTCTACATTTGTTAATAGAATTGCAAGCAGATAAGTTGTTATGTGCACAATCGAGTAATGTGTGACACTTGTTATTTGTCTACCTAACATATATTATTGAGTACTTCAATGACAAAACACCTAAACGTAACAAAGTACATGATGCATATGCATGACATGTTACGTATGATTCATAGTACTTGATAAGCCGATGTATGCCATATTATACTAGCATGACTAATATGTAATAACAAGATAATAAATATAGTAACATGATAAGGAAATAGAATACAACGTTAATCTAGTAAAGAATTGTTAAGGATTTCATAATTAATTGGACATGTACATATAATGAATGAATAATGTTATGATATCTTTATAAGTTATGTGTATTATGTATCATGAACTGGTGGTATGTGAGAAGTTATATAATAGATATGAACCGTAATGTATAATGATTAATATAATGTTAAAGTTGATAAAAAAAAATTTACTGCAGTAAGCTGGGCGATACTGGATTATCGAGGGATAATTAAAACCCACTTAGGTATGCTTGTTACTATAATTACAATAAGGAGACTAAATAGTAATATTTAGTAGTATGGCATGGCTCAATACCATACAAATGAGATCAAAACCTGAATATACAAGAACACTTATATGAGAATAGGGAGTCACGTTATCTTATCAATCAGTTTTTATACCTAACTGGGGCAATGACCAAGACTACTAAAATACCTGATTAGGATACATATATTATTTATTTCATTCATGTATATTTATTCATACTTGCTTGCTTATTCACTTTATATCTTTATGATGTCACTAATATAATTATGTTCACATACATATACTCCAGTCTTATGTTATGAATCCTTTCTTTATATATTACTTGCTGGGTTTAATCATCTAGATAATGAAACCAGATTTTTGGACATAGAAGAAGAGCCAATACCGATTAAAGGTCCTTATTTTCTTGACCAGGCACAACGATAATAAGAAATGGGTCCAGGATCTTTGTATATGGTGTTCATATTTTCTTTCGTTCAGGCACTTTTCTTTGTTTTGATTCTTTTGTTGTATATAGAATCAGAACAACATGCAACTTTATGTAATCAACCTTATATTTTATAAACGAAATCTTTCAATTTTAGAAATGTTATTTATTTATGTAATTGTGGCAATAGTTACAGTTGCTCAAAGATCCTATGCCTATTGGGTAGCCTAGTATAATTTAAATAACATCCTCTATTTTGAAAAGAAGCTGAAAAATGAGAGGGCACAAAATTTTAAAATAACTGTAACTATTACCACATTCAAATTAATAAATAAAATGTATGAAACGGAATTTTTTCTACATATAGAGTTGCTTACAAATAATAGTGTACAACTTTGAACATGTACATTAAAAGAATAATAGAGTAAAGTAGTGTCCAATAAAAAAAATATATATAAACTGCTTGTGCAGGTTTTTGTAGACACATTTTTTTTATTCCAAGTCACATTTCGAAGCGTAGAAAGTTTATAATTTTGAAGAAACCACTTGAATCTATTTTATCTATCATTAATATTTATTTATTTTGCTCGTGAAACTTATAGACATATTTTTGATTTATTACTCAAACCGAATTTCCACAATAAGTTAAATTCAGAATCTCTCAGAGGAGTGGCATCACTATAGACAAAGGCTCGCCATCTTACGGTTAATATATCCTTGTGCAACACATGAACCTCAAAATTCAACTCATAAAATGTGGAGCTGGTGAGATTTTCGCAGTTCAAGTGTTTTGCAATCTAATGGGGCAATCTGGTATTAGCATTTACCATAGACTTTGGATTGATACGCGAAGATTTGTACTCACACGCAAAAGAACTTGCTCGGAAATGGACTTGGTTGCAAAAACTGATTTTCTTCCATAAGAAAAGGGTGTATAATTTAATCTAAACGCCATCAAACTGAGGGGCCTAATTGTAAAATGAACTGGCCTATCTACCATGGGAGTTTCCAAAAGAGCACACCGCTTTTCGTTGTGAGCCCACTTTACTGCATAATTTTGGTTACTAAGTGGGCTCACTAGGAAAAAAAGGTGTTCTCCTTTAGAAACTCCCATCTACAATCCGTCCAATTAAACCTAGAACCTACATTCAAATATTTGCGAGGAGTTTCCAAACTAGCACACTATTTTTCCTAAAGCAAAAAAATACATTGAGGAGTGGGCTCACGGAAAATTGGTGTGCTCCTTTAGAAACTCCCGTAATTCGAATCGACTATTCCTCAATTTCCACCCTGGATCTCTCAAGAATTCAAGAAATAAAGAAAAACAGAGCTCCCCTCTTGCAGCAGCAGAACATCCAACCAAGAAAACCAAACTTTGTCCAAGAACTCCGTCCCTCCTCCAAAATCAAACCCAAAACCCAATGGAGCCCGTGATTTTCTATGGCTACCTCTACTACCCAGGGTGTTCAATGGCAGGCATCTTCTACGAAGAAGGCGACGGCACCCAAGGCGCCATCCAATGGCCTGATTTCAACATCACCCGTCTACACGCCCCCGACCCACCTGGTATCATCTGCTCTTCCTCTCGTGGCCTCGCCGTCTTCCGCTGCTCCTACGTCCCCGGGTCCCTCAGCTACTACATAAGCAACCCCTACTACCAGCTTGCCCGCACTCTCCTCATCCCTCCCCCAAGGCATCACAATCCTGACCACACCGAAGTTGTCCTCATCACCGACCTCCCAAGAAATACCTTCCACATCGTCTGCGTGTATCGCTTTACCCCGTGCGCGTACAGGTTCGACATATACTCCTCCGACACTGGATGGTGGGAGTCCATTTCCGAGGGGATGGATTATGATATCTTGCCAAACACCGGTGTTTCCTGTGGTACGTCGGCATACTGGCTGACGAATAGGACCACTATAGACAAGGTATTTAGGCTGGAGTGCCGTGACGGGTTGTCGCGGTTCAGCCTCTTGAACCTGCCTTATGATCCTTCCGCGGAACAGGGCAGTGGCATGCAGCTGGGTAGAGCTTGGGACAAGCTAGGCCTTGCTATTGTTAGTCCGGCGTTGAGAAGGGTGGATATGTACACTTTGGTCCAGGAGGTCGTGTTCCAGCGGGAGGGTTTCTTGAGTGTGGATGTAAGGCCTGGCCAACATTTCAGTCGGGATATTGCGGTGGCAAGTTTGTACAGTACCGAGACCGGCTTGAGCATCAGGTGCAATGCCATGCCGGAGGTTATCAGGTTCGAGAGTTCAAAGATGGAGGTGCCACTTGTGGTCGATAATCAACTGGTTATGTGGGAACAGAATTATATCTACCTCAACAGGGCAAGACTGAGGGTTTTTACGGGCAACGCACCACCGAATAATATTGTTCGAGGTGTGCCCCATGTCCGCACTTCTTTACTTCCTATCAACTTCGTCGAGAATGGAAATGGAACTCGGTAGCACCAGGATTCCAGTCCTTTGGCGCATGTAGATGCTGAATCTTTAAGCCGTCTGTTCTCTCGTTTGGAAGCTTTGTGTGCGAGGGCATTCACATTTCGTGTGTTCTTGAAGGCAGCCACTGTCGTGATCGATTGTTTCCTTTTTATTCTGGATTAAAGATGGACCCTTAAGTTCTTGGTCGATGCCTACTTTGTTTTCTTTACTGTTTTCAGTTAGATTTATTTGTGTATTTCCTGGTTAATTCTTTGTTTGATCTCTTACTTGGTTCCTGCAAATTTTTGGCAAGAATGTGGGAGGTGGAATGCAGTTGTTTTTGTTTTCAAATGAACAAAAAAGATTGATTCTTGAGTGTGAGGTTAGATAAAGCTAAATTCGTATTAGCATTCAGTCGAGATTAAGATTAGTGTGAGGCTTTGAGCATTTCCTGTTTTCAGGTGACGAAACTCTAATGATACCAAGTTTTAGTACATGCATGTCAGTATTTCTTTATCACTACATCCTATAATTCTTTTTCACTAATTTAAGTTTAGTAATTTTGATCGTTTGAGTTGGTTTATTCCTAGTTCTAATTACATTTTCGATTTTCTTACCATTCAGTTTCATTTGTAGCATTTTATTCTGCTGCATGGAATTTAAAAAAAAAAAAAAATCAGAATCTAATGTTAGTCATTACATACTCAATCTAAAAAGTATTTTGTGAATACAACAGATCGAGATTCATCAGTTAACTCTGAATTATGTCAGACTGATAGTATTTTAATTTTTTTTTTTTTTAATCTTATTCTTTATTGTTTTAGAAAATTTTTAGACCCGGTCCAGCCGTTTTGAACCTACCAATGAATTTTCCCTAGTTAGGATTTGGTCTGCCTCTTGACCAAATTCATTTCTTTTTGAAAAATTTGTAATTTGCATAATAGAGTAGTTGCACAAGCCAACCTCATCTTATAGCAATTAGGGCAAGACTAAAACCATCTCCCTCATTTTTATCTCTATGCTCTATCTTCTTCATTTTATCTCTGAGAGAGAGAGAGAGAGAGCTGATTGAAGAACTCCTCCATCAAGCCCAATTGAGAGACTCTTCTAGTAAAGATCAAGACAAGAAATCATGTCTCTATACCGTGCTTTAACTAGAATAATCATATAAAATACACAAATAGAAGGCTCTCTTCTTAATTCTCTCTTTCATGCAACTACTCTCGGAATTTCCAATCCATTCTCTATACTAAACTTCTTGCTATATTAGTTCAACAGATCTCAGTAGAACGGTAATAACTTTTTATTTATAACTCCAAATGATGATTTAATTCTTTTGTTTTTATTTATTTTTTAAGAAAGGAAGGTGGACAAGCATGTCCTCCGCGTTCTATTAATAAAAAATAACATAATTACAGCAAAATACTACAGGCATGTCTTACGTACAATACCCTTCTGATGACAAGAGCAAGACAATAAAGCACAAAAACTACAAAATACAAAATACAAAGTGCAATGCCTACTACATCAATAGTACAAGATTCAGGCGCGGGACATAGAGGAGCGTGGGGGCTGCCCTACTCTCCCTCAGTGGCCTCCCTAAGAGTGGCCTTCTCCTCCTATGTGTCAACCTCATATTGCAGGTCTGCATCGAGGTCAGAGAACTTAATACACCCCTCCTCTGAAAATCCTGTATAATGCATAATGTCAAGATAAGTATGCATAAAATATTGCACCTGAATATGAGATTTGTCTCTTAAGATTCTACAATTCCTTTCTCGCTATATATTCCAGCATATAGAACCTATATGATGAACCCACAATTAAACGACCTATATCCCTTCCGTCCTATTACACCCTGCCCTCGACCAAATATAATCATGTGAATTAGTTGACTTGACGGAAAATTCTCCTCTGGATTTCTATCTCCAAATTGGACTGTCAGTAGCCTGTAGATTCGGTCTAGCCATCCTGATTAGAAATTTTAATTGTGAGACCTCCCTTTTTGCTTTCGGTTGACCCAGTTCAGATGTTTACTATTTTCAAACTGTTTCGTTTTCAGTTATCGAGGACTGAACTGTCCCAACTGGTTGCTACAACATAGGTCTTTGGAAAGTGGTGTTTGAGGGCTATCTCTGAGCACCATCTATCCTACCAAAAAAACTAAGTGCCTGTCTCCCAGTCGAAAGGAAATACTCAGCTAAAAGATTTCCTTAGTAATCAAGACTCCTTTCTAGAAAGTAGAAACTATAGAGGTGTTGCATGCCCTCGATCTCTATAGATCCCCTCGGACCATATTTTGAAATTAGTAAATGTTGCAACTGACTTTATGGGCTACTTATAGTTCTCCACATCCACTTGGCTATGAATGTTAGATTAAATATGCAAAGGTCGAGAATTCCCAACGCTCCCTCTGCTTTGGCTTGCATACCGGACCCCACAATACCAAATGGTAGTGGCTACTAGTGCCCACCCCTCTCCAAAGAAATCTCCTTCTTAATCTATATATATTTTCTCTTACCCAACGAGATAGCACAAAGAATATCATATAAAGTGGTGTAACTAAAAGCACTGCATTCAGCAGCTACCTCAGAGGGATTCTAGCCCTCTAGACGATGCTCTAGTTTGTCGAACAATAAGTTCCAATCCTGCCTTGATAATGTACCCAATTTGATTGGGACTCGCTTATATTTTATTGGAAAGATGCCTGCGTACATCCTAGGATTTCTAGGCAGAGAGCGGAAGAGAGATTACGTTTGCCTAACGTGATCATCCAACTTTCGTAAAAGTTGACTCTAAGGCCAGACTATGCATCAAAATAGCTTAGGATCTATTTGATCATGATCGCTTGTCTAATGTCATAATTCCCGAATATAAGTGTGTTATCAGCATACTATAAGTTCATAAGAAGATATACTTGGATCCTAGCACCCCCCCCCCCCCCCCCCCGAGATTATTCCGTCATCCTCTGCCTTCCAGATAAATTTGTTTAGTGCATCCGCTACCAACACAAATACCCCACTCCTTTTTTTTTGTTAGAAAGATAATTTTTAATTTCCTATACTTTCATGCCCTACACTTTTCCTAAATCCACTTCTAACCTTGTCAAAATAGTACTTGAAGCCAGTTTCACCAATGTTCAGTTCTTCTGATATCATTTTCTTTGCTGACAATACTTCCTTCACTGGCACAACTTCTGCGCCTGGGGTAATATTTCACACTGAGACACTTTTCTATGGTAGGGCAACACTTCTGTGCTAGGGGTACTAGCTAGCTTTGCTAACACTACTTTCTTCATCAACACTAACTAGCCTCATCAACACTATTTTTCTACGACATCACACCCTATTTCCACTGACACTAGCTACCCTCATTGACACTATTCTTCTGCAATTGGACCAAAGAAATAATTTTAATTTAATGAATTTATTTGCATCTGTATTAAGATGCTTTTCCCCTCGAGCTCTGCATTTCAAGTTCGTTATCCTAACCATCTCCTCTGCTCTACCGGGAGTCTGACCTCTTCTTCTAGCTTATCTACTGCCTGGATCTGTCAGCTCCCAACTGCTCCAGCCGCTAACTGTAATCGCTTGGTTTGTCAAGTGGCTCGCACCCCGACCTGAGGTGGGGTGGTGCGGTTGAGCCAAAGCGGGCTCAGCAATCGGCCTATATATCTGGAAATCCGTTGTTTTTTAATCCGATCCATTTTTTTCTGTTTTGGTGTTTAGAATTAATCATAAAATCTTTCCTTTCTATTTTCTTGTTAGTTCAAAGTTTTGACGTAGTTGTACAATGCAATTAAATTGGTTT
Organism: Dracaena cambodiana; assembly: GCA_036321105.1. Classification (NCBI taxonomy): domain Eukaryota; kingdom Viridiplantae; phylum Streptophyta; class Magnoliopsida; order Asparagales; family Asparagaceae; genus Dracaena; species Dracaena cambodiana. The sequence goes on along the minus strand of JAYEPQ010000011.1, from coordinate 11,748,716 downwards.
TTTTTATTTCGATCGTATCTATAAATCACACTATGCCTGTCGACACAACTTATATATATATATATATATATATATATATATATATATATATATATATATATATATATATATATATATATATATATATATATAAAGTTCAATGTTTTAACTTATATGTGTGTGTGAGCTACCAGCTAAGGAAAACTTACGTGAGCCAACAACAAAGGTATAGTAATTTAACAATTTTTTTCAAATTTTTCATAGAATCAGGAATGATATATCTTTAACTTCTTTAAGATAAGATTTCATGAATTTTAGAGTTCATTTACTTTTTCATCAAATGGATACAAAATATTCTATTCACCGAAAACCATTAATTTTGTGTCAATTTGATGGATGACCAAATTAAAAGTAAAACCCAAGAAATTGTGTATGAGTGAACTCTAAGGAGTCGAGATCATAAACCGAAGGAAAAATTTATAAAAAATTATAGGAGATAGTGGAAATGAATTGCAACTCAGGTAATCTAAGTGAGCTGTCAGCTATTTCCATTATTCTCTCTTTCTCTTTCTTTATATATATGTGTGTGTGTGTGTGTATGAATAGTGAAAATCAGGTTCCGCCTCATGTAAGTTACCTGAGCATCATTCCTTTTCCATTATCTCAAATAATTTTTAAAAATTTTCTTTTAGATTAAAATCTCGACCTCCTAGGGTTCACTCATACCCAATTTTTTGGATTTTAATTTTGATTTGGTTTTCCATCAAGTAGACACAAAATTAACAGTTCTAGTAAATACAATATTTTATATTCACTTGATAAAAAAATGAACAAATTTCAAAACCCATAAAATTTGATCTTAAATAAACTAAGTATATGATCTTATAAAAAAAATAATAGGATCATTACTTTTTCATTGCTGACTTACATAGCTATATTATCTGAACTGCTGGCTCATATACAGTAATTTCAAAAAAAAAATATTACACACACACACACACACACACACACACACACACACACACACACACACACACACATATATATATATATATATATATATATATATATATATATATATATATATATATATATATATATATATATATATATATATATATATATATATATATATAATATTATTGCTAGCATGTGTCATATTATTTCTTGTCAGGTCTAATCCCTATATTATCTCCACATGCCCAGGTTTTGAAGACAGCATGGTAGAGGACAAGCCTGATACACTAGTTAATGACCCATATTTTCAAGACCATGCCAACTGCTGAAGCTTGAGGGAAATTTCACTTTGGCTATAAATACTTATATTATTCTCGGCTTTAGTTGTAATTTTTTGTACTGTTAGTTACTCTTTTTTTGTTTGAATGGACGATTATTTCTAATTCCTAAAGTGCAAGACACTATTACTAAATATTATACTTGTATTTCCCTTCTCGCGTTGTAACGTGGATTATGTTATATTATGTCATGTAACAAGATCAAATCCTTTATATTTTGTACTCTAATTGCATGGTTTATAAAAAGACCTCATGTACTCATTTTAGAGTGTCCACCAATAATGCCTTATTCAGAAATACGATATATTGCTAAAAAATTTCAGGATATATTTTGGAGCGCTACACATACATTGATAACCATGTATGCAAAATTCCTTGTTGCAATCTTTTTAAGGTATCAAAATCAAGATGTCTTCTCATAATACCTTTTCTTTTTGAGAAAGCATTATATATTATTTCTAAGTAGCTACTGTAAATAAAAGAGATTTATCGGTTAACTGTGAATTATTTTTTTAAGACTGATAATATTTTTATTTTTTCAGGGAATTTTCAGAGTCTCAGACCCAGATAGTAATAACTATCCATGTACACTTCCTCATTGCAATCTATTTGTGTGCCCAAATGAAAGATGTCTCCTTATCTTACCACTATCTCTTCCATATAAAACCATCACTCAGCAGGAAGTCAAAAGGATCTCAAATGTTCTGTTTCTTCACATTATTACCTCCACCAGAAGTGTGGCTGAAGTGTGCCTGATTACATTGTCTAACAAACCAATCATGATGAATACTTCTTCAATTGGGTAGGCATCATTGTTACATCTGTTACAGTTGCTTCTTGACCCAGAAAAAAAAAAAAAAGAATGTGCTATCTACAAGAAGGACGACTATAATTTTAGCCACTGATCTCCGTCGATGTAATAACGATCTAGGAAAGGTCTTGCTTCGTCATAACTGAGTGACCTCGCCCATTGCACTCTCTCACTTGATTCTGCCCCCTCGCCCGTGCAGTTGAACTCTCCAAACCAGACGGTACTGCACATTAGAATCCAATAAAAAGTTCCTTAGAACACAATATAAATCCTGCAGAGCTCGTCATAATGGAAGTTCAGACATTTATAGGTGTGGGTATTCCTCATAGATATGCTTATGGTCATCATTTTCGTAACTTGAATTCTGTTCATGTTGGTTTGAGAGAAAAGTATGATGATGACGGTACCTTCTCCTTGATGGATCTCCCCAGTCACTCCAGCCCTCAGGGACGATAATGCCATCGAGCTTGCAATAGGAATACACCACTCTTGCACACGGCCCCCATGCTCTTCCCAGATAAAGCATGCCCGTTCCTTTCAGCTTGCATTTGACGAAAGAGAACCCAGAATCCTCTGAATCTGAATTCCTCTGGGATGCTGCAATCGCTCCGTAGGTCGCTGCAACGGCATGAAGCTTGCATCCCTACTTTATAGCAACAAGAAAAGATGGTTGGCACACCTTGTATACAATTAATAGATGTAAAATCTGATTTATTGGAGAGACTATTTTTTTTTGATATGATGCAGTTAAACGTAAATGATCAGGCAAAATGCAAAGAAATGACTTGTTTTGTTACTCTAACCTGATACAAGGACCTCGCATTTCCAAATATGAAATCGATGGATCCTTGAATGTAGCTTCGAAGGAAATAGTGCCTTCCGATATGATCAAATAGAGTATCTTGAGACCCCAAAATCCTGCACCGATACAACATTGCTTTATCGCCCGAGAGCCTCAACGCTACTGCCTGCATCCCTACAGCTCCTGGTTCTGCTGCTGGAGCTGTATTCTGCAATGCAATACAACTGCATACCATCAGGAGGACTCGGGAGTGAAATAAACACAGTGCTCGAGCAGAAAAATATCAAGCTTACTTCAAAAGTAATTCCATGTGCACAGAAGTAATCAGACTCTACGGCAACAGAAGCAGATTCCATGGTCCCAACAAACTGCCCATCGGCATCTCTATCCGATGCTGTCAGATTCCACGATATTCTTGTCTTCGATCTTCCCTTTCCAATGAAGGAAACATAAGGCTTCGTACTCGGAACCCTGACCTTCTCCCTACAAAATTGTTACCAACAGATCATCACAGTGCATTATAACTTGAAAAAAGTAGCATATAAGCGTTAAGTTAAGCGTATACCTGTAAATTCCTGGAGAGATGAATATCTTCACCCTGTCAGTATTCCAATCAGGAACCAAGTCGACCGCCCCCTGCACCGTCGTCGAGTGCCCCTTCCCATCCTTAGAAACTGATATCACCCGAACCGTAGATGACCCGTCGCTCAAACCCGAGTCCCCGGGTAAATCATCAACTCTCAGGTCATCCCAAGTGATGAATTGTGATCCCCGAGAAAAACCCATCATCATCAGTAGAAAAGGGAGAAGAAGAAGGAGGAGGGTGAGCCAAGAGGAGTAACCCATGACTGTTCTGCTTTCATTTGTTGCTGTTATTATGAGGCTTTATCTATATAGCTTTGTAAGTTACACTAAATTCAGAGGAAATAAAAGAGAGAGAATGTGGAGAGGTAAGCATTAAATAAGAGAGTGGAGCTTGTTGTGTGTTGTGTGTGCTCTTTGATGCTTGAGTTCTTTGAAGAAACTGCAACAGAGAGGGTGATGATGATGAGGATGAGAGAGGCAAAGGGTCATGAGACATTATGAATCTTTGTGTGTGTTGCTAGAAAAATGCACAAAACAATTGAAGGGGGAGGAGTGGGTAGTTGGTGTGTTGTTAGCGGCAACGGTTATACAACTGAAAGCAAAAAATTTGATAACCTTCTCTTCTTCCTTTTTCCCCTTTTACAAGAAAGGCCGCATGGCCCGCATCCTTCTATTATTATTCAGCCATCGCTTCATGGAGGAGCCAATTCTGGGTCTATAATGGGTGTAGGGTCATTTTTTAATCCTTTATATACAAAATTTTAAATTAGAAAAATAAGAATTTTATTTTTAATTCAAAATTTTATATAGGACGAGTCAAAATTTAACCAATAAATGCGTCCATTACCATCCTTATGGGTGCCCGCATATGTGGCATTATGATAGCATTTATATATTGGAATGTATGAAAAGAGAGAGCAACAACAGAATTTTTAGACAGTTTACGCATTCCAATAAGGGTAATTCTAAATGCACTCTATCTTTTTCTTAGTGAGCCATACCAAATCAATATTAAAAATAATATGTTATGAAACCTGTTATGTTGCGTTACGAAATCTAACGGAACCCCAACGCAACGTAATAACTGAAAATAACTTAGTGCATCGTAACAGTACGTTTTTTTATGTTATTTTACGCTATATTACGTGACGTTACGTTAAATTACGTTATGTTACGTTATTTACAATTATTTCTTTAGTAATTTCTATTTTTTTGTTGATTATTATTTTGATTATTAGTAATTTTTTTGTAATTTTCTTACTTGATTAGTTATTAGCTTGTTTGATTGCTTGTGAAATTGCTAACTTACTAATCTATGATTGTTTCCTTATTTGCTTATTGTAATTCATTTCAGATTGTTGATATATTTTACTTGTTGATTCTATTGAATTTTTAACTGAACTAAAATCAATTATAAAGAATATAAATTGAACATCATAAAATATAAGTTACAACAATGATAATAACTGGAATTGAAATAAAAATTTGGAATCTTGTTTTCTTGTTTATATGATAACTGAAATTACGGTTGCAGACTTAATATAACTTATAAGGATAAATGTAAAAATAATTGTAAAATTTAAAATAAAATTAGAATATTTTATATGTTACCAAATAGTTTATATTCTTTTTTAAGAAAATTTAAATTTATTTTTGAATTTATAAAAATTATTTTATATAGTTTTATTTTTTTTATTAAATAAATAGAAAATTGTATAACCTAGGTTATGCGTTACGTTGTATACGATATAACCTAACAGAAGCAAAATATTATGTTACTGTTATCGCTATTTTAAACAATGGACCAAATAATTACAAGTTTGCCATATTTTTTGGACAAAAGAATCCTTAACCCAATTTTCTTAGTGCGCCCCAATTTCTTAGTGAGCCCCATCTCTCTATTGTCGTTGCTGTCGTCGCCACAACTGCTGCTGCGACTGCATAGGCGACGAGGGGGACGAGGCATTGGAGATGAGGCGGAGGGTGGCAAGGAAGGGTATGGGCCGGACGTGGGATGAGGTAGTGGGTGGCGAGGAAGGGCATGGGCCGAAGGTGAGGTTAGGGTTAGGGTTTAGGTGATCGGAGGAGGAGAGAAGGAAGAAGGTAATTGTAGAAAAAGGATGGGGCTCACTAAAAAAACCTGTCCACATTTTAAACTTGCATGGGGCTCATTAAGAAATTGGGGTTCACTAAGAAAAAGATGGGATATATTTAGAATTACCCTTCCAATAAATTTGTTTCTAGCTTACGTACCTTGACACATTCATGGACATGTTTACTCTCAGAGAGAGAGAGAGAGAGAGATTATAGATATACGACGCTGACTTCTACCACGCCACATTTGGTGGACGTATTTTGTATTTTGTCTTCTTTTTACTTTATGTTGTGATGTAGGTCCAGAATGTTGGATCCTCTATTGCTTTTAGCACTTTTGCGTGTATAATGTAAATTAGTAGTCTTGTTATCACTCATTAATAAAATGCGGAGGACAGTTGCCCATCGTTAAATCCCTCGAAAAAAAATTTGGTCTACAATCTGATATGGCCAAATTTAGATTTTTTTTTTTTTTTTAATAAAATGGTGTAATCATTTCAAAACATTAAAGGAATAATAAAACATGACTTCAACTATTACAGTAAAAATCCGAAATATCCTTTATCATGAGGTCCAACAGCTATTAAAAAGGAGTCATGCTTCTAAGGAAATTGACACTCTCCACAAGTTTTTGACAATTAATTATTAGGGGAGGATTTTGTTTCGAGCTCTTGGGTAGATCCTAGTACAACAATTGTTTGTACAAGCAATTTCACTTGGACATTACTTCTTCTATTTAGATAATTTTGGACATTTTTGATGTTACCAAGACATAAGGTATGTTCAAAGGGGGGAAGGGGGAAAATATTGGAGGAAAAAACAAAAAAAATTAAGGAAAAGTACCAAGAAATGGGAATGTGTGAGCAGTGACTTTTCATGTTTGTTCATGCATAATGCACTTGCAAGAGTGACATTTTATCAAATCAAAATAATAACCAGACATCCTTCCAATGCACATTGCACACTTCCTCCTTTCCCCATATCAATAGACAAGTCAATAACAACTTAGTGTATGGAAGTGGCTAGTGAAATTATTAGGTTTGGCTCATCTGGTGTACTTTTTAAAGGAAATTTTGGCAAAAGCTGATGCTACGGTTCTAGAAGGGATATTTGGGAAAATTCTATTTGCACCCGATATTTTACTTTTGACGCACGGTTTTGAAACTTATAAATAATTACAAGTTTGTCATTATTTTTTTGGACTAAATTACCCTTATAAATTCCAAACTAAGACTTTTTAAAATTTGGAACTACGACTCATCGTCTTCCTCCTCTATTTTCTCTCTAAAATTCTAAATAAATTTTTTTATTATTTAATAAAAACACATCTCCTATAAAATCATCAATTTGATTTCTTGATCCCTAAAAATTTTTTACATTAGCTTTCCTGAAAAAATTAGAAGAATTTTAAATTTTTTAATTTCACCGTGACAAGTGAAATTTGGATTTAGAATTTAAGTTTGAGTTTTCTTATGCAAATAAAAAATTCCAATATGCAATTGGTGTCAGAGAATAAATCTAAGATATGATTTAAATTTTTTTTAGGTTTTATACATATTTGTTTGAAATTTATTGTTAATTAGTTTTTTTTTTTTTTTATGGGGGAGACTTCGCTTGCTGGTCGTGTATTAATACCCGACCAAAATATCCGACTAAAAAAAAGGATAAAAATGGGATCGGACGGGTGAGCAGTTAGAGAAAACGAGGATGGGTATTTTTGGAAAACAATTTGGGCGCAGAGAGTAAAATGATAGTATTTCAAAACAGGAGTTTGGTGTAAAGAGTATCCAGGGTGCCAAGAATAAAATGCCGTGTACAAATAGAATTTCCCATAAAATCGTTGTAACACTAATAGATGAATATACTGGAAAAGACGTATCCTTTTCGTAGATATAGGCACATTGCAAACTAGGTAAATTCTACTGTGTTCTTTTTCTCTCTCATTTTTTTATTGCGGTTTAATATCCTTATTTAATTGTCATATTGATTTATTGCTGCACACTACTATTTATAACAACAATACACATCTTTTAATTACCTATATCCGTTTTTTGCAGTCATTTTTCTCTAATTTGGGTATAGGGACTGATTGATGCTTGATTCAATTTCCAGTAAATCTATCTTGAATTTTAATAACTCCAAATAACATTTCAATTTGGAATTATTTTTTTTTTAATATTTCTATTTTTGGCATTTTACCAGAATTTTTTGAGAAGATCCAAAATCTTGTGAAAATATTTAATCCCATAAAAGCGTTAACTTCGATATTTTCTATCCTTCATTATAAACCTAAGAAAAATAAGTAAATTTTCTTGTACTCTTATAGATACCTACCTCCAAATTTAATTTGATATTTTCCCGAGATCAATGAATCGGACCGAATCCGAAAAATATTATTATTTTTTAAATTAAGTTAGAAATTACTTAGAGCACCCTTCTCATTTATTTTCTGGGCACCCCTTCTCTTAATCACTAGCTGAAGTGGAGGTGGCAATTAAGAGGAGATTTGTTTAGCTTAGTTAATAACAAGTGGGAAACCCGCGCAATGCTTGGGATCCTTCGTAACGAAGTTACAGTAATTTACATTAATATAAAAATAATGATAATGTATCTTTTTTATCCACATTTGTAAACTATTAGTTATATACTAAGCTCCAAAATATACTAATAGTTATATTTTATATTATGTGTGTAATATTAGTATAAATAAATTATTTTATATACATATTTTACCCAAATACTTAGATAGTTATATTTTTATTTTCATGTATAGCTTAGTATATAACTATTAGTATATTATATCATTTTAATTATACACAAAATATACTAATAGTTATATTTTATAAAAATGTGGGTAAACACATTTGTATACTAATAGTTATATATAAGGGCCACACTTATATACTAAGCATTAATCTATAAGGTATTCAGTAATATTTTAATTTTCATGTCTATCTCTCCTTTATTTTAATGATGTAAGAGGTATTATAACATAATTTATGATAATGAGCCTTTAATTTTTTTTCTTAACTTACTAATAATCATAAGTATTAGTCAATTAGATAAATAGAATTAAATGAGTATTAGTTGTCTAACCTTTATTTTATATTGTGACTTTTGCTTCATGAAATTCAAATCATCCTACAAAAAAGAGAAAGAAAAATAAATTAGACACATGACAATGAATTAAATTTCAAACAAAAAAATTCTAAATATCTTATACGTTAATGAGAGATTTTGGATCCGATAAGAACATATTGAGAGAAGGATGGAGGGAGATAAGGAAAAATAAAAAATACAAATGTGGGTAAAGAAGAGTTTGAGTGATATCTATTAGTTATAGTTTCTTGTATTTAGATAGTAGTTATAATAACTATAACTAATCCCACTTCCTTTATCTTAGGTGGCTTTCAAATTTTTAAAAAAAAAAAAAAATCCTAAAATTTAGTAAAAGAGGAAAGCCTCAATAGAATTTTTTCCTATTTTCTAATTATTTGTATTTAAAAATTATCTTTTTCTCTCTCCCTTTTGCTTAGTATATAGAAAGATAAGGGGGAAACCTGCACAATGGCTGGAAAATTTTGGAGGTATTTATTTTTAGAAAAAATAAAATGAAATTTGCTCTTTTAAAATCTATATCCACTATTTTCAGCTTATTATAGTAAAAAACAAACTAAGCAATATTTTTTTGAACAAAAACATGTCATTTCTAATCTGGTCTCTTCAAACCCATTATGTCAAGTACCCTATGCCTTAATAGCAGTAGAAAAATATTCTTAATTTATTTTCTATATTAATCCTCACTTCCGACATTATATACATATATTTTATATCAATTCGGAAATTTGAAAATAATAATAAATGAAAATATTTGTTTTGCGGTGGATTTGAAGCACTACATAATAGTTATTTTTGTTTTAGCAAAAAAAAATTATAAAGTAAAAAGAAATATGCAAAAGAAAATCTTATTATGTCATTTTTATTATTACTATATACGACCCATCTTACTATTATAATGTCATTTTTATATCAATCAAAATCAATGCTTTCAAAAAGATTCCCAAAAAGTACTTAAAAACCATCAAAAATTTTCAAAACTACCGAAAAAATATTAGTATAGGATAACTAAATTAAGCGATATAGGAGATTTGAGTAAGTAAATGCAATATATTTGTTAAAGCACGTTGAATATATTTAGAGAAAATTTTAACAAAATATTTATGTTAAGCCATTTAATTATTTAAACATTCAAATTATTTCTTCTATTATATGTGAGGACATTATATTGAGGTTAAACTAAATGTATTTTGTTAATGGATAATAAAAAATAAAAAATAAAAGGATCAATCAAACTTTAAATTTGTCCTTGCATAACCTATTCTGTCTCGTTCTAGTATCTTACGGCTTAATAATAGTAAAAATAACCCTTAATTTATTTATCATATTAATTCTCACTCCCAACATTATGTATATAATTTATATCTATTTGGAATTTCAAAAATAAAAGTAAATGGAAACATTTGATTAATGGTTGATTAGAAGAACTATATAGTAGTTCTTTTTGTTTTAACAAAGAAAATTATAATGCAAAAAGAAAAAGAAAATCTCATTGTGTCATTTTCATTTTTATTATACACAATCACTTCTTATTAGATTGATGTCATTTCTATATCAATCAAAATCAAAACTTTAAAAATAAAAAAAACTAAAAACCACCTAAAAATTTCAAAACTACATAAAATAATATTAGTATATGATAACTAAATTAAGTGATTGGGAAAAATCAATAATTTTGGGGAAACAATGCTCTCAGAATATTGAGATCAATAATTTTGGAAAAAAAATCCCATCAATGATAATCATTTACTATGAGCTTTGTAAAAAGATAAAGCCGATTAAAAATATTCATTATTTGTTGAATTATAAATATTTTATTTTTAAGTTTTCAAATAACTTTGGACAAATCTTAATGCATTTACTTTTCATGAAACAAAAGATAAGATAGAAGAATTTGTTCACTTGAAAAAAAATCCAGTTGTGATTAAGAACAATATCTTAAATTTTCTTTGTAAAATTAATATTTGATATATATTAAATTCTAATAATTCCAAAATATTTTAAATATGAACCATCAGTTTAAAATTGTACTTGATTGACAATCATCTTTGTTTAAAAAGATGAGATTTATGTATTTTAACAAACTTTAAAAATATATGAATTGATATTTCACTCTCTTTTAAGTTAACATCCTTATGAGACCTTAATTTTGCAATGCACTGAATAATTTGGAAATAAATTCGTTCTAAAATGAATCGTATAAATGCTTAAATTTATAATCTTTTCAAAAATGTGTTATCTTACAATGAGAAAAGAGCTTTAATTTAAAAAAGAAGAAAGTAAGCAAAAATAAAAATAAATATACATAAGAAAAGACGACACTTTTGAATGTCCTTTCATCTTTTGCCATCTTTTTGTACTAAACTTTACTTTCTTAATTTTCTTATTTCTTATTTAGAAAAATAAAAAAGAAAGATATAGTTAAAGAGATCCATAAAAGATACATACTCAAATTAGAAAATTAAATTTTGATAGATACTTGAGAGATGATAAAGGAAATTTGTAGATAATGATAAATACTCTCTACCAACTAATTTAGATGGTTCGATTTCATTATCATTGATCTTCAAATTTGAAGGTTCCTTCTCATATAGTATTGGTTCTTCAGTATTGTCCTTGCATAATTTTTAAAATGAAAGACAATAGAATAAATCGTATAATAAGAAGATAAAAGAAATTATATGACAATATAATTATTGAATAAAAATAAATCAAGATGATGAAGGAATATGTAAAAAATGCAAACCTTGATATATACCATAATATGATTTTTGTGTAGATTGAGATAGGGAGATGATTTAACATTTTTAAAAATTATTAAATGTAAAAAACATAGAGTAAAGGGATAATAAGAAAACTAGTTAGAGAAAAATATGAAGAAAACCACCAACCACTCTACATGTCCCATTTTTTCTCCATTTTAATAAATCTTATTTTTCATTTACGAAATAAAACTTTTGTTAAGAAGTAGTTGTGGGTGTGTAACTAATTTTTATTAAAATAATATAATTTTCTCTCAAAATTTTGATAAGCCTAGAATGTCTCATTCCTGTACTCTCCATTTTCTCAATTTTTAAAATTTTAAATTTTATTAAATAATTTCACTTAGTAATATAGAAAGACAAGTGGGATTTTATTAATGGATAATAAAATCTGAAAAATAAAAGAATTAGTCAAACTTTAAATTTGTCCTTACATAACCTATTCTGTCTCATTCTAGTACCCTATGGCGTAATAGTAGTAAAGATTATCCTTAATTTATTTATCATATTAATTCTCACTCCCAACATTATATATATAATTTATATCCATTTGGAATTTCGAAAATAAAAGTAAATGAAAATATTTGATTAATGGTTGATTAGAAGAACTACATAGTAGTTCTTTTTGTTCTAGCAAAGAAAAGTATAATGCAAAAAGAAATATGCAAAAGAAGATCTTATTGTATCATTTTCATTATTATTATACACCACCTCTTCTTACTCGAATTGATGTCATTTCTATATCAATCAAAATCAAAACTTTAACAAAAATCCCAAAAATTAACTAAAAACCATCTGAAAATTTCAAACTACATAAAAAAAAAATATTAGTATAGGATAACTAAATTAAGTGATTGGGAAATACTTAATAATTTTAGGAAAAACATATTCTCAGCATATTAAGATCAAAAATTTTGGGGAAAAAAATCCCATCAATAATAATCATTTACTCCAAGTCTTCGTAAAAAGATAAAGTCGATTAAAAAATATGCATTATTTTTTTAATTATAATATTTTATTTTAGGTTTTCAAATAACTTTGGACAAATCTTAATGCATTTACTTTCCATGAAACAAAAGATAAGATAGAAGAACTTTTTCACTTTAAAATTCCAGTTGTGATTAAGAACAATATCTTAAATTTCCTTTGTAAAATTAATATTTGATATATATTAAATTCTAATAATTCCAAAATATTTTAAATATGAATTATCTGTTTAAAATAGCACTTGATTGACCATCATCTTTGTTTAAAAAGGTGAGATTTATGTACTTCAACAAACTTTAAAAATACATGAAATTGATATTTCACTCTTTTTTAAGTTAATATCCTTATGAGACATTAATTTTGTAATGCACTGAATATTTTGGAAATAAATTCGTTCTAAAATGAATTGTATAAATGCTTAAATTTATAATCTTTTCAAATTGTATTATATTATAATGAGAAAAAAACTTTAATTTAAAAAAGAAGAAAGTAAGCAAAAATTAAAAAAAATACATAAAAAAGAAGGCACTTTTGAATGTCCTTTTATCTTTTGCCATCTTTTTGTGCTCAACTTTACTTTCTTAATTTTCTTATTTCTTATTCAGAAAAATAAAAGGAAAGATAATAGTTAAAGAGATCCAAAAAGGATACGTACTCAAATTGGAAAATTAAATTTTTATAGATGTTTGCGAGATGATAAAGGAAATTTTCAGATAATGACAAATACTCTTTACCTACTAATTTAAATGATTCGATTTCATTATCATTGATCTTAAAATTTGAAGGTTCCTTCTCCTATAGTATTGGTTTTTCAGTATTTGCCTTGCATAATCTTCAAAATAAAAGACAACAAAATAAATCGTACAATAAGAAGAGAAAAAAAATTATATGACAATATAATTACCGAATGAAAATAAATCAAGATGATGAAGGAATATGTAAAGAATGCAAATCTTGATAGATACCGTAATATAATTTTTGTGTCGATTGAGATAGGAAGATGACTCAACATTTTTAAAAATTATTAAATGCAAAACCATAGAGTAAAGGGATAATAAGAAAAGTAGTTAGAGAAAGATATGGAGAAAACTACCCACCACTCTACATGTCTCATTTTTTCTCCATTTTAATAAAACTTATTTTTCATTTACAAAATAAAACTTTTGTTAAGAAGTAGTTGTCGGTGTGTAACTATTTTTTATTAAAATAATATGTTTTTCTCTCAAAATTTTGATAAGCGTGGAATGTCTCATTCCTGTACTTAGTAATATAGAAAGATACTAATATTTTTTTTTTGGTAGTTATGAAATTTTTTGATGGTTTTTAGGTACTTTTTGAGATTCATTTTGAAAGCTTTGATTTTGGTTGATATAAAAATGACATTATAATAGTATGAAGGGTTGGTATAAAGTAATAATGAAAATGACATAATAAGATTTTCTTTTGCGTATTTCCTGTTACACTATAATTTTTTTTTTGCTAAAACAAAAAGAACTATTATGTAGTTCTTCAAATCCACCACAAAACAAATATTTTCATTTATTATTATTTTTAAATTTCCAAATGGATCTAAAATATATGTATATAATGTCGGGAATGAGGATTAATATAAAAAATAAATTAAGAATATTTTTCTACTACTGTTAAGTTGTAGGATACTAGACGGAATGGACATAAAAAGACTAAATTAGAAATTGCATGTTTTTGTTCAAAAAAATATTTCTTAGTTATTTTACTATAATAAACTGAAAATGATGAGTATATATTTTAAAAGAGCAAATTTCATTTTACTTTTTCCAAAAATAAGTACCTCCAAAATTTTCCAACCATTGTGCAAGTTTCCCACCTTTACAAGTTCTTAAAGAGGAAATCTTTAAGAAGTTTTGGCTTATTTACCTTAAGAATCAGAGTTACAAAAGTTACCTTTAATTGTTTTGGTAAGGAGCCCCTTGAGAAGAGCTGTTGAATAGCTGCTACAATGTTACTCTTGATGATCTCCTAATAGCGCACCAGCACTCATAAACTGAAGGACTATTGCAATCTCATCAAGGTTAACAGCTCCATATTGTCTGGGAGTTTCCAAAGGGCACACCACTTTTCCTAGTGAGCCTACTTTATAGTGTAATTTTGATTCGTGCATTTAGCCCAAACAGTTATTAGGTGGGTTCACTAGGGGAAAAAAAGTGTGCTCATTTAGAAACTCCCTATAGTCCTCAACAGATTTGTTCTTCATTGGTACTCCCCACTTTGCTTCCTCCACCCACCGTTGTTGCAAAATAATAGATGCTGTGGGGGGTAACATTAAAAATAAAAATAATACTGACAGGGCAACTAAAAAAAAAGATCCTAAAGTATTTTTGTAAGGGGTTTTTACATATCTATCCCTTATCTTTAAAAATTAGAATTTAGTCTCCCAAATCTTTATATTTAAAATTTAGTCTCCAAATCCGTTAACTCACTTTAGTCCCTAGCCATATTTTGATCCGAATTTCTTGTTATACTCCTGAATTACTACACTTTAGTCTCTTTGTGCTCTTCCTCCTCTCTTTCTCTTCTTATTGGGTTCCCCTCTCCATTCTTCTCCTCTCTCTCTTCCCTCCTAATTAATCTCTAAAGTGAAGTAATTTAGGGGAACTCAATAAGAAGATGGAAGAGAGAGAGATGAGAAAAATGGAGAGAGGAATCCAATAAGAAAAGGAAGAGAGGAGGAAGAGAGAAGGAAAGACTAAAGTGAAATAATTCAGGGGTATAACGGAAAATTCGGATAAAAAATTTGGTTAGAGACTAAAATGAGTTAACTTAAAGAATTCGAGGGACTAAATTATAAATATGAAGATTTGAGAGACTAAATTCTAATTTTTAAAGATTTAAGAGACAAATATGTAAAAACCCTTTTTTTTTTTTAATTGCAAAACCACTTGACCAATTCTAACAACATGAGTACTCATCAAAAGATAAGGAAGCACACATCCTCACTCAAAGCAGACAAGGATGGACCCTCTCTTTCTTCCGCACCAAGCCAAAGTAGAAAGCCAATTATAAAATATTAAATCCGTTAAATAAAGAAATCAATCAATTTATTTTTATTGAAAATACGGAATGATATTGCGTCACCGGATGTAATCGCAAGCGGTGGGTACCGCCCAACAGCCCTGGTTGCGACTTGCGAATATACGAGCGCAATGCTAAAAAGGACAAATTCACGCTTTCGTGGGAGGTAAGCTTACCGCCCTGCTAGTGGCGGAATTTAAGGAAGAATTCGGACCCACGACCAGAAAATTCAAAAAATGGTGTTTTTCTTTTTACAGCACGTTAATTTAAAACTGGCCGTCCAAAATTAAATTCAAGTTAAACATGGCCGTCGAAATGTTTCCCTCGCACGAAGCTTATATGCGCTGCCCCGTACTTTGATCGGTTTCGACAGCGAACGACAAAGCGTGGGGTTTTAACACTTCTGCAAAGTCGCCGTCAGGTGACTGTAATTGTGGTTTTATAAAAGAAACCTTAATTTATATTTAATTAGATTTCGATGTTGAGTTAATTGCTTTTAGGTTGAACTTGCAATTTTTCTAGACGAGACAAATATTAAAAATAGGAAAATAGTATGGATTAATATGCAAAATGTGACAGACTATATATAACAAAAGGGATTTCGTCGGCGCCGTTAGTAGCGGAGGAGCGAGAACTGAGGGCGGAGGAGGAGAGAGAAAGTTGGGGTTTCCTGTATCAGCTCGCTGAATCGGGATCTTTGAAGATCTCGATATTGAAGATTGTAAGAAACCTCACTCATTTCTCTCATTTTCCCTCTTTGATAGTCTCATTTTGGTTGTAATCGCCAAATCTTGGCTTTTTAGCTGGTTGTAGTTTCTGTTGCTGTAATGTGGGATGGATCTCGTTTAGATTAATGTGATTGGTGCTAGGGTTAGTGAATCGATCTCTGATTCAGTGCGATTTGCTGGGATTTGATCGACTACTGGAACGAATCTAAGGGACAATGAGGTGTTTCGTTCGCTTTTTTTTTTTTTTTTTGGGTATTTGTTGATCTTTGGATTGATCGAGTGATTATTTGCTAAATCTGGTATATATTTTTTTTCTAAATCGATGCTGCTGAGTGAAGATTGAATTTTGGGATGCTACTGATATGCTACTTTTGTCTGGTTATTTGACTTTTAACTTTGCATGCACATTTAATGGCTGTTCGAAGTTGAAACTGCATTTTTAAAAATTTGGTTCATTTGATTTATGGAGTGTTTTGTTAGAAGACTACTGTCTTTGTGATATCAGTATAGGTTAGTAGTTTCAGACATTTGATTTGTCTCAATATGTGTTTGCCATTGAATAAAATGCAGTGTTCTAAATCTCGGATATACCGGACGAGATATTACGATATGATCTTAAATATCGGAGTGTCATATCGGTATCATACCGGTTAAAAAATAATCATATAATTGGCTATATAGAACATATTAGAATACATAAAACAAGTTTATGGTATTTATTTTGGATTATTTGCATTCAAATTACGAATTTACAGATACCTTTTAGAACGTTCGTATATGCACAAAGCGGCAGATAATTATAAAATAAAAAAAAATAAGTTTTCAAGAAAAAAGAAAAGTATTTCTATAATACAAAAGTCATATAATTAACAAAATTACAACATTGTTCTTTAAATGAGTTTATCTGAAACATGCTAGAAACTTTAAATATCAAAATTTACAACACATTTTCTATGTAGATTCAGACTCCACTGGTTTAAAACTACATTGTCCTAAAACTAAATTATATCTTACAAAAAATTATTTCATTAGAACCAGGTTTAAAACTACATTTTCCTATAACTAAAAATTTCAAACCCTAATATATCCAACAAATACTATAAATTTTTAGTATTAATTGAGCAACATTACAATGTCATATAATTAAAAATTGACAATTGACAATTGCTCAATTAGAGACATACAAGTATTAAATTATTAATACAACATAGCAATAGTCCCAATAGATCAAACACTCTAATTCTCAAGCACTCTAATTCCCAATAGATCAAACACTCTAATTTGAGAACACTTTAATACAACATAGTTATAGCCATAGGCATATTATATGTTACATATCCAACAAATAATCTCGTTAAACACTCTATTTACTCATTACTCAACAAATTCTCAATTAAATTCACTTCAAAATCCCTATATAGCTAAATAACCCTAACATGTAATTATCACTATCACTGTTCACTGTTCTTTACTTTCACTGTTCACTGTTCGGTCATTGATTCAATGAATCAGTGGGTCGAACACTGATTTAGTGAACTGAATCAGTGTTTGGCCCACTGATTCATTGAGTCAGTAGGCCAAACTCCAAAATTCTCCTCTAATTGCACAAAAAATTTAAAAATTTAAACACAAAATACAATCAGTTCAAGTTAAATAGTATAATTATAAGAAAAATTGAAGAAAATTGTAACCCTAATTAAAATTAATATGAAAATAATCAAATTTGACTTATCAGTGGGACTCTTCGGCTGGCGAAGTCGAAGGCCGGCGAGCTGCTTTCGGAGGTTCAGAGAGTGGGAGAAGAAAGAGAGAGGAATTTTGATTTTAGGGTTAGATTCGGTTTCGATCGATCGATCGCGGGGGAGAGAACGAGAGAGAGAGCCGAAGAGTGGGAGAAGAGGAGTCGGAGAGTGATTTGTCGTTGGATTTGGAAAATTAGGGTTAGGGTTTGCCGACGGGGAGAAGGGATCGATCGCCTTGCGTTGCGTGGGAGAGAAAGAGAGAGAGAATGAGTGAAAATTGCATTTTTTTCTCCCCTACCGACCCGTTAAGAGTGTTTTATTTCTTAATGGGTCGGGTTTTAAACGGATTAACGGATTTAACCTACAACAAAAATCCATTCCAAACTTAACCGATATTGACTAATATTGGCTGGTATTTTTTATCTCGTTACCGGCCGATATATCACCATATGGCCAATATATCGGCCTATATCGGTCCAAAACGAGAAACGGTAAAAATTTCAACTTACCGTCTCGTTTCTTCTTATTTTCTGATATATCGGCCGGCATACCGGCTAGTATTTAAAGCACTGATAAAATGTTGGCAATTTGCTGGTTAGTTTCATGTTCATTGGGTAGGAGTTGTGTAGTTTACCTATTCACTGGATAGTTCATTTTAACTTTTCGAACTATTTTTATTAGAGAACTCCTTGTTAATTTACACACTATCAAACTATTTTGGTGGTATCCTAGTTATTATATTTATATAGAAAGCTGAAACTTACATCCAAAATTAAATAAATTAGTAACTAATTTTCAAATATTGATTCCAATGCCTGATTTCAGTATGTGGTTGCAGCAAATACTCATTTCTTAATACAACTTTCATTTGATAGCTTTAAAATCTCAAGTTTAGGGGAGTATACTTTATTTCTTTTCATAATAAACTATGTTTAGTCTCTTAGCAATATTTTTATACAACTGAATCTTAAAGTGGAGCATGGAATATTTGATGTCTGGTTGTCAAATAGCATAACCTATAGAAAAATGCTTGCCATCTCGTTTTGCTTTACCTGCATGTATATCCATTGGTATAACATATGGGCCCTCCCTCCATGGTTTGCACCATTCCTTGTGACTTGCGTCAATCCTCCAATGAGAAGGGCGGTAGCTTATGTAGAATCATACCCAATGAATATGAAAAGTATTACTTTAGCCTATAGTTAATTAGCAAAACAAGTTTAACTTATAGTTGCTGAGGATTAGGCTGATTAGCCTTTGCCTACCATGTTGTAAAGTTTTGCTATCTATAAATATTTGTAGACATATTTGAAACTTATTCCTTACTTTGACTATTTAGGATTAATCATTTGAGATGGTGAAGATGATGAGATTTAGGAAGACGTGGTGCATAGAGCCAAAGCTGGTCGATTAAAGTGGAGAAGTATTTTGGGAACTTTATTTGGCCGTAGAATACCAATGAAATTGAAGGAAACTTCTATAGGACAATTATAAGCCTATAAGATTAACATTGCTTGTAGATCTGAACGTTGGCAATTAAGAAATGTGTACAAAAACTGAGTATAGTAGACATTAGAATGTTAAGATGGATGAGTGGAAATATATTAAGATATAGGATAAGTAAAGAGTGCATTTATACATGGATGAAGCTATGTTGAACTTTGGTGGGGCCATGGTCCCACTGAGATTTTCGCAACTCTTTTAGCATAGAGTTGTTCCCATACGTTTTGGTGATCATACCTAAGAACTGTAATAGGCACAATCCAAGAGAGAGGCACAAAATCAATTATTTTTCCGTCTCACTCACTGGGTAGTTCTTGTAACTACTGCTTCTTATATTATATGTTATCCTTTTTTCCCTATGTGTAGTAGGCCATTCACCTTTTTTCTTAAAACAAAATCACTTTCAATATTCTTATTGTAGTTAGTTTTTTTTAGTACTTTTAAATATTATTGATGTCAAAAACTTATGTTTTGTTGGTCTACTTAAAGTTTTTGGTATTATAATTATACATTTGAATAAGCCAAATTACATAATAACCTAACATTGATGGAACTTTCTGGCTTCGTTGCTGCATTTGTATAAAATTATAGGTTGCTTCTATGTAGAACAAAGTGAGGAAAAGGCGATTGAGATGGTTTGTGCATTATGCAGCAGAAGGCATGTAAAGCACACCCATTAGGAAAAATGATGTGGTTATAGATGATGGGTCAGTGAGGACTAGAGGCAGGCTTAAGAGAACTTGGATGGAGGTGAAAAAGATTTGCTAGTGGTTCTCTTAATAGAACTTAGTGGACTTGTTGGAGATTGAACTACCTAACCTTAGCTAGCTTACTTGTAACAAGGATTCATGCAGTTGACCCCAAATTTTAGGACAAAATTTCGCTTTACTATTTTTGTTGTATCCTAATCTTATTTCGCTCATGGCTAGAAGAAGAGGAAAGACAAAGAAAAATGATCCAGCTATAATTGTTGTATGATGCACATGGCACACCACAGGAGGATCATTCTCTAAACCATAATTGTTGTCGATGTGAATGTGCAGTAATAAGCAGTGGAAAAGGTATCAGGCTATATGCCAATGAGTTAATTGCTCTTTCCTTTCTTTTGTCTTGTTCAGTTGTACTATAATGAGAGTCCCCATATACCTCCTGATTTGATTTATTTTTGGTATTATTTGACCAGAAATCAATGAAGTCAACTGTAGTAACCTTGTCTTTGAACTTTGTATAACCCAGCAAAATATTTACATCACAAAGTACTATGTAATGGAGATAATAAAGGCTAAGATTTGGCTAAGGTTTGTTTTGATTTAGTTAGGATTTCAACAAATTTGTTTATGTTTTATTTTATCTTGTTTGCACATGATGCATGTAGGGTTTTTTTATATATTTTGTAATCATGTTTTAGAATAATGAAGAGTGAAATCTTTTGAAATTATTGGAAGCATGCGATTTGCTTTTCTTCCAAATCTTTTCTCGAGTGATTGGTGTGAGAATGGACACGCGACTCGTATGAGTGCAAGACTCGAATCTTAACCCTTTGTATCAAATCCTAATTTTATCCCCAATTCTTGATTTCTTCCATAAATCTTCAATGCAAACCCTAATTTCCCTCCCATCTTTCATTAAATTTGGTATTAAAGCTCAAGATCCACCTTCATTTTCATCTTCTTCCATCTTCTTTTTATTTAATTTTAGTTTTGAAAAAATAAATTGGAAGAAGATTGAAAATGTTCATAAAATAAATAAGAAAATAAATTAGTAATAAAAAGAGAAAAAAAATTCAAGAAGATTTCAGTCGATATCTTTATCGAAAAACGACCTATTTTCAACTTTGACAACAATTAGTATCCGTCACAATAACTTCAATAATCTTAATAACAACAATAATCTCAACATCTTCTCAGCATCTCAACAGCATCTCAACCCCACCACCTTCATTGACGATCCTTCGCATTTTCATCAACAATCACAACATCATCAAATTTAAGTGGGACAGATCCAACAGTTTCAGACCTATCTCGTTAAGAGTAAAATAGGTTCGGTAAGAGTTCCAATGATTTGGAGCTCGTTTGAAGCCCGATTTGCGTCTAGTTCTAGTCAGATTCACATAATTAAATATCTGGATATTGTCTAGACTTTGTGCTGATTTTTAAGTTTAATTCTTTATCGGATTAATATTTTGTAGCAAATATATCTTCAAGCAAGTGGAGCGTGATATCTATGGTGTGGTCTGAACTTTTCACAGTTTTAATGATCATAATAGTTATGGAGATTGGGAGAGCCATCTGGAACAGTTGTTATGTTACTTTTTCCCGACTTCAAAGCAGAAATAATATTATACTCGATGGAAGTTGATTAGAGACATTTTTGAATGGTCCTTAGGCGTTTGTAACTTCTTCCAAATTTGAATCGCTTGCAAGTTCATTTACGCACACAGTATGCCCCATATTTTCTTTTGAATTGTTTATCAAAATCTTTTAAGGCCAAACAATAGTGTTCTAAGTGTGAAAAATATGGACACTCCGCTTCTGTCAGCAATTAAGTGTTATGCTTGAAGGGAACTTTGGCACTATGATTACCCGTGCTCCTTGAAGAGTTCTGACACTGACGTGTTCGCTTTTGAGAGTATAAGTGATGTTATGATTGAGACTGAATCCAGCCTAGAGTTTATCACTTATCTAGAGCTTATGATTTGATCTTTATGCCAGAGCCAGACACAAAAGCACTCTAGCTATGTTCATGAGAAAAGCTTAAGGCCTAGCACACCTGTATTATCACTTGATCATGTCTTGTTTAGATACCATAGAAAATCCGACGATAGATTATGTTGAGAGAAAATTCTTACTTACATAGTTGTATGGCAAAATATAGGAATTCTCAGTTGAAATTTATATTTTGCTCGAGTCTCCAACACCCATTCCAAGTTCTTCATTCTTTATAGTAGCAGTAGATTTCAATCTCTCCGGTTCTTCCACCATCATTACAACCTCCACTATGGTAAAGTCAGATGATGACACTTGGCTACCGATTAGTTTGATTTTCCTAAACTTGGTTGGGTGAAAAACTTTGCTAGATCTCAAGGAGATTGAACAATTTTCCATGGATTTGTAAGATTTTACTATCATTGTGATTTGCCGATGGTGAGTGTTTTTAAGTCGGAGATAATTTATAAAGAAAATAGAGGCTAAGATTTGGCTAAGATTGTTTTAATTTAGTTAGGATTTTAACCAATTTGTATTGATTTTATTTTATTTTGTTTGCACGTGTTGCAATTAAGGTTATCTATATATTTTGTAATTATATTTTAGAATAATAAAGAGTAAAATGTTTTGAAATTATTGGTAGCATGTGACTTGCTTCTTTTTCAAATCTTTTCTCGAGTGATTCAGGGTGAGAGTGGGAGTATGAGTCGCTTGGATGTGAGACTCAAACCTTATTCCTTTGTATCAGGTTCTAATTTATCTCTAAATCTCCACCATAAACTCTAATTTCTCATCCATATGAGAATTTGTAGTTTTAGGACTAAGCAACATATTCTTAACTATCTTTCAAATGCCGAGATCCAGTGATGTCCTGGATTTTAGGTGTGGAGGCTATAATTTCATGTTTGGATAAATCCTATGGAAGATTTTCCAGACTCCCTTCTGATTAATTTGTAATAATCAGATAACTTTAAATTTCCTTTAAGAATGTACTGCCTCTATGTGACTTGTTATTTTGGATAAGGTGATATAAATATGTGATCATTAAGGCTGAACTAGAGTTATCGCCCATTTTTCCTCTTGATGACAGTTGGGAAACCTTATAAAATTTTGATTTGAATCTTTGGTTAATGCATCTCTTTCATCTCTAGACTCAAAAGAGTTGCATCTATTTGTCGTGTCTTTTTTATAATATCTTGTTGTGACCTATTGACATTACTTGTGGCTTCGTAGATGTAAGGGATCTGACATCAGTGGTCCCCATTTAGGTAGTGTACCTCATTGATATGTAGCACCAACAAACACTTTTATAAATACTTTTTTTCTTTGATTTTACATTTTATTGTGACTGGTCTTCCTAATATTCTTGGGAATTAAAACATGTACTATGTACTTATCATTGTACATTAAGCAAGCAGAAATTGATGATCAAATCTATATATCACTTAGTGGTAGCTTGTGCAAATCTTTCTCCAGGTTGGCCCCAATGTACTTATATTAAGATGGTCTGGGAACAAGAAGCCTTTCCTCACAAACACAAATATACAGTCTCTCTCGATTTCCTTTGTAGAACTTCCATCCTAACTATTGAGAGGTGCTGAAAGCTGACATAGTTTACTTTTTCTTATCTCTATATTGCTGCCGTAATTGGTTATTATGAGATATATTATTCAGAAGTGGACAGAAAACATCAAAGGATGAACTTTATCAGCAAGTTTCCTTTGTTTGCTTAGCTTAACATGACCTTTATTATGCTTATTTGGAAGAATAAACAGGTCATTAGTTGCTATTATTAGTTCTTGTAAGAGTGATGTTGAATTATCTTGTAGTATTTGCAATCAATCTGAGTGTACAAGTTACTATAAAGCTGGAAATTTGTTTTTTTTTTTTTTTTGAAGGTAAACCTTGAACCACTATGTGTAGAGCTTAATATATTATTTTTGTGTTTATTCTAGCTTAATGAGGAAAGAAGCTATAGATATGTGCACAGATGAAGAGTCAGATTGTGTTCTGATTTCTTCAGCTTCTGATAACCCTGAAAGAACCATTGATCATGCTTCTAGAACTTACCAGCATTCTGGGCCAGTGGAAACTATGATTGGGTATCACGATCCTCATGTTCTTCCTGTAACTCAAGAATCAGAAGGAGATGGTGCCAAGGAAGATACCACAACATATTCCATGGAGGTCTCTGTCAATGGAGGTGATAACTGTCTCCAGGACCAAGAACTACCTTGTGTGGACAATTTGAATTTGGATGCTGAGGTAGAAGAGAAGAAAAGTGTGAATAGGGCAGTGCAGAAACCAACAAATAACAAAAATTTGGACCCCCCTGTGAAGTTGGCATCAAAATCGACCGCTGCGGGGAATGTTAAGTCCAGTCACACTGTTCCCCAACCTTTTGCTCTTGCTACTGACAAGCGTGCCTCAGGCGGAAATCACTCATTAGTGCCAAATATGGCTGGTGATGGGAACAGGAATTCCAATTCAAATAGTCTGATTTCACAGAACCTGGTGAAGAAGACCCAGGTTATTAACGTCTTCTTTTCCTTT
The DNA here is from genome assembly GCA_036321105.1 of Dracaena cambodiana. Taxonomy (NCBI): domain Eukaryota; kingdom Viridiplantae; phylum Streptophyta; class Magnoliopsida; order Asparagales; family Asparagaceae; genus Dracaena; species Dracaena cambodiana. The sequence continues at coordinate 11,724,002 of JAYEPQ010000011.1, read as the reverse complement.
TTTGTTCAGCTTTGTTTTCCTTCTCTTTTAAGTCATTGAAGGCCCCATGCCCTACTTTTTGATTATTTTATGAAAGCAATTCACTAATTTGAAATCTTTGCGAAACACTCTTTCATTTTTTGTTTTTATAATTTTCCATATTTGATGTTTTCACTGTGTTAAATTGTCTCCACTTGAGATGTCAATTTATTTCCTACGATTCGTTTAATGAGTGAAAAACATACTAGTCTAGTTTCTTATCCAATTCCGCTCTGCAGCCAGCATTTCTTATCAGTGTGCACTCTATTGTAGATTTCTATGCTTTATTCAGTAACAAAAGTTTCTAAGTTATGGCATAAAAGTATCTGTCCTACTTCCCATTTCTCTCTCAGTACAATCTATAATGCTACTTCCTTGCAATTACTTTTCGCTATTTTTTTTTTATCTTATTTATATTCTCTATCCTTTTGTTGGAATTTTCATTTTCCTTTAACAATGTGGTTTCCTCACTTCTTTCTCAATTCTCGTACTCCAAACTTGTATTTTGATCACTTGAACAATATTTTAAAGTTCGATCTTCAGCCTTTAGGTGTTTTTCTGAGTCTCTGGTTGATGACTGCAGAACTACTTGTGCTCTTTCATCTGGTATTTCCATAGTGTTGCTAGTTGTTCTTGGGGATTCTGGGAATCTATTTAAGATACTCACATATCATCTGTAATTTGGTATAGGAACTACTGATCTAGTACTTGGACTTGATTTCTCTACGACATTGTGCAATTATTGTTTACGTAATTCTTTTTCAATGTATTACAGGGTAGTCTGCCTCTTACATCAAGGAAGCCTTTGCAGCCTGACAATACAAAACATACCGATGAAGAAGATTCTTGTTCTATTGCTTCTTCGTATCCTTTAGCTTGTCTTGTTACAAAACCTTTTTTTTTTTTCCCCTTTTTTTTATAACATACTTTCTCAGAACAACAATTTCCTGAGTAATAGTAGAACTGCAGCATCTGTTAAGACGTTGAAAGGCAGGACTACATTGGCATCAGCACCTACTTTTAGATGCAGTGAGCGTGCTGAGAAGAGGAGAGAGGTAGGCTCCTCTTTGATCTTTTTCCCTGTGTATGCGATGGGTACTTTTAGGATCTGCTGTTTCTATATCCAACACATAATGGTTGTTTTTAAAAATCTATTTTTCTTGCAGTTTTACTCTAAGTTAGAAGAGAAACACCAAGCCCTTGAGGCAGAGAAAAACCAATGCGAAGCAAGAACAAAGGTATATTTTTCTGGTTCTATCTTTAACCAGAATGTTATGTACAAAAATCAGCTTTCCTTTTATCTTAAAAGGCAAGAAATATCAAGGTCTAAATTCTACTTGTTGGTATTTCATCTCTGAAATATTCACTGTGCATATAATTCGAAATTTCACACGTTTACTGAAGCTTGTTTATATTCTGGTGTCTCACCATGAATTTTTCGATATACCGTATATTTGTGGAGATAAAAAATCTTAAGAATTCTTTATGGGTCTGCTGCATTATATTTTCAATCCTCTTGTGAAAAAATAATTGGTTCAATGGGCTGGGGATTTTGATCATTAATGAAATATTCAGCAAGTTGTATTACTGAAAAATTCTGCAGTTGTTCTAGGCTGAGAAAGAGTATATGAATTACTGGATGGGGCGCACTCATGGCAGTCTGTGAATTAAAGGAAACCTTCTTACGTTCATTTGAAAACATTCAAAATCATTTTTCGTCCTATTGTTTTGGATGGGCAGACTCCTTAACATGAAATAAGTTGTGATTGAAAGTGAAACTCTCATTTAAATTACTAAACATCCTTCAGGATTTCGTAATAGAACTGATAGAAGAATGTGATTAATGTAGCCTAGCCCAAATTTTGGGTTAAAAGCTTTGTTGTTGTTTATAAACATACTTATAGCAATTCACTAATGCAGAGCTATCCAAAATAATATCAGAATATGAGATGTGTCTACCAATAAAATTGCAAATGCCAATCATTTCTATGCACAAACTTCTAATTAGGAACAGAAGATAGCTTTGCTCATCGAGCCTATAACGGATATTGGAGTATATGTTTAATGTTTGGTGAAATTTACGAAATAAGTTAAGGAGTTCACACATATTCTCAGAAGCAAAGAAACACAATTTGTACTTCCTGGAAAGAGCTTGCATTCAGTGGGAAAAAAATATCTGAAAGCGGTCTGATCAGAAAACTAGAATTTCCTGAGTAAGGTAGTCAGATCTTGAGGTTCCCAAAAAGTCCTCCAATAGGTACTGGTAATTTCAATAATGTTCTTTAATGAAAATTGAAAGAATTACATTCATCGTGATATCGTGCACACATGTTTTATGCTTGAATAGAAATAACATTATCAGAGATTGGTTCCTGACTCCCAATTGCATAATTTTTTATTGGGTTTTGACAGGAACTTTTCTAGCAGGATCAGTCTTGAATATGTTAGTCATGACTACGAGTCTATGAGACATAAGATGTAGCAGATCTGAGGATAGGAGATAGTTGATGTGTAAGTGGGCCAACTCGGTACCTGGAGGTGCTACAAAAGTCATGCTTTGTATTGATTAGAGCATACCTTGGATTCTATATTATAGCTGGACATTTCTTAATGTAATTGTTCATAGACCAGGCAAGGAAATAAGAACTACAAGATCTAATATAGTCATGAAAGCAATATAATAAAAGCTGCTGCACATGCGCTTTTCCCTCAAAAACGCTTTTAAGTTGTCAGGGATTTAGGAATGCTGACTGATATGATATTAAAGCTAACATCAACTCTGTGCTTGCCTCATGTTCTGGCTTGAACCCATGCGAACAGGGTTGTCTTTATACTAAGATAAAAGGGTAAAGAATAGCAATGTCGAAAAAGAAGATATGTCAATAAATATTAGACTAATGTTTGTATATTTTAATATTTAAATTGGAAAGGTTCTAGCTTATAGTTTTTTGTTCTTTTTGTGTACATGCATGTCTGTGATGTACTGCATGGATCTTTGCAAAACTTAATTATTAATCCTGTGCACTATGGAATGTGATCTGCACAATGTTCTAAAATACGTTTTCATTATACGTGCGCTTCGAAAGTGCATAATGCATAAGTAGATTCCACAGAGATTAAATGGATTACGCTAAATTATACAGAATAATAATATTTTAATATATATTATATAATGTACTTAAAAATGCATATATTGAGTGCTGTAAAATTCGAGGATATTGGGAAAAAGCATAACAAAAAGATAATAATCCAATCATTTAATCTGTACTTGTTCACAGTGTTCAATTTGATGATTCCTCTTTTATTTTCATTTGTTTCTTCCCTATAGTGTTCCTTGAATATCATAAATTTTCTTTTAAAAACAAAACAAACACCTTAATCACCTAATCATTTGAAGTGATTTTATGAGGATAATCACAAAAATTAAACATCACACTATCACTGGTTCATAATGAATTGATCTCAAAAAAAGATCCAAAAGAATTAGCAGGTTCACAATAAACTTTCATAGGTTCATAATGAACTGAAGTAACTGATCTAAAAAAAGATAAAAAAATTAATCAAAACTTAAATATCACACTAATTTTAGAAAAATAACCAAATTAATCTTCACCAGAATTGAAGAGATGAATTATTTTCACAGTACACAATTCACAAGCAATTGTGTAGCTGAGAAATTGGCTGGAGTCGAGTATCACAAGGTTCAGCTGAAGTTAAGAGAGGATGAACAAAAATTGAAGAGAGAATTAAAAATTGAAGAGGAGAGAGAGTCGGTGATTAAAAATTGAAGAGAGTCAGGTTAGAGTGTGTGACCGGTTCAAATTAGTATCGGACCGGTCGGTAATTAGAAATTGAATAGAAGGGAGAGAGAGTCGGATATGGGTATGGTAAGAGAAACGAGTGGGTATGGTAAGAGAATCGGTTTAGAATCGACGATTAGAAATTGAAGAGGAGAAAGGAAGAGAGAGTCACGTGTGGTTGACGATTGGGAGGTGAGAGACGATAGGAGGTAACGTGGGATGAGAGATGACCGGTGGCGACGAATCGGGGATTAATTGAGGATCGGGACGAGAGTGAAAGAGGAGAGAGATTGAGAAATCGAGGGTTGATTGGGGAATTAATTTGGGTGCTATAGGAGATGAGGAAAGGGGTTTTAAGAGAATGGGTTGGGTTTTTTCAGGTTTAAAATTGTAAGAAAAGTAAAACCGATGCGGATTATGCAGGTTATGCGGGCGCATAACCCGCATATAATCCACATTCATAACAATTAATCGTCTTGTCCACATGAACAGAGCGATTTCTTAATTTTACGTGCGTTTCAAGTCCGTATACGATTATACGGGCGCATAATCCTCTGCATAGAATGCTTTTAGAACACTGCAATCAAACTACGATATTTCTTAATCTCCTGTTTCATCTCAATATCCAGTCTCATGGGGGAAACCTGAGTATAATTTTCTGTCCTGCCTCTGCCCCTAACCACCCCCCGCCCCCCCAGGTAGCATCGCTAGGCTTTGCAAAGGCTTGTTTGCTTGCTTACACCAGCTACCAGTTATTGTCCTTTTTAATCTCTATTGCATTCACCTGATCTCCTGTGGTTTCTTTCTCTACTCTCATACTTGTGTTCATTCTCACGTGAGCTGCTCTGAATAATATTAAGACTTTATGGTTTCTTTCTCTATTATTGTAACTTGTATTCAGCCTCATGTAAAAGTTGCTCATGCATAATGTTAAAAAATAGTTTCTGTTTATTTTATTTTGTGGAAAAGCTATGTCTTTGGTGGGGCAAGCCTTGCATGTTGGCTTGTAATGGTGAGCTTGTTATTTTTGTTATTTGGGCGAGTTGTAACTTGCAAATTACATGCATTGCCTTCTTTTGGTTTTACTTCAAAATCTATGCCCATTATTAGACCTTGAGACTGACATTTCGTTGATAATTTTTTTTAACTCATGACAGGAAAAAAATGCATGAATTTGTTTGGGAAATTCTAAAGGCACACCCTAAATATCTATGGGCAGGCCGAACTAAAGTTTGGTACAAATTTGCCATTATTTGTTTGGATAAGTGCACCTTTTTCTTCATCCTAAGTTAGAATTAAGGTTACGGTTAGAGCCAGGGTTAAGGGCAACGAAGGAGGGAGGAGTGTGGTGGTGCGTACGCAGGGAGGTGGGTGGAGAAGGAGGGTGGCATGTTCGCAAAGAGGGGAGGTGGAGTAGGAGGAGGAGGTGGTGGAGAGGAGGGAGGGGGTAGGAGGGGGGTGCAAGGTTTGTTGAGGGGGGAGAGTGGGAGGGGGAGGTGGGAGGGGCGGCGGAGGAGTAGGAAGGGGGCCGTGCGGAGGTGGCAGAGAGGAGGGGCGTCTATGGGGGGTGGCAAAGGTGGGGTAGTGGGTGGGTGCGGGAGGAGGGGGGCGGTGGTGATAGGCAGAGGGAGTGGCAGAGAGGGAGCGGTGGAGGGTGGCTTGCGGGGGAGAGGGTTGGGAGAAAGATGGTATTTTTGGAAAAAAATAGCTGTCAGTGTAGTTATATGTGGCATCCTTGCGTATATACTGATATACATTACTAAGTCAAAATCAAATTATTGTATATGTTGCTCAAAATACCAAAATTGTGTAAGCAAGGGTTTAAATATTAGCTGATACCTATATATATTGCGAATATCTTATTAGATTTTGGGGTAGCTGAAATTATAGACAATATAATATCGATACTGATGTTATCAATATCCGATACTGCCTGATACTTCTGATATTGTAGATTTTCGATACCATAAACTAATGTTTAAAATAGCTATAACAGTAACTTAACTTTTGCTTCCGTTATGTTCCATCACATATAGCATAACATTGAACACAGGTTACACAATTTCTTATTTATTTAATAAACATAAATAATAAAACTATATGTAATAATTTTTATAAGTTGGAAAATAAATTTTAAATTCTACAGAAACATAAAACTTTCTATAACATATAGAAGTTATAAAAACATTCTCATTTATCTTCATAAATTATAGGGGTTTTTACATGTGTCCCTTAAATCTTTAAAAATTAGAATTTAGTCCCCAAATCTTTATATTTACAATTTAGTCCCCCCAAATTTTTTAAGTTACCACAATTTAGTCCCCAGCCATATTTTTTGCCCGAATTTCCCGTTATACCCCTAAATTACTTCACTTTAGTCCTCCCTTCCCTCTTCCTCCTCTCTTCTTCTTCTTATTGGATTTCTCTCTCCATTCTTCTCCCCCCTCTCTTCCCTCTTCTTATTGGGTTCCCCTGAGTTACTTCACTTTAGAAATTAACTCGGAGGGAAGAGAGAAAGGAGAAGAATGGAGAGTGGAACCTAATAAGAAGAGGAAGAGAGGAGGAAGAGGAAAGGAATGACTAAAGTGAAGTAACTCAGATGTATAACGGAGAATTCAGGTAAAAAATATGGCTAGAGGACTAAATTGTGGTAACTTAAAGGATTTGGGGCACTAAATTATAAATATGAATATTTGGAGGACTAAATTCTAATTTTTAAAGATTTAAGGGACAAATATGTAAAAACTCCTAATTTATATTAAGTTTGCAAACGAAATTTCACTCATTATCAAATAAGAAAACAAGCTTTCAAATTTATTTATTTCAATTCAATCATCACCAATGTTATAATTTATATTTTGTAATGCTCAATTTGTATTATTTATAATTGGTCATTTCAGTTCAGATAACAGTTTAATAGAATTAATAGCAAGAAATTTCAGTAACCATAGATGAATTACAATAAGCAAATAAGTAGGTGATCGCAGATTAGTAAGCTAACAATTTTGTAAGCAATCAAACAAGTAAATAATAAACAATCAGGTAATAAAATTGCAGCATTCAGCTAACAATCAAAAAGTAAATAGTCAGTAACATTTTGAAAATTACTAAAAAGATAACAGCAAATAACGTATTATAAGATAATATAATAACATAATGCAAATAAATATAAAATAATGTAAAAGATTCAGCGTTGCGGTGCGCTGAGCTATTTACATTATTATTCGATGGCGCTAGGTATACTTTATACTGTAGTATAATGGTTCCATAATGCATTATTTCCAATATTGCTATAAACCATCAATCAATACCATTACCAATTATGAGGATTTAAACCTTGACTATAAATCAACTTTCCAGTGATTCTATGGGCCTGTTTTTGGTTTGGAAATTTAGATAACTAGAGGTAGGCCTTTAGTAGGGGTATAGGTTATGTAAACTCCAATTTGGAAGTCTCTAACATCAATTTTGTGGTGCATTTGTCTTCAAGAAAAGTTGAACTTTTTGGAATTATCTCAGCTTTAGACCAATGTTTAAAATAACGATAACGTAACGTTTTGTCTTTGTTAGGTTATATAGCATATAGTGTAACGCATAACGTAGGTTATGCGATTTTTTATTTATTTAATAAAAATAAATATAAAACTATATAAAATAAATTTTATAAATTGAAAATTGAATTAAAAAATTCTAAAAGAAAATATTAAAAAATTATATCCTAGTATTAATTCTAATTTTTTAACAAGTTTCACAATAATTCTCATATTTATCTTCATAAATTAAATTACATTCATACCCATAATTTCAATCATCATCTAAACAAGAAAACAAGATTTGAAATTTATTTTCAATTATTATCAATATTGTAATTTATATTTTGTAATAGTCAATTTATGTTATTTTAATTATTTATTTTAGATTAGCTGAGAATTCAATTTAATTAGCAAGTAAGAAATTTTAGTAATTGAAAATGAATTATAATAAAAAAAATTCAGTAATTCGAAAGGAATTATAACAAGTAAATAAGGATGTACAAATTAACAATGCCATAAGAAATCAAATAAGCAAACAATAAGCCGTCAAATGAAAAGAACTACAACAATTTGCTAACAATCAAAATAAATAATCGAAATCAATATAAAAACTATTTTAAAATTATTGTAAATAACGTAATATAACGTAACGTAATGTAAAATAACGTAAAATAAAATAAAAAACGCACCGTTACGGTGCATTGAGTTATTTTCGACTGTTAAATAACATTGACTTTCTGTTAGGTTTCATAACGCAATATAATGAGTTTCATAACGTATTATTTTCAACATTGCTTTAGACATAAAACAACTGGAGTTGTCCCAACCCTAATAATTTTTCCAAACGCATCTCAGTTAGCCTTTTGGAGTTTACATTTAGATTTAAATTAACTCCATAGTCGAACAGGCTGAAATGGTCAATTCAAAATTGCTTATATCTGTAATTTTTAAAGCTCCTTAATAATCTAAAACAGAAAGAATGTTTGACCCTCTATAAGTTGATGGTAACCCTAGGGCTGGTCTGAAACTTTGGCAGTGAATTGGTAGGTAGGTATTTGGTCTTCAGTTTTTTTCTTTTTTTCTTTTTGGCTCATGTTGCTAGGAAGCCTGAGGATGCACCTTGATTGTAAAAGTGTATAAAAATTGATAAATTTTGCTATATAAATTCACATTCATTGTTGACACCTGAAACAAATCAAAGAGCTAAATGGAATTACTTTTTCATGTGACTAGCTTTTTTTGGCAGGCGTCAAATGGACTTAAATGTATACAAATCTATAGTCAGGCTTGCAGAAGGCACATAAAAGAAATTGCACACAAATGTAATTTTAAAAATCACATTGATGGATAAGGAAATACATTTTTAAAGCTATTTATATATTGTTTTATAAATTTTTGATGCAAATCATCTTCTATGTAAGGGATCAGTGAAATACAACACTAAAATAGACATGATGTGGCAACACAAATTTGTATATAAAAATGCACATCCCCTGCAAGAAACACAAAACAGAGTTCTTCAGTTTCTCTCAATGTTCAGTTGCATGTGTTCTTCATGGGTCTATTTATCGGTTTGTAGATGTGGGGCCTACATATTTTTACTATACATTCTATTTAGGTTCAGGATGCAGACCCTCACATACAACCTACTGCAAGCAAATTTATTTTTTTCTGAACTAAAATACAAGCAACCCTTTATGTAGTTCTTTTACATCAGAAAGAAGACCCTCCAACATATTTCTCATAGTTGCCTCCAAAATTGGTGTATTTGAAGGTTAAACATCTCATATGCTTGACCAATATTTCTATTATATTCATGCTGTTGTCTGTGACATCGGGTTGCATTCTATGTTTTACCATTTTAGTTTATCATACAACAAGCTAAATCACACTCGATATCTCCAGTCTATGATCACAAATCATATCCTTGACCAATATGTCTATTATAGTCATGCTGTTACCTGCGGCATTGAGTTGCATTCTACATTTTACCACTTTAGTCTTAACATTGAACAATACTAAATCACAGTCAAAAGTCTCCAGTCTATCCTCATAAGTCATATTCTTAATTAATATGTATTCATGCTGTTGTCTGTGACATTAGGTTGCATTCTACATTTTACCACTTTGGGCTGACATAGAACTTGCTAAATCACGTCAAAACTCTCCAGTCTATTCTCACACATGATAGTTACATTGTAGATCACTTGCATCATTATACCAACATCCAGGCACCTTATGCCTTAATGTTGGCTGTCCTATTTTCTGATCTCCTTTTCTGCATACATAACAGTATTATGCTCCAAGTCTATTCTCACGAGTCCTCATTAATTCTCATGATAGTTGCATTGGAGATCACTTAGATCATCATATCGACAACCTATGAAACATGGAAAGGAGACACGGGTACAGCATGGATACGGACACAACAAAATTTTAAAAAGTAGGATATATGAACACAAAAACCAATATTTTAATTTTATATAATACATATATAGATAAATTTATAAATAAAATATAAAATATCGACTAACAAATTATTATCATAAGATACTCATTTATAATTAAACTAAATTGCATTATAAGGTTACTGAATAAGTAAATAGAATATTTGAAGTAGTAGAATTTCATCAATTCAACAATAAAGATTGTTTAGTTAGTTTTTAATGCGATTTATCTATAACCATAAAGCAAGAGCTTAATGCGATTTACCGGTACATGAGAAACTGTGAGCACTATGATTGTACCTATAAACAATTATCCAATCACTATAAATCACGGTTTAATCCAAATCACGAACAAATATCTCCCTAAAAAACTAAACTAACAAACTTAAAAACTCATTCACATCAATTATCAAGGTTTCTTGTTTTACTCAAATAAGTACATTAAATTAAGGGATTAACTATATCTAAAAATGTTAAAAGAAGTAAATTATACCTAAAAGATCTCGTATGAGATAATATGAAATATGAAAATAGGAAGTAAATAGACTGTTGTTTTGCATTGACCACAAGTAAGAAACGGATGTTTCACATTGACTACAAGTCAGATGTGAATGTTTCAATGCGAGTTGGACATGATTGTCTTATATTGACCATGAGCCAGATACATTTCGATCTGTATTTGGCATGTATCGTGCACTAATTGCATCCTGTACATTTCTGACATGGACATGGTGTCAGATTTGGCGTGTCCATGCTTCATAGCTGACTAGGCACCGTATGGACCATTGTTTGCTTCAATATTTCTTGAGTACATTTCTATCTACACAACAACATCAAGCTTCAAGTCTAAATGATTTAATGCATTCTGCACATACAATCTTTGAATTTCTCCAAACCTGGAAATAAATCTAGATAGGGATGTGATAGAAATAAGGTTCTACATAAATCACATCTTTCTCTTGTGATAGAAATAAGGTTATGTATAAATCACATCTTTCTCTAAGGCAAAGGCAGGCCAATCCTAAATTTGATTATTATATTCTATAGGAAAAGTGTGCCGAGGGGTCTCCTTAGGTTGTAATATAAGGAGGTAGCCTAAAACCTTAAAATAGGACATTAGAATAGACAATCTAAGCCGTTCATCAAATGATCTCCATGCCCTAAGTAAGTGGTGTATAAAGTTCATGTGATTAGACAATTCTACATTGTTAACCAAGAGGTCTTGTTTGTTTCATTGTTGAAAATTTTTTCAGTTTGCAACTATCAAATGCATGGTAAACTAATATTTGAAGTGTATCATCTTTTGCACACTATTGTTTAAAATATGAAGATCATAATGAAAAGTATGGATCATTCATAATGATGGGATGGGTATACTTTTGACCCAACTCCTTGTATAAGTTGCCTGAAGAGACACCCTTGTCACACTTTTTTCCTATATTTTAGTATATTTTATATTATGTTGTTAAAATTTATTGAAGAATAATTGTGAAAATATTACATTTCTAAATTGAAATCATTTTTCATTTTCTTTTTTGTGTTGTTAAAATTTTAGTATTGCATGGTGCATTTTGACTTCCCACGATAATAGAAGGGAAAACCCTATTCCAATGCGAGACTTGACAAACTTTTCCTCATATCATTCTTGTGTCAAGAATTGATCCCTTTGTGTGGGATGCAAAGCCACCACGAGTCTTGGTTCTTCGGTTTTATTTAATGTTAATACTAAGTAATTACTCTTATCTAGCTATTTAGGCATATCATTTGAAGCTTTGAGTATTTCAATTATCTGAGAAAAGTTAAAATAACAAAAAAAGTAAAACAGTTGAGTTTAACCGAACTAAAAAGAACTGCTGGATTATTCAAGTGAAGTGATCGAACATATCGAAAGCCCTTGTGCCCCTGTGAGTTGTAGTGGCAAGGCAAGCTAGGCGAGTTATTCCCACCCACCGCCGTCCCCTCGGCCAATTGTCACCCAACAACTCCATTCTTTCTTAGGCTAGATGATTGAACTATTGATTATTTTGAGCATACACATGCTCTTTATTACATTATAGTATATCACTAGCTCTTATGACAAGCAATTATAGCTACCTTTGCAGTTTGCTCTATCAGTCTACTAGAAAGACACCTTTCTTTAGGACTCTAAACAAGAGTGAAATAAGAAAAGCAGGTATCCTCTCTCTTATTATACGACCTCCCACTTTTGGTGCACTTGTGAAGTGTTTGTCATATCAGCCTTACCGCTGTAAGACCGTGGGAAAATCTAATTTGGCCAAGATTTCGCCCCTCAGGTAGCTTTTGCTTGCTTATTTAAACGAAGTGCAAAAATGTATCTTTTTTCCTGTCAGAAAGAAGAAACATGGAGACCTTAATTGAGTCGTTAAAGATCAAATCTATTAAACAAAGTGCTTGTCTGATTGCTCAAAGTATTTTTTTTTTTCAATCGAGGAACGATGGAAAGATCTAGTACAGGGGTTAATTAGCAGGTATTTACTCAATTCATGAATAAGGCCTGCTAGTGTCATTCATAGGGATGAGTAGAATTTAGAACCAAAACGAACTGGAGAACCGAACTGAACCAAACCACCCCAATCGTATCGGCTAATTCGGTTTTTGGTTTTGCTTGGTTTGAAAACCAAATTCTTAAAGCGGTTTTGGTAACCTTTTTTCCAAAACGAAGCCAACCAAAAAAATCAAATATATGAATTTTTATTATTTCATATATTTTCACTTTTGAGATAGTAAATTTTTTTATAGGAAATTTTGGCTTAATGACTAATAAAATATACTTTTGAAAATATTTATTTCTAGATTTTTATTTGTCTTAGAGGACTACATAGTATATGAGCCAAAAATATTTATTTATTTAATTTTTTTTACTGTGGGCTTCATGCCAAAAAACCAAAACCGACTGAAAACCAATCTGAACCAAATTTTCATTTTGGTTTTGGTTTTGAATCAGATTTGGTATGTTTCAACTAGGTTTACTAAGATTTTGTTCGGTTTTCGACGGGCTGATTTTTGCTCTATACCGAATAGAGCCGACCAATGCTCACCCCTTGTTATTCATGATCTTGTTAACTAAGGAAAGGAGCATGGGAATCGGAAGACAAGGCATCCTTTGGTGAACAAACAGGCTTGACTATGTGGAATGCTAGAATATTTAAGGTGTCAACATTAAGTGACATGCCGGACGTTAAGGTGAAGGAGAGTTATGAACAGCTTAAGAAGTCAATTAGATAAAGATAGTGGTGAGCATGCAGCCGGATTAGTGCGATGTCTTGATCATGAGACCTGGCCGAAGTGTAGGGTTGGCTGAAATTCCATCTTTTAACGTAAATAAAAGAGAGAGGGAAAAATAATGAGAAGGAGGATGACTGGAGGATTGGGAGGAGAATCTAGGAGTTGACATCCTTCACAATTTCTCATCATTGCAGCCGAAAGTGCTGGATTTTTGCAAATTTAAGAGGGAATCTTATTTGTAATCCCCTCTCTCTCTCTCTCTCTCTCTCTCTCTCTCTCTCTTTCATATAGTCAACTGAACATGTTCCTACCTTACCACTCAATAGTAAAGTCTGATTGGATTGTTGATAAACGAGAACAAGTGCTCCCTCTTAATTATTCAACTGAAATCAGTTCAACCTGCTTAATAGTAAATTGGTGTAGGTGATATAAATGACATCATTTGCTTTACTTTTAAGTAGGCAGTTTGCATCCAGCTGAATGATGGGATCTCTTGTTCCTCTTGTAGAGGGATCAACCATCTAGGTTGGTGTTTTGCAACAGTGGTAATGAGCCATTTTTTCCCGCTTCCATACTTTTTATCCTTTTCTTCTTTTTGTTCTTTGGAACCATAAGGTAGTCTACCGCACCCTGATAGGAGACTAGGGCGGTAACTTCTATCTCAGATGTTTTAGAACCTTGGCTAGCAACTTGGTCCATTTTTAGGACCTTTTTGGCAGTCAGTGAGTGTTTAACAGCAGCACAATCAAGAGTATACTTGCTTTCCTGATTCTAGATTTGACCTATGATTAGTAAACATAGACATGGGATTTCAGACATGGCAATAGGCCATCTCAAGACACGTGGAGACGCATATATAATATTACACACAACCACACACCCAATGGATGTGTTTTGTTGGCGCAGGAAAAGGAAAACTTTCTGCCCTAGCAGCGAAAACCCCATTTTTAAATAAAAATCATGATCTAACCCTTGTAACTTCATCTAGAATCTGTTGGCTTTCTTGGGGCTAAAATCAAAGGTAACAAGTTTCTTTTGCCTTTCCAACATATGAATATTTTTTGTAAATGAACATTTTGTACACACTTGATGAAAGGGAAAATGGATGAGACTTGTGATTTCTAAGGAGTTGTAGATGAAAAGAAAAAGGGCTGGAAACCAATTTATTTGCAACAATAAGGTTATTTTTGTAGTTAGTGCAAGAAAATTTCCGCACTGATAGCACACATGCATTATTCTCACTCACATATATGTTTTGAATGTGCATATGCTTGGTAATACAAGTATTTGTATTAGTTGCTATTCATATTCAAAAAGACCTAATTTAAATAAGATGACATATAGAATATTTAGTTTTTTTAAAAAGGTTGTGTAACATAGGCCATCTTATATATAATCTTTTAGGCATAGTAGTTTATACAGTTTCTAGTGTAGGACTTGTATTGATATAGGCAAGGTTGTAAACAATAAGTGCAGTTTAGAAATCTAGTTGCTACGATATTGAATATCGCAATGTGTTTATCCATTGATATAGTTGCCGACTGTGCAAAAACTTGTGATCTTGTTTGACTTGTTTGATGTAGTATACGTTTTCTTAGTTATTTGAGCAAATTGTATATCTAATGATCTCATCTTGTACTTTAAATTGAGTAGTTTCTTTTTTAAATCTCTTTTAAAGATTGTTTCACGGGTTCCTAGTCAATGATTTAGATTAAATAACAATAAAGTTACGGTTGAATACTTAACTTACAGTAAAATAAAAAAAATAACATCAAATTTATAGTAAAATTATAACCATAATAGAACTTATTTATTAGTGTTTTAGTGATTATGTATTCATCACTTAATGCAAGTTGTCGTGGTAGGTTTATTTTGTTTATTCTGAACATATATAAACATATATAAATGAGCAAACGGGAAATTCACCGGCGGTGAAGGGAGTTCCTTCACCGCCGCTTAGATGGCCCAATAAAATTATTACATGTGGCGCTAGTCAAAGTGGGGTTAAGAGAGTTTTTTTTATTTGTTATCTTGAGTGGCGTCACGTGTAATAATTTTATTGGGCCACCTAAGCCGCGGTGAGTTCCTGTTCTCTCTCTCTCTCTCTCTCTCTCTCTCTCTCTCTCTATATATATATATATATATATATATATATATATAATGTTTTATATAGTTTTCTATGTATGCATGTATTACCTTGTTCATATTTGCTTCACAATAAGATATATATGTATAATATGTTATTTATATCGGATAATAATTACCCGCAATGGAATTATTCATTTGATATATCCTCTATAGTTAATATTTAACACCTTGGACATAAGTGTCAAGTGTGGGTGTCTTGTACATGCCAATTTATGGTTGGGGAAGTGTTTTACATATAATAGAATTAGACATTTATGTTATTTGGAAATCTCGTAAAGCTTATTACATTGCATACATTGTTCTCATGATTATCTTTCTAGCTCATTCATTTGTTGTTCAGTAGATTGACTTTTTCGAATCTGTAGAAGTTGCCAATATTTTTTTTGTGATTTCATTTTATTTTTTTGTTTTCTTCTTAATTATAATGTATTTTTAAATTATGCTGGCGTCATTTTAGAATTCTGAATTCTTAGATAGCAATGCTCTGAAAATTTCTTCTAGATGATGGAGGGGTTTCTTTATGTCTTGGTAAGTGGCAGTGATTATTATTATTATTTTTTTTAAAGAAGTTCCAGCAATAAATATTTTCTCTCTAATTTTGTTATTTTGGTCTTAAATGCCAGTTGAAATTTTCCACAATCATTTCTCACATTTTAACTTCCCTGAAACCCATTGGACAACGTAAGACACTTGTATGTATGACGTCTTTGGGCCATACCTCAATTTTGTGTACTCTATCCTTTAATTTACTTATGTAATGTTAGTTCTGACCAGATAGTTGACTATGCGCGAAAACCATGGAATTATACAATCTGCAGAATATGTTATACTGTACAATGGCCATCATTTTTCACCAATACACCAAATTATAAATTAGATTGTACGCATGCTCATACTTTTCACATTTAAATGAGAAGAGGCAGTAGGCATACTTGAGCAATATGAAATCACAAAGGATTCTTTTTCATGTGGTGCATACTCTGCCAACTTAAAAAATGGAAAAAACTCGCAAAATTGTAAACCCTAGCTATGAATAGTCCCACAAGAACTAGCATAGTTTATAATGATTTCCATGAACTCAAAAGGTAATTATAGTTAATCTTTTTGAAGGAGAAATAGAAAATTGTGGTTAGATTTAATAAAAATTAATAGTTAAGCATATGCTCTGATGGGAGTTCTCCTGGGAAGCTGCCCTGAGGGCATTATGAAAATGCTCTATCATTATTATTTATTATACATTCTCATGGTGCCTAGAAATCTAAATGTGATCAGAATTTTTAATACTGTATATATTTTTTCTTTCCCTGTTCAAGTTTATACTGGATCAAGTATAATACAAGTATTACAAACTGGTGCCTTCACGTGTTAGCTTGATGCGAATGCAATTCAAAGGTCTGATGTATTAACTTTTCTTGATTGGCTCCTTCTGTCTTATGCTTAAGTAGGCCCCATATGTGTTAGAATATGAGTACATTCTGCCTATATAAATTTCTTTTCCAAAATATATAGGTGCTCAAAGGATTCTTTATCTCTATCTAAGAGCTATGAGGTGCTTAATATATTTTATATGTTTTTAGGGGGGAATCAACTCTACAATATCCAGGAAGCCTAATACTTTATAAGGAGTGCATGTGAGAGAGTAACTAGCCATGCTGTTTGGGTTGCAATTTGTAACATCCTTGAACAAGCAGGGTTTTGCATATGCAGATAATGGAACTAGTTGGATCATACAGTGACAATTTTAATTTAAAGTTTATATTGTGCAACTTTGAGTTAATTGAAAGGATTATGTTCTTCATGGACATAAAGGACAGGAGGTCACATATCACATGTCGTTTTCCTTGTCTTATTAGGTGGATATCTCTACATCTTATATTAGATACCTCCACATGAAAGTCCTTTTTAGCTCATTAGTCTTTGTGTGCAATATAGGTAGATATCTTCATATTCCAAAAGGTTGTGATGGGGTTTTAATAATATTGAATTACGAGATCTATTTACCTCACCTATAATGGGTGAAAGTTGGATTCTAGCCTCCTATGACATATTTTGTCATGTATCATTTCATGTGCAGCAACACTGAAGTTTGTCAGAATTTTCTATCCTTACACTGAAGTTTTCCAAAATTATCTTATCCTTTATTATCCAGTTTCGCAGGCACTATGAGGGATGTTGAATATGGTTTACATGGGCATTCTGTGAACCTATTTATCTTTTGTAGGATCAGTCCCATCTGAAGGCATCATGAATAATTGATATGCCATGGTCAAAACCATGAGCAACATTTTTTTTTTTTTTTAGTTTTAGCTTTCTGCACAACTGTAGAAGCAAAGTTTTTCACTACGAAGAATGTTTTTGAAGTTATTGTGTTCCTGTTTTCAGCATTGACATTCTGCTCTTGTGCAATTCCACCATGCTTTTGATAAGTAGATGTTTCTGTTTTTGTTCTCTCATGCATAAATGTATTTTTTGTTTTTTTCCCCTTGTTTTTTTTTTGTTTTGATTTTTTTGTTTTTTTTGGAGAAGAAGGCCATAGCCTGATGCAAGTAGGGTATGAACCCCAAAACCCTTTTCCGCTGCTAAGAGGCTTGACCACTATGCTATAATGGCACTTGCGTATCATGTGTTAATAACTGAATTCTTGGTGTGCTGTTCTTTTCTTATACTTTCTGGCACACATCTTCTCTAATTTACTGAAAAGAAAAACAGATGAAAGGCATCATTACACTAACCTAAACTCATATTTGTCTCAGGAAGAGAGAGAGGCAGCTTTAAAGCAACTCAGGAAAAGCATGAACTTTAAGGCTAATCCTATGCCGAGCTTCTACCAGGAGGGACCTCCTCCTAAGGTTGAGCTTAAAAAGGTACGCCAAGAAAGCTTCATTGACATGATTCTCTTTATTCTTCTCTCTTTTATTCTTTCTCTTATCATATTAATCATGACTATGGGCTTCATCAGGCTGCATCCCTGCTCCTTGAAAGTGTAGCTATTAACTGAAAATTATACATTTAAAGTATATCTAATTAGTATTTGAATCAACAATCACACATAAAACTTGCTAGTTTACTTTCTATATATTTTCTGGTGTTGTTGAATCCTTAGGAGATTAGAAGTTACTGGTGTACTAAAATAGTACCATTTATTTTATATTGGTACTAATATTTCTCATGTTTGTTGCGGTTCTCTTGAATACTAACAGTGCATGTGAAAATCTTTTGTTTTAATTTACGGTTGATGTTTCCCCAACTCTCTTGGTCTGTACAAGCCCGACTGAGTTCTAATACCCGGCCTGGAGATTGGTGGCTGTATTTTAGCTTTAAAAAACCCTTGGATACAAAATAAGCTCCATTTTGACATGGGCAGAACACATGTCGCTACATATTGGTTTCATAATTAATCGGTGCTGGCATCTCTCTCAATTCCTTATCATGAACCCCTAAGTTTCTTTCTGCTTCTTCATGAATTGCAAAACCACCAGATCCTAAGGACTACTTAGTGTTGTCCAAGTTCTATGTGACTGGACAGAAAGTCAAGAAGAGGAGAAAATATGATAGATTTGCTATAAGAAATTGTGTTCGAGTCTGAGGGACGGATTAAAGCCAAGAACTAGATAAAACTCATTCCCACCAGCTCATTGAGGTACACTTGTTAAAACTAATTGATCAAAGAATATGTGATAGGTGAAGTTTCAGAATCACGGTTTTAGGAAATCTAAATACCCATTTTTCTCAGGAAACATACTGGTCTATTTTAGAAGAGCACACTCCATTGCCGAAACCAATTTTTACCATCGTATCCTTACTGTTTCATATCATGGATTTTTTTCCCTTGGAAATTAACTCTATACTATCGGAAACTATATACGAAAAAAGATGTGGTAGAGTTGATGACACGTGAGTTTATCCGTATCCCTATGATTTAAGCTATAGAAGGAGATACAAGGGTTTTAGCAGTTTTGTCTCTTAGATTCCTTCAACTAGCTGATTTACTTGTATTCTTAACATGGATGGTTACTTGACTCCCTACATTGAGGATCACCTGATTTAGAATTCCAAGTATACTATAGTCTTACATAATTTTTTTTTTCTGTCATGTAAGCTGCCTACTACTCGTGCAAAATCACCAAAACTTGGCCGAAGGAAGAGTTGCAGTGATACTGCAAATACTTCTCAAGGAGAGAACAAGAATAGTGACGGGGCATGTGGGCGAGTGACGCGCCACAGTCTGGGTACCTACAAAGTTGGCAACAAGCTGCAGAGCAGTGTGAAGGACGGAAGTACTGTTTTGAAAGATAAAGCAGGGTCCAAATTGGCGAGGGAGGGATCTAACAAGCCCCTTTCTCGCAAGGTAACTGAGCAGAGAACTACGGATATCAGCGTGCAGTCTTGACCCCTTTTGTGCTAAGCTTATTTTCCCCTTAAAATTATTGCCTTTATGGTCTTTACATCACAGAATGTTTGGTTTGGGAAGAAGCTACCTATCATTGCGAGAACTTGTTGCTAGGATCTGTGTGACGTATGATGCTGTAAATTTTGTAAGTTATACCGAAGTTTGAATGTAACCGAACTATCACTGCTTGAAAGATTGTTTTCTACTGTTGTGAGATTTGACCTTGATATGGGTTTGCGAGCCTCAGACATTTTACTGTTCTCGAGTTTATTTTGTCATTATGGGTGTGTGTTTCAATCTAGAGGTTTTCCTTTTACTTCTTTAATAATTGCATATCGGTTCTCTCAAAACTTTATATTTTAATATTAGTTTTTCAAAATATTTAAGTTATATTGGTTCAGTTCATCCTTCAGGTATTCTATATAAATAAACTGTGTTTCTAATTTTTTTTATTTATATATGTAAGTAAATTGATTTAAGTACCTTTGTCTAAGTTACAAAGGTTAGATAGAGTTAGTTTCTGGGTGAGGATTAGGCTCGTGCTCCGGGGTAGGGAGTGGTGCCCCTAGAGGTGTTAATCGGGCCGTGCCCGGCCCGGGAACGGCACGTTTGTCCGGGCCTCGGCCCGCAGGCACGGCACGGCAGGCCCATGCCCTGACCGGCTCGGGTTTTTTTAAGAACAAAAAAAGAAAAAAGAAAAAAAAAGGATTTAAGATAAAAAATAAATGTTATATTATATATAATCTCATTACATTCATATAATTACTCTATAAATCTCTTTAGAAATTATACAAAGTCCGAAGAGAGGGGAGAGGATCCTAGCCATCACGCTCAACTTGTTCTTAATATATTTTCTAAGAGATTTATAAGTTAAAAATTAAAAAAAAAATTGAAAATACATGAATATCCTTACAAATTTAAATACTTTTAATCAAACTTCATTTTCTTCTGATAAGCCTAAGGTCTCTAGTACATCTTCATTAGTCAAGTCTTGTTCCCTGTCTTCTGCGTCGTACTAATCCTTCAAGCAGACA
This sequence comes from Dracaena cambodiana, assembly GCA_036321105.1. Classification (NCBI taxonomy): domain Eukaryota; kingdom Viridiplantae; phylum Streptophyta; class Magnoliopsida; order Asparagales; family Asparagaceae; genus Dracaena; species Dracaena cambodiana. Next base: position 11,703,386 of record JAYEPQ010000011.1, on the reverse strand, counting down.
CACATCTCCAATGTGTCCGACGCCATGAGGTTCTCAAGTCCTTGAGCACTCTACCACCTGTGCTAAAAGCAGACTCCGATGCTACAGTAGCCTAAGGTCTCTAGTACATCTTCATTAGTCAAGTCTTGTTCCCTGTCTTCTGCGTCGTACTAATCCTTCAAGCAGACACACATCTCCAATGTGTCCGACGCCATGAGGTTCTCAAGTCCTTGAGCACTCTACCACCTGTGCTAAAAGCAGACTCCGATGCTACAGTAGACACGGGAGGAGTTAGTAGATCACGGGCCATGTTGGAAAGCACGGAATATGTTTTTTCCTGTGATTTCCACCATGCCAAAATATTAAAGGATTCATACTTTTCAGGAGATTCGTTATCTTCATAGTTAACTCTCTCTAAATAATAATGTAATTTATTAAAATATGTACTAGTTTGTCTTGGCTTTTTTCTGTGAAATAGAGATGATATTATTGGATTACGAATTTTCCTAATAGATGGTTCTTTTGTAGTTTGTATTGGCACACCATATATATCTTCATAAGTTTTATACATAGTATCTAAACATGTTTTAATATCATTAAGTAAATCCCTCACATTATTTTCATAAGACATATTTGTATAAAATAAATCTATTAATATTTCAAATCCATCTAACTTGCAACGGGGATCCATAATAGTTGCAAAATATAATAAGTATGGAAAATCTTTAAAATATTTATTAAATTTAATTTCCATAGGTTGAACAATACTTTCAAGTATAGAGTGATTTCTACATTTATTAAAAACTGAAGTAATTTCGGTTAGATAGTATAATGCAATGTGTATCGTTGGATAATAAGTTCCTAACAGTGCTCTAGATGCATCTTCAAATTTGCCTAAAAACTTAGAAATGCAATGCAACTGGTGCCATTCATTATTATCTAAACTATACATTGGTGACTCCATTTCATTAAAAGTATTTATTACATTTTTATACTGAATAGCTATATTTAACATTTTATATGGAGAATTCCATCTTGTTCTAATATCTATAGGTACAATTCTAGGTGATATTTTCATATTTTTACATATTTGTTTAAATACTTGTCTTCTTGGCCCACTATTTTTAATAAAAAGTAATGTATACCTAAGTTTCATTAGTGAATCATTTACTATTTTTAATCCATCTTGAACGCATAAGTTTAGTATGTGGCAAATACACCTAACGTGGAATAATTTTCCATCTAGAATTAGTTTTGTATAATTTTTAAGAATTCTAATTGCGGCCGTATTTTCAGAAGCATTATCTAAAGAAATGGTAAATATTTTATTGTCTATTCCAAAAGCTGAAAAAACACTTAGCATGGTTTGTGCATTGTGAGGAAATTCAAATACCCTAAACCCTATTATTCTTTTCTGTATGCACCATTCTTGATCTATATAGCGTGCCGTCACGCATAAATAATGAGTCATATTTTTAGCTCCCAACAATCTGCAGTTATAGCAACTCTAAAAATTAAAGAAGTAAAAATAGCTATTAAAGCTCTTTATATAGTTTGAATATGTTGGATGTACATGTTGAATGTGGGACTTTTTTATATTCGTCAGTAAATGCTGATTTACAAAATCTTTCAAATTTGCGATTTTCCGAAAAAGTAAATGATTGTTCGTCATGTATTATAAATCTTGCTAAATGTTCTCTTGTTTTAATTGGATCATATTTACGTATACCTAATGATCCACCAAATGTGCTTATTTATGTTTGATGTGGTACATTTGGTGGGTGATTTTTTTCTACGTGTCTTTTAAGATGACCCGTTCCGCTACCTAAAAGAAACGAATAAATTTTATGACAGTATTTACATTTAACTTTCCTAACATTATTTTCTATTATTTTTTCAAAATATTTCCATATGTCCGATCTAACAGCCCTAGTAGATGTAGTAGTTTGTGTTTCGGGTATGGTTGTATCAGTTGTTTCTTCCTGAGATACAGAAAATGGTACTTGAGGAGGTTGTTCTAAGGGTTGACATAGATTTTGATATTCTTCATCAGTTAAAAATGGAATAAAAAAACCCGCGGCTTGAGAGTAAGAAGCGCCAGACGAGTGTGGATCCATTTTAATAAAATCCCAAAAAAATAAATTAAAATTCTCAAAAAAAACTTTAAATTATAAATACCTGTTAACCGCTGAACTATTTGAGAGAGAGAGAGTGAAATATCTAGTTAGAGAGATGAAGCTGGAAACCGAAATAGCAAAAAAAACCTTGTTTCAATGAGAAAACTTGCTTGGATCTTGTTTGGGAGACTTGCTTACTTGAGACTTCTTGATCACTTGATTGAAACTTGCTACTTGTTTTGCTTGAGACTTCTTGAGAATTAAAGATTTTAGGAGATTTTTTAGAACGAATTTAGTGTATAAGAATGATGAATGGTAATAGAAGAGATATTGAGGTATTTATAGAGAAAGAAAGATTTTAATTTGCAAAAAAAATTACAAAAACCCCCATAACGGCTATTTTGACCGTTGGGGGAGAAATCTGCAATTTTTTTGCAAGAAACCCCCCAACGGCTATAAAAATAGCCGTTGGGGGCTATTTGCAAAAAAAATTCCCTAAACACTCCTAACGGCTATTTTTAAAACAAAAAAACCGACGTGCTGGGCCGGAGCGTGCCGCCGGCACGGCCGGCCTCGGCCCGGGCACGGCCCGAGCCGAGGTGCCGGACCGTGCCCGACACGTGCCGGGCCGGGCGTGCCCAACGGGCCGTCCGGCCCGATTAACAGCTCTAGGTGGCCCGGTCAAAGCATCGCATAATCGCAAGAATCCCTTTCTCCTTCACCTCAAAAAGCTCCTCATCAATTTCCTCACCAAATTCTTCCAAATCTTCAACCTCGTCGTCTAAATCTGAACCTAACCCTAGTATGACTTCGTTGCCATTTCATTTGAGCCCTAATTCCTCTTCCTTCTCATCAAAGATTGGATCTTTATTGAGGTTAGGAACTGGGGGCTATCGATTTGTGGAGCTTGATGATGCCGGACATTGAGGTTGTGTTGGAGAAGTTGTCGTCTTTTGTGGGGAGGTGAGTGTAGTTTATGGCCTCAGAGCCTATTTAGGTCTTGAGGCTAGGTTGGTCTTAGGTTTAGGGTTAGAGCTTCGGCAGGAAGAGGGTTTGCTTTTAGGGTTTTGGGTATTGGGGCGGGTTCTGGCGATGGAGAGAGGGAGGAAGCGGGAGAGGGAGACAGCAGTGGATGTCATGGGAGAGAGAAGGTTGGAGCAAGAAGAAGCGGAGATAAGGTGTTGGAAATGAACAAATATTTTTTTTAGCTTAAACGGGTCAGGTCAGAGGCGTAACCTTTTTTGAAAGAGTTAATTTCTCTTCCATCTTTTTCTTCGAGTTTTGAAACTCCTTCAGCCAAGCTTCTTTTTCAGAGGCGTAAGCGCAACTTCTCTCTCTTTCTCAACAATAGCTCACTAGTAGTATTGGACAGTTTACTAGTGAAGCTAAGGTTGCAACAGAGGTAACATATAAAAATGGAGGCGTTCATTTCCTCAATAAAATAGCATTAATGGAGTTGTTGGGATGGCTACAATTGAGGGAAACCACAACTACAAAACTCCATATTTCTATCCCCAACATGGTTTGGATCTACAGCGAAATTGATAGTAGAAAAAGCCATTATTACAACATGAGGGAGCTATAATTTGGATTTGGTGGGGAGGATTTGGGGGAAGACAAGACAGAGGGAGGAGAGAGAAGTTAAGGTTCTAGAGAGGAGAAGTTAAGGATCAAGAGGTGAACCCAACTAAGTGAGAGGAAGAAAGGAGGAAGGAAAGAGAGAAAAATGGAGGGAATTAACCGTCCTTTTCCTTCTTTTTATATCCATTTCAAGGGATATAATAGGTATAAAATGCCAAAAAGTTAAGTTTGTTAACAAAATGATTCATGAGACTGAACTAAAATAACTTAAATATTTTGGGAGGCTACAATCAAAATATAAAGTTTTAAGGGATCGATATGCAATTATTAAAGAATTAAGGGATTAATATGCAAAAATCCCTTCAATTTAACTCTCTGGCTTTATGTCCTAGAGATGAATGCGTTTCCCTATGTCAAATTTCATGTCCATTTTCCTCTTTTTTCATGTTAAAGGCACATTTCTTATGTTACCTTTGATCTTCTTATTTTCTTTTTGATTTTCTTGATTAGATGTGAAAGTGTTGTTTGGCATCGTGGGTGCAAATTGCACTGCTTGCTTATTTCTCGACAGTTCCTGCTCCGACCGAGTCTCTAGCTTAAAACCAGTTGATGGTTCGCTAGTTGGCCACAAAATGAGATAAAATCGAAGTTCCAGGCTTCCAACCAAAATAGGCTGTTAAGGGACTTCGGTGATGAGCAGCTACTTTCTATATGAATAATCTTGTTAAAAGTTTAAGGAAAAAGGACACCAGAGAGATTGATAATGGAAGCGGACATGACTTTGGAGCTAGAATCTGAATACTTGAATACACCATCTCACATACCTCGAGTTGGAACATAAATATTTATTATGTCTAGCTTTTACTCAAATATGAGAAAAAACCCTAGTAACACATGCCAGCTGCTCTGATGATGAAGTGAAATGGGTACGAATTAATTTTAACAAGAAAGTTTCATGAATAAAATGATAACTCATTTCTATGTTTTTGGTCCCATAAAAAAGTTGGATTGCTAACTATGAAAACAACGGTATAATTGTCATATTACATAATCATCGAACAATTTCCTAAAAATCCAAGTTTCCTTATTAAGGTCTTCAATCTCATCATCTCAGAAGTATAAGCCATAGCTCTCTATTCAGTTTCAACACTCAAGTGAGATATTATATTTTATTTTTTTACTTCTCTATGTAACTGTTAGAGGTATAAACTTTCCATCTCTTATTTCTTTTGTGCATAGCCATAACCGTAAAAAAACTTCAATCTTCATATATCCATGCTTCATGTACAACAAGCCTATGCCAAGAGAACTAGTGATGTATGATGAGACTTTGTCTGCCAGTAAATTTCTCCAGGTTTACTTGCCAATTCCACAACAAGAAGCAATATCTTGTCAACTTACAATTAGGTGGAAAAGCTTACAAACTAATCTCCTACACGGAGAAATATTCTTAAAGAATTATCCAATCTTATTTCACAAATAACTATTAATATCCATAGGAGTATTTACAGGCTTCCTACTAAGTAACCTGATCCTAAAAGCCATGCCAGATCCTAATATCCATAGTAGTATCAGACATTGCATAGTCATGCCAGATCCTAAAAGCCAAAAATCTCGTTGTAGGAGCCATGTTGGCTCATAAATAGTTCTGAAAATAGCTAGTTGGATATCATAAAGTCATATGTATTTTTAAAGACAAAGAATCCTTTAGCATAATGGAGATATTACTTCAATAAAATCTATGCCTCACAAAGATGTGAAGGCTTCACAGTTACATTTGATAAGGTATTGATTGAATTTTCACATTTTTCTTTTGTAGTTAAGTTATTTGATTCGAATTTGAGGATTTAAATAATGGAGATTTTATTATATATTTCTTTATACTTCAAATATAACATGTTCTAATCATTATCGATTTCAATATAAATAATTACGGACATATGCATAGACATACACAACCATACAGTTGTGCTCCTGAAATCTATTTCTAAAAGATTTTACATAACATATATATGTAATGTTATATCTATATCTTATATCAATATCTATGTATTATTCTTCATATAGGGTATGCAGCATGTCCAAATTGTTTCCTCTAAAAAAAGTATCGTCAATTTCTTTTCTTTATAAATCATGTCACTAAATGAAATTATAATATTCTATAAATGTGGAAATTTATCAATATCTTTGAGTTTATGCATGCTATGGATAAATTGGTTTTATTTGTTATTTTCTTTCAAAGATGTGATAATACTGTCACTAACTACTCTTATACTGCATTAAATTTTTTATAAAACATTTTTATTTATAGAGTTATAATTAAGCCATTTAGTAATATGTTTAAGATACGCCATGTGGAAAATGGTGAACAAATATTTAATTCGGTGAACATGAAATAAGATTGAAGTTGTAAGGTTTGGATTGACTAGAATTCCCCTTTAAATTCTTTTTATTTAGTAATTCCTCTTTAACTTCAATTTTGGTTGAGAAGGATTTGATGAAGGTTTGTCATGACTTCTAATGGAAACTATAATATGTCTAAAAGTCATACACTAAATATGTTGATATTTGTAGGTTCATCTGGTTAAAGACCCATTTAATAAGACTATAAAATCCTCTTTTAGAATCTTTATGAGGCATCTTATTGGTATACCCATAAAAACTCCAAGTGATATAATCTCTTTATTATGATTTACATAACCTAAGCATCCAAACTTTAAATAAGATGAATAATGTAACATAGACTTTGTAATAAGAAACATCATCAATAGGCGTTGCACTAGTCAGACAGTAAATAGTATGCTCCTTAGTTTTGGTGTTCATCCCAAATTTTCGTACAAATGTATTTTGATTTGATGGCCTAAAATACTGATGACAACTGAGAATCTTAACTGAGTCATGAGTCTAATTCTTGATACTATTTTTTTACATACTAATTTTAGCATCTTACTTTATACTGTATTAAACTAAGAGTTTTAATTAGTTTCCATACATCGTATCACTTTTTCAAGTGATATTCCTGATAGACCATGAAAAATGAAATACCATATAGCATATATGGTATTTCGTTTTTCAAAAGACTATTTCAAATACTGTTGGAAGCTATCACTATCCATCAATATTAAGAGTTTGTGAACCTCTATAAGTTGGAAACTAAAATTTATGTAGATATAGGAATAAAAAGAGATAAATGATACTAGCTAAACCACCGCATAAGCACAAAAACTATTATAATAAATAATGCTAATATAAAAATAAAAAAGAATGGAACCTTTTGACTAGAAGAAGACTGCCCACAGTTTTCCAGTATTCTGGTGCAATGCCTTCGAGCTCCTTTTCACCTGTACCTTTGATATTCCGAGTGAACACCGTTCTTCCTCCTAAAAACGGCATCATACCTTTCCCCTGAGCTCTCAGTGGCACCGGCCATTCATCCTCCTCTTCCAACATCCCGTACCTCATCCTCAACCTAATGAACTTACTTTCGATTGTCCATGTTCCCCTAGCCTCATCTACGAGTACAAAGACTGTCCCCTTATCTTTATAGGTACATGTACAACACAGTTGCCTGTCTACCTGCCCAAGCTCCCATCGCTCCCTTTCACGGTTCAAAGTAGGCCATTGTATTAAGGACCATGTATCTGTTATTGGACAGTACTTCACCACTGATGGCTTCATGGTTCTCCAATATGCTGAACCCCAAACTGCTACACCAGATAGCTTATTTTTGGTGCAGATCGGGGTAGATGCCCTCCAGGCCCAATTCTTTGACGAGAAAACCTCAAATCTATAGATGAAACCACTGTCTTCCAAACCTAATTGACGAGCACAAATAAGATGGTAATCAATAAAGTAGTTGCTCTCAAACAATTTATTGTATACGATTACGACTGTTGACAATATTCACTAATTGATTTTGGGAGCACAATCCACTCTTTGGTCATAGGGTTGCATATGTAAATAGATAGGTAATACGTCCCCAACAACAGACAAGACTATAGTGGAGGCTAGAACTATAATTGGTTTAGGCAAAAAGTACAGTGGAGGACTTGGGATGCCGTGACAAATTCTATCGAAAGAGTAGAATGGCTGGTCACTTCTAGAGGAATGAAAGAATACACTAGACAAATCTCTAGAGGACTGAGAATGTATATGTATAAAGAAAGGGCTAGAGATCCATTGCTTCCAAATTTGGGATACAGCTCGAGCACAAACATCAAACTTTGCTGGAAAGAGGAAAAGGACTTGTTTGCGAACAATCTCCGCTAAGAGTTCAGGAACACAGTCTCTGTCCTCTTCCACTGGAACAACAATACAAATTTTTTGAAGAGAATTCTCAAGCTCTGCGATTCTAGCTTCTTCTTCATCATATTCTTCTGGATCATAATAGTCATTTTCATCTTCTTCAACCTCGTACTCTTCATCTAAATTGAGGTTGTTTTTTCTTGTTGGCCACTCATATCTTCAGTAAGAATATTCTTCTACCCACTTTCTTCATTTCTCTTCATCTTTGAGAGCGTCTCTTCATCACACTTTTCATCTACTAAAGTTTGGACTTTAAGATCATCAAGGAAAGACATTCTTTTTCTTTATTGATCTATTCTCTCCTGGTTAGGATTTCTTTGGAAATTTATTGGTTGAAAAACTTCGGTTTGTGAGCATTCATTGAATGAGATCAATGAATAACAAGCAATGTGTTCATCCAGTCTCACCTATATCTCCTCATTCAACATACTCATATAGTTAATTTAAATATAGTCACTAGCAATTTTAGTAAGAAATAATGCAATATAAGTGACATTGAACGTTGCATTAGTATCATAAGGTGTATGTTCACTAAAATCTAAAAGAAAGACTCAGAATTTTAATAAGTGGATACTTAATGGTTGGAGATACGTTACAATGTCAGATGTAAAATTAATAGGCACTTGACAAAACATGTGACTGCAGAAACAACATAACAAATTCACGAATTACAATGAATGGTTAAGTTCGTTAAAATATGTTTTTTTTTTCTAAGGTAAGTCCTCAATGACTACATCTGTCATAATAAGACCAGAAACATCTTTTAGTCTAAGCTCTGGAAGCCGTTGAGAAAAATCACTTTCATATTATCTTCGTATGTACCCTAATGCTTTCACTTGCTACATAATTAGCACACATATTTTCTTCTTTCCAAATATGTTAGACAAAAAAAGTTCACAAAATAACTTTCCAACATACAAGTATCGCGAAATAGGAGTGACATGTATACTTATCATGTCTCCCAAATAAAGTAAGAATGTCTTAAACATCTCCTTACCAACATATACATGCATTTGTTGACTTGGAAACAATGCTCTCTTGCATTCATTAATGCATTCTTAGTGATTGAGATTAATAATGGATATATTTAAAATATTTTAATATATATGGATATATAATTGTTCGTCTCTTCTTTACACCTTAACTAAATATTATTTTTAAAAAAGATAAGAGATTTTGATTATTGTTTTTTAAAACATAATCATAAGGATAGATGAGTACTTATAATTTCTTTAAAAAAAATATATAATCATTCAACTAAACCGATAACTTTCTTTCGATATATAAAAACATCATTAATATTATGTTCTTAGCAATATGAAAATATACATTAGTAATAAATAAATGAGACAAACAACTATAGGTTATAATATGTCATTATTGTCATTACATGCATTTCAATTGAGAGCTAATTAGACTTCATGATTTACTATATATATTCCATTATGTAATTAACAATCCCATATGAAATATTAAATATAATTAATGCCTAATTAATTTAATAAGTGTTCGATAATAAATTTATGAAAGGCTATAATATCTTTACTGTCTTGTGATTAATAATGGACCATTAGATAATATGAATTTTTTATTTATTTGATTTTATTACCATATTTATAATTGAATGGTCAATTTTGCATATATATTACTAAATCAATTATTATGCAACATGATAATTGAAATTAATATGCGCATTAATGTAATGAACAAATAAATTAATTAAATTTAGTTATAATAGAAAAATCTTGCATGTATTTCATTTTGGATGGTTATTTATGATGTCTTAATAATAAAATGATATATAAGTAATACTTAGATAAATGAATTATTCATTAATATTTAAATTTCACTTTTATATTAAATTAGTCTTTTATATGTGAGTAATAACATATTGTATTTTCTATAGATTTAATTGATATTAAAAATTGAACTTGGTGTATAGCTTTAAAGTTAGTAAAATATTTCTAAAAGTTAGTATGTTCTCCGTTCCCAAGTTAAAACTTTTATTAAAACTTTTATTTAATAAAATATTTATTAAATAAAATAATCAAGCGATACTTTGTGGATTATTATTGATCAATAACATTTTAATTCGAAATTCCTATTACAGAAAGAATTTAATTTGTTATACTTGAGACTCAGTAATATTTCAATTTTCAAGTTGGATGGTACCAAAATAGAACAAAATGCAATATATGGAGAATGAAAAATAAATGACTAACATATATTTTTTTTATTAAAAATAATTGATTATATGTGTATGATAACAAAAATATTAGTTTTCTAGCACATATTTATAAAGAAATATTTGTTTAAATTACAACTCTAACTGGTTAGTAGTTCCATTATGCTCGAATTATCCCATATATATCACATTATTCTTAAGCATATATTGTTAAAAAAATTTATATGCTGAAGATAATCAAATTTTAAATTGTTATACTTGTTTGGTATCTATAAAAAGTGGTTCTAGTGGCAAACGCCTAAAACACAGCTGGTTATATAATTAAGGAGCATGTGGAAGCATGAAAAGCTTCCAACATACTTACACTTTTCTGGACAAATAAGTTTAAATAATATTTAATTTGGTAAACTTGCAGTGTGACAAAAAAAAAAACTTAATCTAACACTAATATTTTTCTAGCATAATTAGAGAAAGTTTAGAAATATATAACAAAGGATACAAGTCTTAAATCAAGATAATGATAATTGCAAAAGATAAAGATTCAAATACGGTTAAGAAATTAAAATGGTGAAGCAAATCTAAATAGTTTATTGTGTTAGTAATCAAATTGCAACAATGACCTGAATTAATCAATTAATCTTTTATATGATTATTATCTCAAAAAAGGCAATATTGTGCATATTTCATTTTATCCTATTAAAAAGAACTTAATATTTAATTTTAAGCAATAGCATTTCTGAATCACTCAATACATAAAAAAAAATTAGTTAATATTATTCTTGGAAGAAAATGTTAATACTATACTTAACTTGAGAATATGAGCATATATTATTGATGCATGCATTTGTTATGAAGTATGAAACTTTTTTTTTTTACTGTGCTCTTAATTACTATAACAGTTACTCTTACATGAGAAATTTTTAAACATGATATAAAAGACGAGTTTTTAACATTGCACCTTGAGTCAATAAAGGCCCCAAAGCTATAAAAAATGTTTGATTCTGGATTTTATATCTTTATTGATAAAAGGTTCAACTATAAAGGTAATTATAGATTCATCGAAGTGGTTGGGGTTAAGCCCTTATAAGGAGGTCACTGAGACTAGGAACCCAACATTTTGATTAGCGAGTTGGATCTCATAATATAGGTTCAATATGGTAAAAATAAGGTGGACTGGTAATTCTTGTAGAACAATGACGCTCAGAGTTTTTCTGCCCCATTCCTATACATTTGTCTGTCCCATTCCTATGCTTACAGTGCTTAATTGGTGTGATTGGTTAGGCTATTTAGCTCTTAATAAGCCCATAAGTCCAAAGCATGAATAGTGGGAGGTATTATCAATTCACATATAACTTGAGAGGATTTAATTATGTGAGAGAAACCATAAAGGCCGTAGCTGGAGAAATATGGCTAACCCTAGAAACTTTCATGAATAAGTATATGAGTATAGTTATATCACTTCAACCCTACACTCCAATATTGTAAATATCTTATGTGCATTTTTGTTAGTATCAAATGTGCCTAGTTTAAGGTACAGTCCACCAATTTAAGCTACCCAGTTTGCAACAAAATGTCACTAAGTATATGTTCAAAATTGGAGCTCCTACACCAATTGCATAGGATAATATGCCTAAATATCTTTCCATTTTCCTTGTATGCTTATGAAACTTTATCCTTTTGGGGGCTGTTGAAAATATTATTAATTTAAAAGGGATAAAATTTTAAGTTATTATAATTATGTATTATTACTACTTATTGCATTTATGTAAATTATTATAAATTTTTTGGTTTATTGACATTGTATTTATTATGGAAATTATTTATAGTTATCATGCGATCATTATTATTGTGTTTATGATTGATTTAGATATTATAATGATTGGATCCTATTAAAAGAATAACCAAACTATCTTATATAGAGATGCAAGTCTATCTCCTCTTATCTTCAATTACTATCTAGAACAAAATTTTCATCCTATTCATCTCTCAAACTTGGGCATGTTGAAGTTTATAACTCGTGATCAACTTTCTCGAATCTCGTTCAATAGAAGATACAAATAAAAATAGAATTATACTGATACTAGACATACTTGCCTTGGCTGACTGTACGAGGTCATTATATGTCCTTTAGGGCAGTGGTTACACGCATTTTTTGAGACCGGTAACATAAACAACAACAATAGCAACTAACTCTTTTATCCAAAGTACTTAGAGTAGGCTACATGAACCAAAAGAGAATCAGCCGAATCAATCACACTGATAATCCTTCTATATTCATTCTTATTGAGTAATATGCCCTCATTTAAACCTCTAAAATTCATATCTTTTCGTATCAACTCTATCCATATTTTCTTCGGTTTTTCTTTCGCTCTTTTAACATGTCCCATGTTGATAAGCTATCATCGTCGAACTGGTATATTTATAGGTCTATGTTGCACATGACCAAACCATCATAAGCTATTTTCTCGCATTTTCTCTTTCATGAAGGTTATACCCATCTTAGCATGAATATCTTCATTTCTCATTTTATTTCTTCTAGTATTGCCACACATATAACGAAGCATGCACATCTCTCTTAACTCATAATTAGAGACCGGTATCTTTTCAATTTTTATATTTGCTTATAATTTATATTATTATTCTTTTTGAATTTTATAGAGAATGTTCTAATAGTTTTTCAGCAGCTTTCTCCAATTCAATTTCAGCAGTTCTCCAGGCAAATAGGTTCACACTATTACATATACTGCTTTTGGCATAAAGCTCTTAGATTCGGTGCATTAGCTATATAATGTCCTAAAATTCACATAAATACCTTATTTTGTTGTTCTGTTAGAGATTCTGAAGGCTGCGCAATAGGTTATGATTTTAGTTTTGCACCCTCATTAACTAAAGGGAAACTATAATGTGGATAATTTTGCCTTTGGCAAGCAGGAAACATTGACATCTTGTCTCTAAATTGTTGATTGGTCTATCTCAATCATAATTCCCTGATTGAAGCTCGCACATATTGTCCATAAGCTCCAATTTAAGTTGCTTGGTTACATCAAGAAATCCTAATTGAATTCGGACTAGATAAGCCAATCTCCTTTTTAGTTTGGGTCATCAGTATATGATGATGCCTACTAAGTTTTGGATTTTAAACACTATATATATATCCCTCATTGATGAGATAAAATTATATAGGTGTCATGTACAGATTTTAGAGAAGTTTCTTGTACACCTATTTAGGGTTTGCTTCTCTATTTTTCTCGAGTATTAAGGATGCAATTTGAGATTTTGATATCTTCCGAGAGTTTCTCAATTTTATACTCCATCAAGATTTAGTGAATAACTCCTCCTCCGCCCGTAAAAGTACATTGACTATTTGGCTAGTGGAACCACCTTATATTTGTGATTTTCTTATTTTTGTATTTCTATCTTCTTGATATTTCAAGTTTTTGTGGTTGATCATTTATTCAACTCTGCTCTGTATTATCTATTATCTAGCCATTGTTATTAGAGCTTCAGGTTCATCTAAATCTCAATGTTTCCATTTGAGATTTGTTCATTGGATATGAGGCATTAAGGTATCAGTAATCAAGATCGATTTTGACATATTCAAGAGTTCTATTAATTTTATCATTACAAGTATAAGATTGAAAAATATCATAACTTAAGGTTGAAGAAGATACTTTCAAGAATTGAGAAGCAAATTAATTTTTATAAAGATACTTGAAAGGATGTAGATGCTCTAACCCTGTCATGCGGATGGAAATTTGGATAATTTTTCTTTTGTAAAGATGGTTGTTTCATTATAAAAGATATATCTTCATTTGAAATAATATTGTTGTCTTTATGAAATTCAAGGTACACCAATTATATCTCACACTACCTTCACCATTAAGATCAAGGTTAAGTTTGATGAAAAATCAAGCATTTTATTTGTTACCTTCTTCTTTTAAGAATTTTATATAAGGCATTGTTTGTAGGGAGATACAATCAGTTAGGATCAACAAAGATATGGAGTGATTTCTTAATCATATTGACAACAAGTTGATTTGTATGTCCCATCATAGAAAATATAATTTTTTTCATTTCTTTTCTTTTGTTTTTTTTTTTGCTAAAGAGCAGGTCAATGATAGAGTTTTGGCAGTAATTTCATTTATAATTATTGAAAGAAGGGGCACATCCTACTAGATCATCTTAAAAGCAAACATACTTCAGAAGATCGCGGATCATTTATCGTTTTTGCAAATGTAATTCAGGATAAGGCTAATGTTTTTTTATCATTTACTAATGACTTGATTAATGTCAAGGATAAATGAATTTTCAACTTTGGATGTTCATCTCATATCAGTTCTATGAGTAAGCTAGTTTCTACATGCACTTTAGTTCAAGGTGGAATTATTTTCGTAGGTAATTCTATTTCATGAAAGGTTGTTGGTAAAAAAGTCTAAATTATTTTCCATGGTGGAAGTATCACTATTCTTTTGGGCATTCACCATGTTCCAGAATCAAGATCTAATTTCATCTCTCTAAGAAATTCCAAAGGGTTTGCTTTCAAGATAGAAAACAGTTGTTCGGAAGTTTCTAAAGGTGCTCATATTAAGTTCAAAGACAAGAAGGGCAATTTGTACATGTTGCAGAATTCAGATATTAGATGTTGGATTTTGTATTCTTCATCATCCAGTTCGGAGGTTCAGTGCACATCAGGAGTTGACGACGTCTGTTGAAGAGTCAAGTTTATATGTTAAGATATTCTTCGATTTGTTATTCAGTGTATCTAGATTAAACAATGTCCGCACACATGGATGTCCAGATTTATATTCCTATATGGATTTATATTCCTATTCATCCATTTTGGATTCAGAGAATTAATGGGTATTCAAGTTTAGGCAGGACCTGAGTTTGATCTACACTGCATTTAAAAACCCTTTAGGGTTACGTGGAGAAGATGGGCGAGCTCGTAGTACGAGATGAAAATAGTAGTTGTTCAGCTCTATGAGATTGTTCAGGACTCGATCATATTAAAATTAAGATGAAAATTGTTGAGTTTGAATCAAATACCTCAGTTCAAGTAGGTTCCAAATCAGATTACATTAAGGAAATTCTAAGTGGATCCAGACTAGATGAGCCAGCTTCCTATTTGGTTTGGTCATCAATATATGATGATGTCCACTAAGATTCGGATTGGAATCACTATATATATCCCTCACAGGTGAGAAAAAATTATAAAGAAATCATATAAAGATTTTAGACAGAAGTTTCTTGTACACCTTTATAGAATTTGCTTCTCTATTTTTCTCTTGAATGTTAAGGGTATAATTTGGGATTTTGAATTTTATTGAGAGTTTCCAATTCTGTCTGTTTGACTGGTGGAAGTACATTATATTTATATTTTTCTTATTTATGTATTTTTATCATCTCCATATCTCAAATTCTTGTGGTTGATCATTGATTCAGCTCCACTACTTGTCTTCTATTTCCTTACTGTCCATGCCAGCTACTTTTCTAAAAGATGCAGAATTTCGATCTATTGTTCTTGCTCGAGCTCTCCTCCAACTCAGAACTCAAATGCTTATAAATATGGTTCGATCTATGCTACTGAACTATTTACACCAAAACTTTTCTTCTCACTGCGCTGTACCTAGGTGATATCATTGGATTTCCTTTTATAAAGTTGAGAAACCAAGTTCTAGCTTAAAATGTATTTCAAAAGGGTCTTAAATAGCTAATTTTATTTTAGAAATAAGATTTCATGATTTAAATAATGGATTCTTAGTCCTCTTAATTTCCCTTCACTGCTCTTCCATGACATGTCCATTCCAGAAAGTTAATGAGATTTAACTATATCTTAGTATATTATAATCAAGAGAGTCTATATTTCATTGATTTATATCATTACATTATAGACAAGAATAAAGAATATATAAATAAATTTAATAAAGATACCAATGATTTAAACCATGAGTCTTAGAGTGAAATGCTTGCTTCGCTACATATAAAACAGACATAAGTATGACAAGAATGGGGCATATTTTTTGACATAACTCTCCAGTTCAATCATTACGAGACATAAAAACCGGAAGAGTATACAGTCCGTGGTAATAAATCAATTAAATAATCTTAAAATTATACTGATTCAGGAATGACTAGTCTAACAACCAGCCTCAAGAATATTCGAAAAGTTACTGATCATAGGGAATGAAGTAATGTGGAGTACTTCCCAATGACAACGTGAAAGTCATACACATACTCAGCTTGTGCATTTAGTTACTGTTTATAAATGCATTGCATCTAGAGAAGAGATGGAGTCAAAAGTTTTTATGTGATCAATAATAACACCATATGTGACATTTAGAATTTGACAAAGGTAAACATATACAACATTAGAAAAAGTTGCTAAAGACAAGCATGCATATGATTTTTACTTTTTTTTTTTTTTTTTCTCTTAAGAATAAAAGGCGGAAGTAACCCCTCCACACACAACTCCCTCCTTCCTATTTCTACAGTATCAAGTCACAGTATATTAATGTGTATAATGATCTGCTTATACACTGAACACTTACGCAATTATTAATGCTATTGGAAAAGATCAAATGCTGCCACAAACTTCCATTATCTCTCAAGAATCTCATATTTCTGAACAAGAAGTTGGATGACTCCCATTCTCTCTCATAAAATAAGGAGTATTTCCTTCACATTAATTGGAGGTATGCCTCAAAAGTCACAAACTTGTGACGTCCATAATCACATGCAAAATGCCTTTAAATCTTCAATTCCTCTCCATTTTTCTTGAATATCTGTAATAAAGATCACTCAGAATATTCAAAACTTAATTAATGTTGGAAACTGGAGGCGTTAAAATTCTTGTTTGAATAACATTGTAGTGCCACGACATAATGATGTGATATGAATGGTAGAGAATTAATGTGAAAGCTTTGAATTCGAACTTGGTTGAATTTAAAGTCTTAATTAAACAATCACAAATAACTTTGAAGTGAAATAAGTGGGACAGGAATTAAATTGTAATGATATTCTTATAAAGGAGAAACTGAAAAAGAAATAAAAAGTCATAAAGACTCGTAACGAGCATCTCTATATAGAAACTTATGTAACAACTTATCTATAAGAAGGTGGGAGAATGGACTGCCCTTTGCCTTTTAAAAGAAAATTTTGCAAGAAGTAAATAATGGAATTTTGTGCATAGATCAATTCCTAATATTTTCTAGGGGTATTTACTGGTTTGTCCCTCAAAGCTTTATATATTATGATTTAGTCCCCCAAATCTTCATATTTAGAATTTAGTTCTCCAAATCTCCTAAGTTACCTAGCTTCCTTTAATTTTTAACATAATATTACCATTTTATCCCTCCTTATTCCTCCTTTCTCTTCCTCCTCTCTTCTCCTCCTTTCTTCCTCCTCTGTTCTCCTTTGCTTCATTATTCCTCCTCTCTTCTCCTTCTCTCTTCCTCCTCTCTTTTTCCAATGAAGAAAAGATGAGGAAGAGAGAACGAAGAGAAAGGAGGAATAATAAAGAAAAGTAGAAGAGAGGAGAAGAGAAAGAATGAATAAAAATGAGTAAAATGGTAATATCAGGTCAAAAATTAAAGAAAGTTAGGGAGGGGGACTAAATTGTAGTAACTTAGGATATTTGAGGGACTAAATCCTAAATATAAAGGTTTGGGGGACTAAATCATAATATATAAAGATTTGAGGGACAAACCAGTAAATACCCCTATTTTCTAACTTAATGTCTTTAATCATATTAAGTAAATTTTTTAATCTATTAGTTGCTAGATTAAAAATAGAAACAGTTATCCATATTAGATTTGATGACTAAATTAACAATGCAACATGACAAAATCCAAATCAGTTTCAAGTCAGGGAGAAAACGAAATTTTAGGTCAAATGAATCTTATCGAAGAAAGATATGAAAGATGCATGATAAAGCAGGATGGTCAATACATAATAGGAAATGTCCAACAACATGCGTATGATCAAATATGAACACACACAAAATTCAATAGGGTTGATAAATTTTACAGATACAATGCAAGATTATGGGACAAAATAAAAAGAAACAATCCGATACTTAATAGCATGCACAGTACAGATCTGGATGATTAGATTTCTGAATGAAGTATCGGAAGTACAAGATAAAATGATACGAATCTCAAACTTGTCAACATAACCTAAAATATAAGTGAATGTCCAAAGACTCCAACCTAGTCAGAATTCTAATCTTCATTGACTATTACTCCTAGAATTCATACTATTTGAGAGGCAAAATTCATACCAAGCCTTCTACTCGAATCAGTAAATATTTTGAGTTCAACTTTAGGGTATGGATCATTCGTGAAGAGAGAGGGAGGAGGAAGCTGCTGAGTCTTCATATTGTGAATTAAAGGCTACACAGCATATGAGTGGGTGGGTGGGTGAAGGTTCAGCAAATGATGAGACTATCGTGACATTAGATTGGATGCGTAACCAGTAGAGATCAATGGAAATGTCATTTATGGTCTTGCCGAAAGCATGTAGGTAAGTTGATGGGGGATCCAAAATAGAATGTGCTGCCCATGGGGGGGTTATCACAATAGTTACCAAACAAGAAGGCCATTGGATTCTTGAACTGATGTTGTTTTATTGCTTCTTATAAACATGCACATTGGCACAAGACATATACAACACAATACAAACATGACAACATGGTAGGATATGGAGACATGACTAAATGTAAGTTTATCCGAGAATGGAGTATAGAGTCTGTCACCAACGCTGCTTCCAAAGTTTGGGTTGACAATATATAGTAGATGGACAACCAATCACGGCAAATGAGGAGGCCTCCAGAGGATGAGCGTACAGAGGAAGCAGGTAGAGGATAGCACGAATATGAAAGACTGGTGAGAGTATCTCTCGTTGGGCACCATTGCCAGCCAGGAAAAAGATGCTGGTCTCTTGTGACCGTAGGTGGAAGTCATAGCCTTCTTGATTGCAGCCTGCCACGTCACTACTCAGCCATCAGAATTTGGAAGGGGTAGTTCTTGGACGAGAAAAACAAGTTGGTTTCTTTCTTCTTGATTTTTTGCATTGATGCAGCAGAAAAGGTAGGAGAGGGAGTTAAGGTAGGAGAGGGAATTTGTCAGTGAGGGGAAACTTGTTTCTAATGTCTGTTTATAGATGACGAGCACCTGTTTATTCTTGAAAGGGAATCGAAACTTAGTACAGTTATGTCTTGACTGGTCTATAAGAACAGATGGTGTATGCAAACATCCTGCATTGGCCACATTTACTTTGATAGCTAACAACTTCATCTGGTCTATTGATTCTTCTAAATTATTATGAATTATCAATCAACTACATAGCCAATAAACTGTCAGATAACAATCATGATAACCTGCTAGCTCAATTTCTGTAAAAATACTATTAACCAGATTATTCGATGGCAACCTAAAGACCAATAAATTCTCGATCTCTGTGTAACTTGGATGGTTTCTGATATATTCTCATTGCAAGTTTCAGCAGAAACAGCCATATAGATGAATCTTGAAAGGATTCTCAAACTGAACATCTGCAGCATACACCAGTCTCGTTTTTATATATAATACCATCATAATCATTCACATAACAATTTAAGCTTAAAACCAGTCTTATGCATGTTTTCGATATAAAGAAAAGCAAATGATCAACTAAGTTCACTGAGACAACTCTTGCAATAATTCTCAAAATAGCAAATTTCAACACCATAACGTAAAATAGTCTTCTTTGTTAGAATACCAACACAAACTATCCCATAATAGCAAATTAAGAACAGTCCTTTTTTCTGGAATACTAGCTAATTTTTGCATAAAAGCTGAAGATGTTACGTTTTTTGCAGCTGCAGATGCCGTCAGTCCTCCAATAGCTTTTAATTCCTCATGACAGATTTGCCTGCCTGCAGTAACAAAAAAAAAGAACAAATGTTTGAGAGAGATTTGTGAGCCTACTCCGAAAATTCTTGCGCAGATAGTAATCTCAAAGGATTTAGTTAAAGCAGTATTATAAATAAGATATCATACAAAGTTACAGGATACCTTGACATGCATTTATGCGCCAACACCTACACGGACTTGTGAGGAACTTCTTGCAGTTCAATGTTCACATTGTCCTTGGTGTGACCATTCCAATCATTCCTACATGAACACCAAAGATCTAGAGTGAATAAATGTATCTCAACCTAGATAGAAACAGGATCTTCGTATTAGGAAAGCGCATGATTTCTTATATGGTAACTATCAGATACATAACAAAATATATTAGGAAATATTGTCACATAGTTCAGTTATTTGCACAGGAGCAGTAGGTTTGCATTCTGAGCAGGGAATACTTAATAGAATCAAAAATCACAAAAAAGGAAATTTGAAACCAAGAAATTTGAACAAAGAAATGATAAGCTGTCAAAGATGTGAACAATATCTTAGTATCATCTTTTCCCAATTATATTATCAAATATGTTCTAGTTCCAGCTTAGCTTGCACTGCGACCTCTAATAACATTACGAGTGTTCTTTGAAGAGTCCGAGCTCCCTGTTCTATGCTCCGACACTAGTGTTGATATTATAAGCAAACACACAACATAATCAAGCATATAGTATGTAATTCATGCTAAAACTCACACAATTATATAACTATGGTATCTAATTCATGCTTTTCATGCTATAACTCGCACCACTATATCATTATGGACTTTTGTAATGCACTTTTACATTTCCGAGAGAAGTATTTTAAACGTTTAAAATTTTCTACTCCTTTTATGATTCTTACACTCATCTGAAGCTCGTAACCTATAATGCAATCTTTTTAACTATGACAATTACTGTAAAATGTCGTGTATGGAGATATATTGGCCGGGAAAGTTCAATACTGGATAACATATATCAGTTGATATTACAGGGATATTAAGTAAATACTGGATGCCATATCAGGATGGTAATTATACAATTATGCAGGTCTTAAATGAATTCTTACAAGGCAATACATCCATAAATAGTACAAGACAACGTAAAACACGTTTAATAAGCCAATAGCCTTAATTTTCTCTCATTTATATAAAAATGGTTTCGATGACCTGGTTTTGTTAGCTAACTCAAACATGATATTCTTTATAACAGAAAAGAACCAAAAAATGGACAATCTATATTGTAATTTTTAAGCAAACTTATTCGCCGATACTTCAGCTCATATAGCCTGCAATAAATCAGCTATGAGCCGATATTATCAGCAAATATCAGCCAAAAATGATATCTAATAAAAGATATTCAGTATCATTGCGGCCAAGGTAAAAAAAAAACAATATATCAACAATATTATCTGACCGGTTGGTTGTTCCATTATGTTCGAATTATCTCATACCGATCATGTTATTCTTAAGCATATATTGTTAAAAAATGGTCATATCCTGAAGGTAACCAAATTTTAAATTGTTCTGCTTATTTGGTATCTATAGAAAGTGGTTCTAGTGGCAAATGCCTAAAATACAGTTGGTTATATAATTAAGGAGTATGTGAAAGCATAAAAATCTCCCAGCACACTCGCACTTTCCTGGACAAATAAACTTGAATAATATTAAATATGGTAAACTCGCAGTTTGACAAAAAATACTCAATCTAACACTAATATTTTTCTAGCATAATGAGAGAATTTTAGAAATAGATAATAATGTATATTTATGTCTTAAATCAAGATAATGATAATTGCAAAAGATAAACATTCAAATACAGTTAAGAAATTAAAATGGTGAGGCAAAGTCTAAATAGTTTATTGTGTAAGTAATCAAATTGCAACCATGACCTAAATTAATTAATTAATCTTCTATATTATTATTATCTCAAAGAAGACAATACTGTGCATATTTCTATTTATCCAAATTAAAAAAAAAACAATATTTAATTTTTAGCAATAACATTTATGAATGACTCAATACATAAAAAATATTTTATTGATTAATATTATTCTTGGAAGAAATTGTATATGCTACACTTAAATTTAGAATATGAGCATATATTATTGATGCATGCATTTATTATGAAGTATGATACTTTCTTTTTACTATGCTCTTAATTACTATCACAGTTACTCTTATATGAGAAACTTTTAAAGATGATACAAAGACAAGTTTTAACATTGCATATTAAATCAATAAAGACTGCAAAGCTACAAAAAATGTTTGATTACGGATTTTATACTTTTATTGATAAAGAGTTCAACTATGAGAGTAGTTCTAGATTCATCGAGGTGGTTGGGTTAAGCCCTTATAAGAAGGTCACTAACACTGGGAACCCAACCTTTTGATTGGCGAGTTGGATCCCATGATAAAGGTTCAATATAGCAAATATATGGTGGACAAGAAATTCTTGTAGAACAGTGACCCTTAGAGTTTTTCTCCTACATGACTTGTACTAAGATGCATTTGTATGTCTCATTCTTATGGTGATAGTCCTTAATTGGTGTGATTGGTTAGGCTATTTAGCTCTTAATAAGTCCAAAATATGAATAGTGGGAGCTATTATCAAATCACAGATAACTTAAGAGGACTTAACTATATGAGAGAAATCATGAAGGTTGTAGCTGAAGGAATATGACTAATCTTAGAAACTTTCAGGAATTAGTATGTGAGCATAGTTATACCACTTTAACCCTACACTCCAATGTTGTAAATATCTTATGTTCATTTTGTTATTATCTTGTAAATGGGCTTGGTTCAAGGTGCAATCCACCAATTTAAGCTACCCAATTTGCGACAAAATGTCACTAAGTATATGTTCAAAATTCAGAGCTACTTGCACCGATTGCATAGGATAATATGTCAAAATATCTTTCCATTGTCCTGATATACTTATGAAACTTTATCCTTTTTGGGGGGGGCTGTTGGAAATATTAATTTAAAAGGGATAAAATTTTAATTTATTATAATTATGTATTATTACTACTTATTGCATTATGTAAGTAAACTTTTTGGTTAATCAATATTGTATTTACTATGGTCATTATTTATGGTTATCATGTGACCATTACTATGGTGTTTATGATTAATGTAGATATCATAATGATTGGATCATATTAAATGAACAACCAAACTATGTTATTTAGATATGAAAGTCTATCTTCAATTATCTAAAACAAAATTTTCATCATATTGCGCTAGAAGATACCAATGAAAATGGAATTATATTGGTACTGCACATACTTGCGTTGGCTGACTGTACGAGATCAGTATATGTCCTTTACGCAAGTGGTTATACACATCTTTTGAGACCGGTAACATAAGCAACAACAATTAAGCCTTTTATCCCAAGTACTTGAGGTAGGCTACATGAACCTTAAGAGAATCACGTCGGATCGATCACACTGATAATCATTCTCCATTCATTCTTATTGAGTAATATGTCCTCATTTAAATCTCTAGAATTCATCTCTTCGTATCACCTCCATCTATATTTTTTTCGGTCTTCCCTTCACTCTTTTAACTTGTCCTATATTGATAAACTCTCCTCGTCAAACTGGTGAAACCATCAGAAACAATTTTCTCGCATCTTCTCTTCGATAGAGATTACACCTATCTTAACATGAATATCTTCATTTTTCACTTTTGCTCCCCTAGTGTTGTTGCACATCCAACGAAATATGCGCATCTCTGTTACCTCATAATTTGAGACTAGTAACATATTTTCGATTTTTATATTTGCTTATAATTTATATTATTATTATTATTATTGTAATTTTACAGAAAAATTTTAACAGCTTTTCGACAAGTTTCTCTAATTTAATTTCAGCATTTCTCCATGCAAGTAGGTTAACACCATTGCATATACTGCTTTTGGCATAAAACTTTTAGATTCGGTGCATTAGCTATATAATGTCATAAAATTCACAAAAATATCTTATCTTGTTGCTTTAATAGAGATTCTGAAGGCCACCTAATAGGTAGTGATTTTAGTTTTGCACCCCCATTAACTAAAGGGAAACTACAATGTGGATAATTTTGCTTTTGGCAAGCAGGCAACATCAATATCTTGTCTCTAGATTGTTAATTGCTCTATCTCAATCCTAGTTCCCTTATTGAAGCTCACACATATTGTCCATAAGCTCCAATTTAGTTGCTTGGTTACATCGAGAAATCTTAATTGAATTCGGACTAGATAAGCCAATCTCCTGTTTAGTTCAGGTCATTAATACATAATGATGCCAACTTAAGTTTCGGATTATAAACACTATATATCCCTCATTAGCAAGATAAAATTATATGGGAGTCATGTACATATTTTAGAGAGAAGTTTCTTATACACCTATTTAGGGTTTGCTTCTATATTTTTCTCGAGTGTTAAGGGTGCAATTTGAGATTTTGATATCTTCTGAGAGTTTTTCAATTTTGTACTCCATCAATATTTAGTGAATTCCTCCTCCGCCCATAGAAGTACACTGGTTATTTGGCTGATGGAACCACATTATATTTATGATTTTCTTATATCTGTATTACTATCTTATTGATATCTCAAGTTTTTGTGGTTGATCCTTGATTCAATTATGCTTTGTATCCTCTATTTCCTAACAGTTGTTATCAAAGTCTCAGGATCATTTAAATCTCAATGTTTAAGTTAGAGATTTGTTCGTTGGATATGAGGGTTAAGGTATTAGTAATCAAGATCGATTTTGAGATATCCAAGAGTTTTATCAATTTTATCATCAACATATAATGTTGAAAAATGTCATATCTCAGGGTTGAAGAAAATACTTTCAAGAATTGAGAAGCCAATAAATTTTTATGAAGGTACTTGAAAGGATGTAGATGCGCTCACTCTAACTCAGGGTTGAAGATGATACTTTCGAGAATAAGTCAATTAATTTTTATGAAGATACTTGAAAGGATGTAGATACCCTAAGTCAAGCGGGTGAAAATT
Source organism: Dracaena cambodiana (assembly GCA_036321105.1). NCBI lineage: Eukaryota > Viridiplantae > Streptophyta > Magnoliopsida > Asparagales > Asparagaceae > Dracaena > Dracaena cambodiana. The sequence goes on along the minus strand of JAYEPQ010000011.1, from coordinate 11,678,305 downwards.
TGGATAAATTTTCTTCTGTGAATATGGTTATTTTATTATAAAAGATGTTTCTTCATTTCAAATGATATTGTTGTCTTCATGAAATTCACCATACACCAATAATATCTCATACTACCTTTACCATTGAGATCAAGTTTAAATTCAATGAAAAATTAAACATTTTGCTTATTAACTTCTTTTAAGCATTTTATATAAACCATTATTTGTAGGGAGATACAGTCAGTTAAGATTAATAAAGATATGCAATGTTTTCTTAATCATGTTGACAACAAGATGATTTGTATGTCCCATAATAATGAATATATGTTTGTTTTTTTTTTTTTTTTTGCTAAAAAGAATGTCAATGACAGAGTTTTTGGCAGTAATTTTATTTATAATTATTGTAAAACAAAGGGGCACATCCTGCAAGATCATTTTAAGAGCAAACAGACTACAGAAGATCGAAAATTGTTGTTTTTGCAACTATAATTCAAGATAAGGCAATTTTTTTTTATCATTTACTAATGACTTGATCAATGTCAAGGATAAATGAATTTTCAACTTTGCATGTTTATCTCACATCAGTTGATGTTCCATGAGTAAGCTAGTTTGTACATGCACTTCAGTTTAAGATGGAATTATTTTCATGGGTAATTCTACTCCATGTAAGGCAGTTGGTAAAAAAATAGTCTAAATTATTTCCCATGGTGGAATTATTGCTATTCTTTCAAGCATTCACCATGCTCTAGAATGAAGATCTAATTTCACCTCAAAGAATCTTAAATTCAACAGGGTTCACTTTCAAGACAGAAAACGATTGTTTGGAAGCTTCTAAAGGTGCTCATATTAAGTTCAAGGACGAGAAGGGCAATTTGTACATGTTGCAGAATTCGGATATTATATGTTGGATTTCGTATTCTTCATCATCCAGTTCGGAGTTCAGTGCACATTAGATGTTGACGACGTCCATTGATCAGCCAAGTTTATATGTTAAGATATTTTTTGATTTGTTATTCATTGTATCTAGGTTAAGCAACACCGGCACACACAGATGTCTAGATTTAAACTCCTATATGGATTTATATTCCTATTCATCCATTTTGGATTCAGAGAATCATTGAGTATTCAAGTTTAGGCAGGACCTGAGTTTGATCTACACTGCATTTAAGAACCCTTTAGGGTTATGTGGAGAAGGTGGACGAGCTCGTAGTACGAGATGAAACTAGTAGTTGTTCAACTCTATGAGATTGTTCAGGATTTGATCATATTCAAATTAAGATGAAAACTGTTGAGTTTGAATCAAATACCTCAGTTCAAGTAGGTTCCAAATTCAGATTACATTAAGGAAATTCTAAGTGGATCCGGACTAGATGAGCCAGCTTCCTATTTGGTTTGGTCATCAATATATGATGATGTCCACTAAGATTCAGATTGGAATCACTATATATATCCCTCATAGGTGAGAAAAAATTGTAAAGAAATCATATAAAGATTTTAGAGAGAAGTTTCTTGTACACCTTTATAGAATTTGCTTCTCTATTTTTCTCTTGAATATTAAGGGTATAATTTGGGATTCTGGATTTTGGTGAGAGTCTCCAATTTTGTACACTGACAAGATTTAGGGAATTCCCCCTCTTTCGTCCATAGAAGTATATCTGTTTGTTTGACTAGTGGAACTACATTATATTTATGTTTTTCTTATTTATATATTTTTATCTTCTCCATATCTCAAATTCTTGCGGTTGCTCATTGATTCAGCTCCACTACTTGTCTTCTATTTCCTTATAGTCCATGCCAGATACTTTTCTAAAAGATACGGAATTTTGATCTATTGTTCTTGCTCGAGCTCTCCTCCAACTCAAAACTCAAATGCTTATAAATATGGTTCGATCTATACTACTGAACTATTTACACCAAGATTTTTCTTCTCACTACTCTGTACCTAGGTGATATCATTGGATTTCCATTTATAAAGTTGAGAAACCAAGTTCTAGCTTAAAATGTATTTCAAAAGGGTCTTAAATAGCTAATTTTATTTTAGAAATAAGATTTCATGATTTAAATAATGGCTTCTTAGTCCTCTTAGTTTCCCTTCACTGCTCTTCCATGACATGTCCATTCCAGAAAATTAATGAGATTTGACTATATCTTATTATATTATAATCAAGAGAGTCTATATTTCAGTGATTTATATCATTACATTATAAACAAGAATAAAGAATATATAAATAAATTTAATAAAGATACGAATGATTTAAACCATGAGTCTTAGAGTGAAATGCTTGTTTGGCTACATAAAAAACATACATGAGTATGACAAGAATGGGGCATACACACATTAGTATCAAACTTCTTTTTGACATAAATGGGTGGAGGTAACTCTCAAGTTCAATCATTACGAGACATAAAAACCGGAAGAGTATATAGTCCATGGTAAATCAATTAAATAATCTTAAAATTATACTGATTCAGGAAAGACTAGTCTAACAACCAGCCTCAAGAATATTCGAAAAGTTACTGATCATAGGTAATGAAGTAATGTGGAGTACTTCCCAATGACAACGTGAAAGTAATACATAAAATCAGATCATACTCAGCTTGTGCATTTAATTACTGTTTATAAATGCATTGCATCTAGAGAAGAGATGGAGTCAAAAGTTTTTATGTGATCAATAATTACACTGTATGTGACATTTAGAAGTTGACAAAGGTAAACATATAAAAAGGGCAGCCCGGTGCTACAAAGCTCCCGCTATGCGCGGGGTCCCGGGGAAGGGTCGGACCATTTAGGTTTTTTGTACGCAGCCTTACCTTGCTTTTTTTGCAAGAGGCTATTTCCACGACTCGAACCCGTGACCTCCAGGTCACATGGCGACAATCTTTACCGTTGCGCCAAGGCTCCCCTCCAAAGGTAAACATATACAACATTAGAAAAAGTTGCTAAAGACAAGCATGCATATGATTTTTACTTCTTTTTTTTTCCTTGAGAATAAAAGGCGGAAGTAAGCCCTCCACACACAACTCCCTCCTCCCTATTTCTACAGTATTAAGTCACAGTATATTAATGTGTATAATAAATGCAATATGCAGTAAATAAAAAATCTGAAAACAAGAAAGGATGCTAGCTTCAGGCCGAAGTGATAATATCTGAGAATGATCTACTTATACACTGAACACTTACGCAATTATTAATGCTATTGGAAAAGATCAATTGCTTCCATAGACTTCCACTATCTCCCAAGAATCTCATATTTCTGAACAAGAAGTTGGATGACTCCCATTCTCTCTCATAAAATAAGGAGTATTTCCTTCACATTAATTGGAGGTATGCCTCAAAAGTCACAAACTTGTGACGTCCATAATCACTTGCAAAATGCCTTTAGATCTTCAATTCCTCTCCATTTTTCTTGAATATCTGTAATAGAGATCACTCAGAATATTCAAAACTAAATTAATATTGGAAACTGGAGGCTTTAAAATTCTTGTTTGAATAACATTGTGGTGCCACGACATGATGATGTGATATGAATGGTAAAGAGTTAACGTGACACTTTTGAATTCGAACTTTGTTGAATCTAACGTCTTAATTAAACATTCACAAATAACTTTGAAGTGTAATAAGCATGACAGGAATCAAATTGTAATGATATTCATATAAGGAGAAACTGAAAAAGAAATAAAAATTCATGAAGACTCATAACGAGCATCTCAGTGTAGAAACTTATGTAACAACTTATCTACAAGAAGGTGGGAGAATGGACTGCCCTTTGCCTTCTAAAACAAAAATTTGCAAGGAGTAAATAATGGAATTTCGTGCACAGATCAATTCCCAATATTTTCAAATTTGATGTTTTTAATCATATTAATTAAATTTTTTAATCTATTAGCTGCCAGATTAGGAAATCAATAGGTATAAAAAAATAATGATACCATACAGTCAAAATAATAACAGTTACAGAGATTAGATTTGATGACTAAATGTATGCAACATGACAAAATCCAAATCAGTTTCATGTCAAGGAGAAAATGAAATTACTAGGTCAAAAGAATCTTATCGAAAAAAGACAGGAAAGGCGCACAATAAAAACATGTGGTCAATACATAATAGGAAATGTCCAACAAAACTATATATAATAGGAATTATCCAACAGTATGCGTATGGTCAAAAAATAGGAATTATCCAACAGTATGTGTATGATCAACATGAACTAAAACAAAATTCAAATAAGGTAGATAATTTCTTACAGAACCTCTTCAATGCAAGATTATGGTACAATATAAAAAGAAACAGCCCCATACTTATAGCATGCATGGTACAAAGCTGGATGATTAGATTTCTGAATGAAGCATCAAAAGTACAAGATAAAATGATATGAATCTAAAACTTGTCAACATAACCTTAAAAATAAGAGAATGTCCAAAGACTCCAACCTTGTCTGAATTCAAATCTTCATTGACTATTACTCCTAGAATTCATACTATTTGAGAGGCAAAATTCATACCAAGTCTTCTAGTCGAATCAGTAAAGATTTTGAGTTCAACTTTAGAGTATGGATCATTCGTGAAGGGAGAGGGAGAAGGATGCCGCTGAGGCTTCATATTGTGAACTAAAGGGATACCCATAACATATGGGTGGATGGGTGGGTGGGTGAAGGTTCAACAAACGATGAGACTGCCGTGACATTAGATTGGATGTGTAACCAGTGGAGATCAATGGAAATATCATTTACAGTCTTGCCGAAAGCATGTAGGCAAGTTTATGGGGGAATCCACAATAGAATGTGCCACCATGGGAGAGCTATCTCCATAGTTACTGAATAAGGAGGCCATTGGATTCTGGAACTGAAGTTCTTCTTTCACTCCTTACAAAACATGCGCATTGGTGCAAGATATATATACAACACGTTACGAATTGACAACATGGTAGGACATGGAGTCATGACTAAATGTAGGTTTATCCATTTATATAGGTAGAATGAGTAGAGCATTTTTTATTAGAAGTGGAAAGAAAAACAAAAAGAAATCTTAATAGTATAAAATTATAAATTCTAACCTAGAAATTAAATTAAGGAAAATTAAATGACTCCCGACTAATATATATGTTTGATATGTTTAGGTTGCAGTAGCAAATAATCTCTCCCGATAAAAGGATCCTTCTATATGAATTTTAAAGCAACACATGACTATAGGATGTTCAAAATGCGACATTTACAACTTTTTTGAAACTACCACGGCTCCGAGAAGCAGGTTTTCCATTCTTAAAATATTATACGGCTCAAGAGTGTCCGGTACATGACATGCAAGTGTACATATGTCTAAAAATTGTGATACTGTTTGTATTTTTTCCCATAACTTTTCGTAGTTCAGATATCGAATTCAATTTTGTAAATAATTTTTCATAGCTCAGAGATCAAACTCAATTTCATAGTAGTTGGAGTTCTTCTAGTTTAGAAAGTTTAAGAAATTCAAAACATACTAAAGTAGTTAACTTGAACTATTTACAGATCTCACAACTAGAGAAAAGAAAAATTAAAAATGAACTATAAAGAAAAAGGAAAAAAAATTGAATACGGTACCTTCAACAACCCCCTTTTGACTAGGGGCGGCAGAGCTTGTATTGGACTCGATTAGGGTGGGGGGTGGGGTGACGTAGGACAAAAGTAGATTAGGATTAGAGATTTGGGAGATTAGAGTTTTTTGGAGGAATCGTGGAAGAATAAATAAAATTTGAGAATCTACCCAGGCGAATCCACACCCTCTCAACGAATCCATGATGAGAGTTTTTTTTTGGAACAGAGAGAATCCACGAAGTTTCTCAAAATTTAATTTTTATTCAATATTCAATTGTCCATAAATTACTTCATACAGACTTTATTTATATAAAATTTTCAACAAACAAAATCCTAATAAAATCCAAAATCTTATCAAAATCCTAATGGAATAAAAAATCCTATCAAATATTCTAATAGCATATAAAATCTAATCTCTATCAATTCTCTCCGACTTCGAAACATTCATCCCCAATGAATGCAGAAATAACAAATGTTAAATGCTTCCGGATTGAACTGATCTACATCATTCTACGAAGCATGCTAATTAGGCCACGATAGTGGTCAAGCAATTATAACTTGCACATCATATCTGAACTAAGGTGGTGAAGGTAGAACTGGCTTCTGCAATATATCTAGTAAAGTAAGATTAATCTGACAAGTCACTTTCTGAATAATGTTTGTCTTTCCAACAATTCAAATATTGCTTGTAATTTGTCGTAGCTGCCAAAATTTTATCATTTTGTATCATGTCATTCATTTTTGTTCGAAATTTGTGTGGTAACTCCATTGGTGATAGTAGAAAAACTGAAGAATAATGTATATTTTCAATTTCAGTTGATGATGACTCTGAAATCATATGTGTTATCTCGTTTCGGACTTGAAATTCATTTACTCCTATATCTTCAACTGATTTGTAAGTGCTATCGGTAAATACAAATTGTCAACGAAGTTTCTTATGAAACTTTAATAGGAGATTTTTCAAAGAAACTACAAGTTTTATGAACATGTCATATATGAGAGTAAGAGATACTTCTTTTAGCTTCTCCTCATGAGCATGATCATCAGAAACGTCCACAGGCGGCTGAAATTTCGCAGTTGGTTTTTTTGAAGGATCTTCATAAATAATTATTGAATCTTTAACTTGTATAGGCGGAAAGGAAGTTTCATTTGGCATTAATAAATACTCATCATAAACTTTTGTATCCAGTGTAGACTCCAAGATACATTCACCATTAAAAATAAGAATATTATTTCGACCTTATTGGCGATACTATTACCGTTAACTATTTAACTTCTTTTATCTCTTTGCTTATTGTACTTACGAAAATATAATTGTTCGGGTCTTTTGTTGATACTAGAAAGTATTCGATCGCATTTTTCAAGTTCATCAATCATATATTAAAGTTTTTCATCATCAGTCATTGTTTTGGTTTAGACGATAAAAACTGGTAAGATAATGACAATAAATTTGGAAGGCGGCGCTGAGTATATCGATTACGAAGCAAACGTCGCAAGATATCTCAATCCAAGTATAATTTATACTCTTTACTCCAAGTATAAGATTGTCCATCCAACTTATGTCAGGCATAACACCATTTCTATACTGATATTGGATCAAAATATCTAAAGAAATTTTAGACATGATTCTCCCAATCTACATAATTTTGCCGATCGTCAAGATTGTAAACAATGGGTACAGTAGTATACATATCACTCTCAACTTGTGATATTTTAGCATTGGTGTTAATGTAGTGACCATGGCATATGAACTCCATATATAATCAACTCAAAATTTTAACTCAAAAAGTTCAGAAAATACTCAAAAATGGCGGCTCAAAACTCGTTCGGATTCGAACTCTAAATGGGCTTCGAATCACCAAATAGCCCTCAACGGGTCTACTTCTTGGGTCGGATCTGCTGCAGCACTGAACCCAACCTTAAAGTCAAGCAGATCGGATTTGGTTGCGGGTCGGGTTTGAAGTCCAAATAGAACCCAAGTCCTTTTGCATTTGGATGCGGATCTGGTTAAATTGGATCCAATCAAATCCAATCCAAATCAAACCCAATAACAAACAAATTCAAATTCTTTCAGCCTTTCTCGATTTGCTGTAGGGTGCAGCGGAAGTTGAGAGCAGGCAAAGAGGGTTGAGGGCAGACAAAAAGGGCTGAGGGCGGTGTCTTGAGGGCAGAGGTTGAGGATTGGTAGTTGATGGTGAAGAGGATTGGGTTCTGTTGCAGTGGAAGAAAAAGAAAAGGAAAGAGATTGTTGAGGGTTTTTTTTCTCTCTTCTTTAATCTGAACAGATCTCTCTTTTTTATTTTTCTTTTTTTTCATTTTTTTTCAGATCCGATCTTAACTTCTAATATCTGTTTTCTTATTTTTTTCTTTTCTATTTAGATTTGTAAGTTTCTCTATTTTTTTTCATATCCGTTTTTTTTTCACTCTTTTCTAATTTTTTTCTTTTATGCTCTTACACTGATTTTCTCTTTTTTTTAAACTATTTTTTCTCTCACAAAATAAACAAAAAAAATAAATCAAAGAGTAGATGAAGATGGAAAGTATATGGGGTGAAATTTAGGCTCTGATACTAATTTGACGTAGAACAGAAGCGGATTAGGTTTTTGGGTTTTGAAATTTGGGAAAGAACAGAAAAATTGAAGAACACGAAATATTCGGAAATCCACCCAGGTGAATCCATGTCCACTCAACGAATCCACGAGAGATTTTTTTTTTTTGGAACACAGTGAATTATCAAGATCGTCGAAAGTCGTAACAGAAAAGATATTCCAAGTGTTAACCATGGCTGCTACTCCGGTTGGTTCTTGGGTGAAGGAGAAGATGTTGAAGTAGTTGAGGAGAAGAAGAAGAGGAAGAGAGAGACAGAGAGACGGAGAGACAGAGAGATTGAAGAAGAATTTGAGGAATATTATTTCAGATGATTTTCTTACAATTTCTCTCCAAATTTATACAAGTGACAGTTTTCCCATTCCCACAAATTACATGAATGCCATTGACAGTTATAACTGTCCTAAGAAATCGGGTCGGGTCGGTTTTTGAGCTGAAAATCCATCCGTCCGCAACTAATCATTCTTCTTTTCTTCGGATCGGGTCTTGAACAAGAAACCATCCGCACCCGCAACTAATCTTTCTTCTTCTTTTGCTCATCCTGCTGCTTCTCCGATGAACCCATTATAGCCAGAGACCCAATCTCCCGACTTCTTGACAATTCATCCTCTATCTGAGCAACTTTGCTCCTGAAGTTGTTTTTAAAAAAATAGTAATCTTCCCAAGTTGCCTCTGATGCATCCATACCTCTCCACTTGATTAGAATATGAGTCACAGCCTTGTTTCCTCGTTTAACCATTCTTCTCTGCAAGATTTTCTCGGGTCTCTTTTCTTCTTCAACCCAGATGTTAGAAACTGATTGTTAGATATTGGAGGAATGCCCGAATATTTCTTCAATAATGATACATGGAAGGTATTGTGCACTTTAGATTCTGGAGGTAATTGAAGTTTATATGCTACACTTCCAACTTTAGCTATTATAGGATAAGGCCCATAATATCTAGCAGCCAACTTTTGATGAACATTTCCTCTGATTGAACTCTATCTATATAGATGAATTTTCAATAACACTAAGTCCCCAACTTCAAAACTTCGTTCAGATCTTCTTTTGTCAGCAAATCTTTTCATATTCTCTTGAGCCTGCAAATAATTGTCTTTCAATAAACGTAGAATTTGATCTCTGTTCAGAAGCAATTCTTCTACTCCTTGTACTCTAACTATTTTTGGAATGTACTGTAGAAAGCTAGGAGGTGCTCGACCAAATACTATTTCATAAGGTGTGCAACCAGTAGAGGCCTTCCAACTTGTGTTTTGCCAATACATGTCCCAGGCCAACCAATCACTCCATTCTTTCTCCTTTGTACTGTAAAAACATCTCAAGTAATTTTCTAAACACTGAATCACTCTTTCCGATTGTCCATCAGTTTGAGGATGATATGCAGTGCTCATGAGTAGTTTTGTGCTATGAATGGAGAACAATTCCTTCCAAAATGAACTGATAAAGATCTTATCTCTATCACTAACAATGCATTTTGGAATTCCAAACCATTTAACAAACTCCTTAAGGAATATGTGAGCCAATTATACTGCTGTAAAAGGATATTTCAGAGGTATTAAAACAACAAAATTTGAGAATCTATCAACTATCACCCAAATGGCATTATACCCATGGCTATAAGGAAGACCTTCTATAAAATCCATTGAAATTTCTTCCAAAACTTGTTCAGGCATCTACAGAGGCTAAAGGAGACCTGGAGAAGCTACTGTTTCTCTGGCAAACATCACAATTTCGGATGGCTCTTTTAATGGCTGACTTTATTCCTTCCCACCAAAAACTTTGCTTAACCCTCCTTAGTGTTACATTATAACCAGAATGGCCGCCTTTAGGTGTGTTGTGATTATCATAAATCACTTCTTCACATATTTCATGTTCAGGATCTAATACAATTTTTCCTTTATAATACCAAAGACCTCCATGATACTGAAATGAATTTTCCTGTTCAGTATCATCATTTCTGTTCTTCAGGTTCTGATAGTACTCAGAATTTTGGATTGAATGTTGAATTCTTGATATCCATATAGGCTGAACAATAGATATGGCTGCACACTGCAATTGAGAGTCTTCTACTTCAGTGAATTCCCTTCTAGACAAAGCATCAGCTGCAACATTTTCCTTACCTTTCTTGTACTCCACTAAGAAATCAAACTCAATTAATTTCTGCAACCAAGGATGCTGAGATTCGTGAGTTAATCTCTGGTCTAACAGAAACTTCAAGCTTCTTTGATCAATTTTAATAAAAAACCTTCTACCAAGTAAATATTGCCTCCATTTCTTTATAGCTACCAATATAGCCATCATCTCTTTTTCATATGTAGATAACTGCAGAGCTTTTCTTTGCATCAGTAAAGCTCCTAAACCAACTCCTGAAGCATCATACTCAATCACAAAATCTTCATCAAAATTTGGCATGCATAGGACTGGTAGTGATAACAAAGCTTCTTTCAATCTGTTAAATGCTTCTCTACCCTTATCAGACCAATAAAAAGCTTCCTTTTTGAGCAAACCAGATAAGGGTACTGCAATTGAAGCATAGCCTCTGATGAATTTCCTGTAATATCCTGTAATTCCCAAGAATCCTCTAAAAGCCTTGACAGAACCTGGTTCAGGCCATGAAGAAATAGCTTCAATTTTCTTTGAATCAACTGCAATTCCATTCTCATATATAGTATGTCCCAAATAATCAACCTTTGTGCAACCAAATTTGCATTTGCTCATCTTTGCATATAACTGGTTTTCTTTGAGAATAGTGAGGACCTGCTTAAGATGATCCAAATGACTTTGTCAATTTCTGCTATAAACCAAAATATCATCAAAAAAAAAAATACTAACACAAACTTCTTTAGATGATTTCTGAAGATGTCATTCATGAAGTTTTGGAAAGTAGAAGGTGCATTAGTGGCATTACTAAAAACTCATAGTGTCCATTGTGAGTTTTGAAAGCAGTTTTGTATATATCTTTTTCATAAACTCTAATCTGATGATAACCTGCTCTTAAGTCCAGTTTTGAAAAATATCTGGCACCAAATAGTTCATCTAATAAATCATCTATCAAAGGAATCGGAAACTTATCTTTAATGGTGTTTGAATTCAAGGACCTGTAATCAACACAAAGTCTCCAACTACCATCAGATTTTTTAACCAACACAACCGGAGAAGCAAATGGACTAGAACTAGCTCTTATCACTCCAGAATTAAGCATTTCCAAAATCTGCTTCTCCATTTCATTCTTCTGAAAATAGGAATATCTATATGGACTTGCTGATACAGTTTTATCAGGATGAATCATATGATGATTACAAGATCTATTTGGAGGCAGAGCTTTAGGAGTTTCAAATACTTCTCCAAACTGTTGCAACAGTTGTTGTAGTTCTACTGGCCATTTATCAGCAGTATCAGAAATGTCATCTACAGAATCCACCTGAACAGCATATGCTAAGCCTTTAACCTGTAACATTTTTTCACATTGACTTCTATCAATAACCTCTACCTTTGTAGGCATTATTCCCCTTAAAACAATAGGTCTTCCTTGCTTCCAAAACTTCAGTGTCGGTTTACTGAAATCCCAAAGTATTGGACATAACTTCTGCAGCCAAACTGTTCCTAAGATGATTTGGGTGTCACATAAGGGTGCAATCAGTAGATCAGTCATGGTTTCAGTCCCTTGAATGGAGATTTTGACATTTTTGCAACAACTAGTTCCTGCAAACTTCTCACCTCCCGCAACCTTGATCTTGAATTCTTTAACTTCTTCACTTTCTTAGTTCAGTCTTTCTACAGTTACTGGATCTACAAAATTATGAGTTGCTCCTGTGTCAATTAAGAATCCCACTTCCTTGCCACTGACTTTGCCCACTAATCTGATAGAACTAATTCCAGTAATTCCTTCAATTGTATCAAGAGATAAGGTTATTTAATTATTCTCTAACTGATCTTCTTCTTGAAATTCAGGAATGTCCAACTCTGCATCAGCTACAATCTGTAATTGCATCAATTTCTGATTCTTATATTTGTGGCCAGATACGAATTTCTCATCACAATGGAAGCATAAACCTTTCCCCCTTTTCTTGTATTCCTGATTGCTTAATTTTTTAACAAAAACTTCATCAACAGAAGTATCAGATGATGCTTTTGCTGCTATTCCTGGTGCAGGACCTGCTGATCCTGGTGCAAAACCTGGTGCAGAACCAGATTTTACTGTTGCTGTTGCAGTTGCATATGAACCTTGATTCCTAATGAATTTTCCATTCTTCTTGATAGAAAAACTCGTCTTCTTTCAATTGAGCTAATCTCATTGCTTCTTCAATAGTTCTTGGTTGCTTAGCCATTAGCTCAAACTTAATAGAATCATTTAACCCACTAATGAAGCATTCAACCAGGAATTCCTCTGACAGTCCATGCACATGATGAGAAAGCCTAATAAACTCCATCATTTAGTCTTTATAAGTACGAAGTTTAGTTAGATCACCAATATAACTTCTTGTCTTATTATGATCATATATTGATAGAAGACCTTTCTCAAATTCTTCCCAAGATAAAGCTTTTCCCTTCTTTCTCATTGTCCACCTATACCAATTGAGAGGGCCATCATCCAAATAAAGAGTTGCCATCCTTACCCTAACTTCTTCATTAATTTCAAAGAAATCCAATAATTGCTCTACACGATACAACCAACTTTGTACTTCTTTGCCTTTAAAGAAGGGAAAATCAGGACAAGGCCTAGAAAATTGAACTCCTATAATTTTTCCAGAATCTTGAAAATCTGAAATTAAGTGCAAAGAATTCCTTCCTTGATAAGGTGGAGTAGACAGCAAAGGTTTATCTCTATCATCATTTTGTCTAGGAGGAGGTGTAGGCAGAAGTGGCTTCTTCCTGTTTTCAGCTAAAGAAGGATTTGAGAGACTTACCTCATCTATTTTCTGTCTTGAATGTAAATCAAGAATCAAGTTCTTCATCTCTTCCTTGTCTAGAGACCTATCAGCATCCATTTTCTTCATTAACATCTTCAATTCTCCCAATTCTTGTGAATGCTTAGTAATGATTCCCTTCAAGAAATCAACCTCCTCAATGATTGAATTTTTTCCTTGCTCCTTTTCTTCTAATATATCTTCTGCATCGAACCGCGCTCTGATACCTTTGTCAAGATCGTCGGAAGTCTTGCCGGAAAAGGTATTCTGGGTGTTAACCATGACTGCTACTCCGGTTGGTTTTTGGGTGAAGGAGAAGATGTTGAAGTAGTTGAGAAGAAGAAGAAGAGGAAGAGAGAGACAGAGAGATTGAAGAAGAATTTGAGAAAGAAATTTGAGGAATATTATTTCAGATGACTTTCTTACAATTTCTCTCCAAATTTATACAAGTGACAGTTTTCCCATTCACACAAATTACATGAATGTCATTGACAGTTATAACTGTCCTAAGAAATCGGGTCGGGTCGGTTTTTGAGCTGAAAATCCATCCGCCCACAACTAATCCTTCTTCTTTTCTTCGGGTCGGGTCGGGTCTTGAACAAGAAACCATGCGCACCCGCAACTAATCCTTCTTCTTCCTTTGCTCATCCCGCCGCTTCTCCGCTGAACCCATTATAGCCAGAGACCCAATCTCCCCACTTCTTGACATGAATCCACGCAGTTTCTCAAAATTTAATTTTTATTCAATATTCAATTATCTACAAAATACTTTATATAGACCTTATTTATAAAAAAAAACTCCAACAAACAAATTCCCAACAAAATCCAAAATCCTATCAAAATGCTAATGGAATAAAAAATCCTATTAAATATCCTAATAGAATCCAAAATCCTAACAAAATCCTAATAGAATCAAATCTGATTTCCATCATCGGCCTAGATCAATTGCGGACAGTTAGGTTATGGCCTTAAAATCTGCACCAAATACATTTGGATTCATTAAAATCTGTGCCAAATACATTTGGATTCATGCAGGTATTTCTTTGTTCCCTTATGCTCTTACTTCTGTAGCTATTTCAGTTGTTCTCTTATACTGTTACTTCATGCAGGTATTTCTGTTGTTCCCTTGTGCTCTTACTTCATGTAGGTATTTTTGTTGTTCTCATGCGCACTTACTCCATGTAGGAAGTGTCTTTCCTTTCCTGTCGTGGTGTTTTAGTAGCCTCATTGCATATTGTTTGTTTTATTCCCACCTGCACATTGTTCAGGCTGGTTATTGCAGCTAATCATTGTTTTTTGATAACAGGCACCCATCCTGACATGCTTTATGGCATTTGCCATTTCTATGATTCGAAAACAACTTAATTCAGAAATTACTAGATCATTTATTATTAATGAGCTGCAGCTGACGTTTGGATGCTTTCTTTATCCAAATGACAACCACCACAACAAAGTGATTCCTTTAAAATCTGCAAGTTTAACGATTAGAGTTAATAATATGTTCTTTTATGCCATGCCATCATAAGGAATAAGAGTTGGCATAATGATCAAAGACACTTATTTGCCGCTGAGCATCTATAGCCAAACCTCTATCTTCTCAATCCTCCAGCTCATTTCTTTCGCTGGAAGCTTATAAGGTAGAAAAATTGAGACCAGATGTGAAAGTACAGTTATAAATTGAACACCAATATATGGTGATTCATTAGTATAAATTAACCCTTATTGAGGTGCAACTAGCACCATATATATGGAATATATCTATGTATGAAGAAGACATAAGCAGATATTTTCCTTCTTTCACACTGACACCCCACCCTCACCTCACCTCCTGCTCATTTCCCTACTTTTCTTTATCTTTCTTTTTTTTTCCCCTCCAACGAGGGAAGTAGTAAACAGATACTAACCAATTCGCCAGCATCGTAATTAGGTAAAGGATGAAAAAGGAAATAGAGGTAGCATGTTTTGCATGTATGGACCTAAATCTCTGAGAAACTCTTAACATATTAGTTTGAATCAGGCCAAAATTGATACAAATCGAAATTTTAGTTGCCTTTAGTAATATGCACATGCACACATACCTGCATTTCATACATTGCTAAGCTCAAGGAAGGACATTTCTTATGAATAATTCAAACACAAATGACAAGAGGGTATGAGTAGGAAAATATCGACAAAGCAAGAAGAAATTTGTTATGTCTGATCACAAGGAATATTCCAAACGAATCGATAAAATTTCAAAAAGCTGTAACATCCAAACTCTAAGCAAAGTATAGGGATCGTAGTATGTATCCGAACTGGAATACCAGCAACATCGTATCAGCAATATCAAAAAAGCAGCAATATCAGCTACATCAGACAATAACTGTAAGGTCTCTATCATAAGGGTTACCTCAAAATCCAAAAGTAAATAAATAAATAAATTGGTACCTGGCTGCTATTTAGAAAATTCCTATGATAATTTCAATAGATTTCATAAGTTTCAAAGAGCAGGGAAAGTGAAAACGATCACACTATATCAGATTTAAATGCCCTACTTATACATTACCTGAGTTTGTTAAAGAGAAGCTGCATAGATTTTCACGCTGGGTGGTAGCAAAGTAGCATTATTCAGAACAACAAAGAGGCATATGCATTGCTTCCCCCATCTTTTGTCGATATTCTTTGGCCATAAATGCAAATTCCTGAAATCACAAAAGAACATTGTGAGTCTTGGTTCTTTCCACTATCTTTTTTTGTGTATGTTTAGAGTTGTTATATCATAAGAAATACCAAATTTCCATCACAAAAATCAGCAATATATTTATAAAGAGAACAACAAGTGCACTAGAATCAGGGTACAGTACATGTTACGAACATAACTACTACTGGAAAAAAAAAAAAAAAAAAGGCTCACTGTAGCCTCATAAGTGAAACGTCGAGAGAAGTGATATGTTGCTTGAAGCTCAAGAAGGGATGACAAACCTTCAATCTTCCAATTGAAAGTTCTATTTTTCCCAGTGACTACAAAACTGTTTTAATTTAATTTAACAGAAAGTACATATATAATACAACTCTATTTTTCTTTATTTATTAAATTATCTTTTGGCATAAATGGTGGGTAGTTCCCTACTTTTCATAATTAGTGCTAAATGAAAAAGGCTACAATATAAATAGTACGTAAGTGCATCTCTGACTAAGGAGAGAACAAAGTATACAATAGCACAGCCGATATAAACCTAAATAGAAGAAGAAAGCAATAAAAGGTCCATTATAATGCCCCGTTTTTTACCTACTTGAAAAAAAAACGAAGTGTGCTACCGGCAAGAACACACAAAACTAAACAGTGTGAACGAGGTCTTAATTTGTATTCACAATAAAAGCACATATCATAGTAAATAATAAATGAATGAATCCACTACAGGACATAAGATCTGCATTTTCATTAAAAGATAAGTACAATAATATGTACAAGATGCATGATCCATTATATAAAATAGAGCACTATTGGTTCCTAAAATTTAAGTATAAAAGATCTTTTGATGGTTTTCCCACCTACCATTGAGTTTCCACCTAGTTTAAGAAATACGTATCGTCCATTGGCGATAGGGTACATTCCTCGAACTCCCCACATAAGATATGAGAATCCAAGAGATTAAACATGACAAATAAAGAATAATAGAAAAGAGGCAGAATGGTGGCAGAAGGCATGTAAAAAAGAACTAATATAATAGTGAGGATATATATAAATAATTATTTATGTCAGATATCAGGATAAATAGGTTGTGTCAAATGATGCAGCATGAGTGTAAATATTATCAATGTGTGAGTGATATACATATGGTTAACCACACAGTCATATGAAAATCCTAATATCACATGTACCAGGTATACCAAAGAAAGAACTAAAGATAAACCTCATTATGCATCAGATAACATGATGAAGATGCCAGAGGTGGCTCCCACATATCTAGGAAACTACCTTCTCTTAGAGTGCGTAGCCTCGGCTTCAAGTGGCCTCTCTAATTGTTGCTTGATATACAATTCCACCATGACTCTAAATTATTTGATTATCAATTAAGCGATTTAAAACCGAAACAACTGTGGAGGATCATGTGTTCCGGAGGTCTCTTACATACCTGAGGCATGGTCATATCAGTAATATATTATAATATATTATGGCCTCTATGCTAAGAAGTATATATCACAGGATTGAGAGCCTTATACCTTAGGATTGTAAGCTCAATACCAAGAGGATGTATACCACAGGAATTGTGGTCTTTACGTTACCACATGATATCAGTAACAATATGCATATTAATGGTAACTCTGGAAGTATGTTTTTACTTTTGCTGTTCAGTTTCCCCATTAGCCCCATATTCAGTCTGTTGTCCAAGTAAATATATAAGTGCCAGGTACTTATGTCAGCGGATTTCATGTATGCACAACTCATAAATCGAATAAATAATTCAGCTTGTATCAAGTGTGATTGCCAGAAATAATGCATTAGGTGTATTAAGTGAAATTCAATCCCAAACCCTCGTTTGGAAAGTGACATGATAATGATACTTAGTACTCTATGTTCCAATTCATGCATATCATACTACGTACCATACCAAGGATAATTCAGGTTGCAGAGAAGATCTAAATATTAATGCAAGTTCTCAAGATAAAATTTCACTATTTCTGGACTCAAGTCGCTTTCTCTAGATTCCAAAGAGTGCAAATTTTTTGTCATAAACTTAAAGTAAAACGAAGTATCATTTTATTCCATCAGATATTCAACATGTTTATCAGATAGAAACTTGATATCAAACCCTAATATTGACTTCGAAACCGATATTGAGAATCATTCTCAATTTCTTAACTTTAATTTCTATCTAGAAACAGTAAGAACTAAGATTTTCTAAAATAACATGTGGATTTACCATGTTAACTAAAACATTTGCGTGAAATTTCATTACCCCCTAAAACAGAGAGATAGCTGACCGGTGGTTTCAACCGCCTGCTCGCGGTTATCCTATTTCAAGAGACCCCAAGATTTTTCCTAGATATTCAACATCACTAAAGATCTCTTATTCACATAGTTAGATCATGATATAGTTCACTTTATAGAGACTTAGCTTGGAATCAGTAAGAAGAACTAAAAAATCTTGATATTTGAAAAAAAAAATAACTTGCATTCCTCACTGCCCGAGCCAGTTAACCAATCTAAATTTTAATTCATATTAGAATAATTAAAACATCAAAAAGAAACAATACATGAAAATTTAAATGATTTGGTCTTAATAGGGCCATTGCCTGACGGTAGTTACCACTGAATGGCAGTCTTACCGAGTCCAAATATTATGAAATTTTAGAAGTGCATATGTAGGATAAAAATCATTATAACATAAATAGATTTAATCAGAACAATTCATACACAAAGCTACGTGATGATCAAAGAGCTAAGAATGAAATTGGTAAATAAAGAGCATTTCTACTTGGATTGTCGCTGCCACATCAAGTATTGTCAACCATGTCATGCGTTATCGAAGTCATGTGCCCAAATCTCGAGCTCCATCACCATCGAGGCATCCGAATTGACAAATGCTTGGAGATCTAGCCATCTACATGGATCCCTCCTAGTTGTTTGGTGCTTGGGAGTATGTCAGCATCTTCCTGCTTGTCTCCTGTCCATAACAAGATCACACTACAATCTGATAATAGCACGAGGAAATAGAGTGTGAATAACTTCCAAATATTATACTATTTCTTTGCAGCTAAATATCCCAAAGCACCACCATATAATACTAAAGGATAGCCCATGATCTTGACCATTTTCCATGCTTGCCTGCAAGATATCATGTAGGTCATTGAATCCCTTATTCCTCTACAGACCTTTCCCAGAAAACAGTATAAAGCCCAATCTCCTCTTTAAATGGACAATTCCTGATTAGGTATTCAATTGATTATGTCGAAGCCAAGCATAATGTATAAATTCTGAGGCGACTCCAACCCCGTCTTTAAAGGTTATTCCAAATTAGAATGGCTTTCGAATAACAACCAGAAAGGACATGGATCTTGGAGGTGCTTTGATACTCTAGATGCACTGGGTAAGTGAACAACGCAGCTTTGAGGAAATAAAAACATAGTAATAAGATGCTACACTATATTTCCCCCATAATGGTCCTAAGACCATCCGGGGGAGTTAGCCACCCCCTGTCGAATAGTTAGACCCTCACCGGATCATCCCATTTGTTTCGTGTTTGTGGATCTCCGAACAATTTGAAAGGTGCCATGAAAATTTCCATGAGAAATAAGTATCCCACTGAATCCCACTGAAACTCTCTTATTATTAAATTAGACAACATCCTGGAAGTTTCCTACTTAGGTGTTGAAACCCTCGATGTGACCAAACCTCATTAATAACTATTGGCTCGTGAAAGCAGGTTAGGCAAGCCAGTAACATTCCTTACTCCTCAAGTTCATGCGATGTCAATTTTCTCCTTAATTTCACCCACCATCAGTTGAGGGATTTATCTTGGACAACTACCAGCCTACAAATTTTGATAATAATAAAACCAAAACAACTACTACTACTCCTACTATTGGGCTACCAATCCAATTTAAAAAAGTAACAGCTCTAGTACTAAGATTTTCCAGAAGATCGATATTTGATGTATGAATATAAAAGGTATAGTCTACATGCCGGTCTTCATAATTAATTTAAGAATTAAAATCATAAGTCACATCTCCTCCAGCATGTTTTTATCCCACAAAGCTTCATACTTTAAATTAATAAACATATTGAAATAACCAAATAGTGTTCAAGTCACAATTAGGGAAAGGAAATTATAATTTCTACATAATTAGGATTGCAGTAATCATAAATTCTGTTAAAATTAAATTTGAACCTAATGATGATCTCAAGAAAAATTGGAATATCTTAGTCAAATCTTGCTTCCTGAAGCGCTAGAAACAATCCTTAGCATACAAG
This sequence comes from Dracaena cambodiana, assembly GCA_036321105.1. Classification (NCBI taxonomy): domain Eukaryota; kingdom Viridiplantae; phylum Streptophyta; class Magnoliopsida; order Asparagales; family Asparagaceae; genus Dracaena; species Dracaena cambodiana. Next base: position 11,658,289 of record JAYEPQ010000011.1, on the reverse strand, counting down.
ACTCATTATTACGAGGCTCACATGTATTACATGTCATCAATAATAATAAACACCAGAATAATGGAGAATTTTAAATCAAAATTTGATAATAACAATACTTCCATAACAACAAATGAGAGTATGGCAATTATCAAACCATGCTGACACCAAGAAGTTGCTTTATCCACGAGATATGTATCAAAATCCTCCCAAAAATTTGGCACAATGAAAAAGTAAAGCAACATCACGATGTTGCTAGAACCACAAGTTTCTTAACTGATTTTCCCCAGTGGTAGATCCATACTCGCCTCAGGGTGCTCATACTTTTGAAGCACCACCAAAATTCCCCGCCATGACAGCCATATATGGTTACCACGTAGAATGGGGCCTTGATATCAGTCGCCTGAATTTAAAACTTCATATAATCTTCCCATCACCACCAACATATTTTATAAGAAAATTTAACTTACACCTAAAGAGATAAATCAAAGATTGATAAGGGATATAATTGCTCCCCTTCAAGACTGCAATACACTTCCTTCGCACATGGCTGCAGACTTGAATTTAGGTAAAAGTTGAGAGACAACAGTTTGTAGAGGAATATGGACAAAAGAATCACTGTATCCATTTATAGATGTTTCAGAAAGAAGTGAAAGTTCTTGTGCCTCCAAATTTTCCTCAAACAACTGAGTCCAAAATTTATCATCTTCGTTGAGATTTGATTGCCTCAAGAGTTCTAGAACCTTGCCCAAAGTAGCAACATTCCGACCAGCTCCTATACCAGTGGCAGTAACAGCACCCACAGCATTTGCAAGTGCTAGTGTATTAATTGCTGGCAGATTATGTAAATAACCAAATGCAATAGCTGCAGTGTAACTGTCTCCGCAACCAACAGTGTCAACCACATGTACCTGATGAAAACTCATGATTTAACTCCAAGCGTGAAAGCAACAGCTAATGATGCTACTCAGAAATAGAAAATAGTTAAACCAAGTATATCAATTCTTCAAGTTGAAAGTTGCTGAAGTGAAACCTTGAATGCAGGTGCACAAGATATAGTCGACTGGGTGATCAGGATTGATCCCTTGGAACCCACTTTGACTATGACCCATTTCGTTCGAATGCCTTTCCTTATCAAGTCCTGTCCTGCCTGAACTGGATTTTTTATCCCTGTCAATGACTCTGCCTGGTATTACGCAGAATCATTGTCATAGAATAGAAGTATAAAACAGATATAGAAATTTTATTAGTCAGGGAATTAGATCAAGTGCCCAGAAAAAGAGAACAATTGAAGCGACCACCCAAGGTAAGATACACCCATAGTCCATGAGCATAATATCACTCTGCTTAAAACCAGGCATGAAAAGAAAATAACACATATTCCCATGTAATATGATATATCATTGAGTATGTGAGTCCATGTGAATATTCTGAACGGACTGACCTGGGAATCCAATTCAATTCAGATCAAAGTACAAGGCATGCAACTTAAAATCCTGAGCATAGAACATCTAGTAAGTAATTGAATATGCATGTTTTTATTTTATTTTATTTTATCTAATAAAGAAGACTTATGTTGCATGCCCATTATTTTGCTTTATGCAATGCTCTTGTGAATAAATGAGGAACATGGATCGGCTGCAAAAACAAGATATCTTCATACTGGGAATTGAATAAGAAGGGGAAAAAATGAAAATTAAAGCAATTTAGAGGTCAAAACTAATTAGTAAATCTTGATTAACCCTTGATGTTTAGTGTGCCTTATATAGTTCACTTCAGCTCTACACTGCAATGACCCAAACATAACCCTTCCAGATTCTCCAAAACTAGAGCTCTTGATAGAAACCTCTTAATTTAATCATAGAAATCTACAGACCCCAATAATTAATTTTACAGACTGTCAGCAGACTTTGACGTACAATTCAGCAAGACTAAGAAAGGGTCAGCCAGAGGACAATATGGCCCAAATTAAGGCAGACTAGCCCCTGTATAGGAACATAAATTTATTCCCCACTCAAATTTGCTCAAAAAAGGGAGTTTAGGCCTCAATACTGAATAAGATAGGCATGGATGGGACATGAGTTGTCAACTTGATGTTAAGTTCCCTCGAAATGTTTCCTTGAGTGATTGCATATGGTGAGCTAGCTGAAATTCCGATAATTTAGGGCCTCAATAAACCAGACAATATTTGATGGAGATCATATTTGATTATATTAGGATATTTGAGAATTTTGTTAGAATTTTAGATCCTATTAGAATATTTGATTGGATTTTGATAAAATTTGATTATGTTAGGTTTTATTTGTTAGGATTTCCCTATATATTTTTACGCTGTATGAAGTATAGGAGATGATGAATAATATTTGAAAATTTTGCGAAATTTCTTGCGTGAATTTTGCTTGAGTCAAATCTTTCCTCGTAGATTCGTGAAGAGTGGATGTAGAGTCGCCTAGGTGGATTTCCAAACAATTGTAAGTTCTTCCTTGTTCATTCCCAATTTCTCCAAAAATCCCAAATTTCAAAATCCTAACCCTAATTTTGACTTTCGTCCTGCGTCAAATTTGGTATCAAAGCCTAGATTCTCATCCATATTTCCATCTTCTTCCTTCGAAATTCATTTTCTTTTTATTTTATTTTTATTTCTATTTTATTTAAAAAAAGAAAAATAGATCTGTGACAAAAAAGAGAGAGGCAGATCAAAAAAAAACAGTTAGCAGAACAGAAATTTTGAGTAAAAAAGAAAAAAAAAAACAAATTTTCTCCATTCCTCTCAACGTGAGTACCCTCCATAACCCGCAACCCACCCGACCCCTTCTCCTCTTAAATTCTTTTTTCTTTTTATTTTTCCTTCTAACTCAACAACAACCTCCAATCTCCACCTCTCCCCTTCTCCTTCTCCATCTTCAACCCGAACAATCAAACCCAACAAAATCCACGACTCGATCTCCTCCATATCTCCTTGTTTCTCCCTCAACACCACCGAACCCTCACGATGCCACTACCCAACCGGTGGATCCAGCAGCCCAAGCCCCCTCTCCCGCGCACAGAGAAGCCTGAGCTCCGACTGCTGTTGTCGGGCCCCGCCACCTCTTCCTTCCAATAGCACCGCCTTCGCAACCACAATATCGCCCTCCTCAATCTCCCTCTTTGCACGCCTCCAACTAGCAGGAGCACCCTGACATTCGCCACCATCCATCAATAGCAGTAGCAGATTGAAGATCAGGCTTGTGGTTGGTTTTGGAGTTGAGTTGGGTTTAGATTGAATCGGGTTTGGATAGTAAATCCGCATACAAAATACACCCAAACCACATTAATTCAAGTTGGATTTTAATTGGACTTCATACCCAACCCGCTTCAGATTCAATCCAGTTTCAATATTGAGCTCAGTCTAGTAGATCTGACCTGATTCGCAACAGTGCAGACGCATTAAGATCAGTAGACCTTTTAAGGGTTTTCTTTTAATTCGAAACCAGTTTCAACTCCAATTCGAGCAGTTTTGGAAACAATGTTTTAAGCGGTTTTAAAAGCAGTGCTTACAGTGTTTTAACAAAAAGCTTATGCGGGCGCATATGCGGCCGCATATGCGTATGCAGTCAATAAACGCGGAGAAAAAGTAGAAATCGCCCTGTCTACAACAGGGCGATTATGCGGTCGCACAATCCATTATGCGGATTATGCGCCGCATAACCCGCATAATGTGATAATGTGATTAACCCTATAACGGGTCTGCTAGCGAAAATCCGACCTGACCCGAATTTCTTAACCCGTTAAAAAACCCTTTTCCCTTCGTTTCCCGACCCGAAGTTGCAACACTGAGCGAAAAAAACCCTTCGTCCACAAAGAAACCCTAAATTCCCTTCTCCTCACCTCTGATCGGGCGTTGTTCTTCACAAGTTGGAGCATCCTTTCTTCGCCTCCGACTGAGTGTCTTCTTTCCTTGCCTCCAACCCAAAAAAAAACTCAAAACGACCTCTTGATTGGCCGACTCTCCTCTTTCCTTACCAAATCCACTCGGCCCTTTGAGATGCAGATTCGAAAGGCTAAATTATCTCGCCCTTGAGTCCAATAGGAGCTCGAAGGCCCCACTAGGCTACCCGCTCTGCTTTGGTACCTCCTCCAGTAGTCGCAGGCACTCAGGTAAATTTTTTTTTCTCCATCTTGGTTTGGGTCTAGGTCTGCGGAAGTAAAAAAAATATTGATGAAAAAAATTGTTGACAAAAATTTTGTTGAATTAAAATGTTAAGATCCAAAGGAGCTAGTCAGCTTACAATGTATGACTATATGGTTAGTGTTAGTGACTTAGTGTTGTAGGCTTAGGGTGTTTACTTAATTTGTTAATGTAGTGTTAGATTGTTAATGTTAGTGTGTGTTAAATAGCGTGTTACAGTGTTAGGGAATTGCTATATTAGGTAATTGTTGTGTTTGTACACATTATAGTTTGTTAATGTTAGTGTGTGGTAAATAGTTAATTAGGGAATTATTTTTTTAAGTGAGAATTAATTGTGCATTTTATAGTTTTTTAGAGTTTTATAGCACTTAATATATCCATTTTTTATAATTATTATATTAATATATTTTAAAATATTATTATTCCGCATAATTCCACGTAATCCATTTAATCTCCACGTAATTCGCTTATGCGTTATGCGGTTCTCGACTGCACGCATACTGAAAAGGCATTTTAGAACATTAAGTGTTCTTCTAAGCAAACCTAGCACCTATTACAACTGTTTTAGAGCTTCTATAAATAATTATCATAACTCAATTGCGAGTAATCTTTTGAAGGACTTTATAGAATTCTATATTTGGGCGTGAACTACTCACCTCTTCAGGTGATACCTAATTTGAACTGGAATTTCAATTACTAAATTCTTTGCAAACATTAGTGGATTGCAATAATTTGTTAACATAATGGTTAATTGCTTCTCTCTCATGATCGCATAATTATTTGCATATTTGGTTGATAAACATTGCATGATCCATTATATATTATAAATATATTACACTATACAACACGATATAGTCGTCATTTAGAGTCAAGGAGGCCTAATTATATCTATGATTTGCGTACAAAAAATTTTGGTATAAAAATCTCGTATTTGATGGTTATTTCTCCACTCATAATTTTATTGATTAGTTAGTAAATATGGAATGCTACTTCAATTGTAATGAGATGTCCAGCAGATGTAAATTTTAATTTGCTATAAGTTAGTGGAAAAAGCAAAAAATTTTTGGATTTCAGTGGATATAAAACGTGAGGAACGTTATAGAAATCCTATAAATTCGTGAAAAGAAATGAAAGATATTCTTATAAAAGAGTATCTTCCTACGTATTATAGGAATCGTCTTTTTGATAAATTAGAAAATAGATTCACTCTAAATGTTAGAACACAGTGTCCTAAATGCGACAAATATGGACACTATGTCTCTCAAAGTACCACGATCAAGTGTTCTAAGTGTCATGCATCTTAGTATTATGACTATGAGTGTCCCCTCAAAAGTTAACACATAAATATCATGGCTACTAATCACCAGTGTTCTAAAAATCGTTCTATGCGGGCGCATATGCGCCCGCATATGCGTATGCGGTGTGAAACCGCACCAAGAATTGATTAATCGCCCTGTCCATGCGGACAGGGCGATTATGCGCCCTATGCGCCCTATGCGGACGCATAATCCGCATAGGGCGCATAGGGCGCATAACGTTTTGTGGGTTAACGGGTTTCGAATTGGTTTTAAAACCCGACCCGACCCTACCCGCAACCCATCCCTTTTATTTCCTTCTCGTTTCTTCGCGTCGATCAATCGTCCCAAAATTCCCTCGTGACAAAAAACCCTAACGCCCCAAATTCCCTCTCCGATCACCCAATCCCTCCCCTCCGATCGCCTTCGCTGTTGTCAATTGACTGATTGAGAAGGTTTCTCTCGTCGACAACCCTTAAATCCCTTTGTCGTCGTCCCCTTCGCCCAGTCGATCGAGTCGTCAATCGACTGATCGCTCGATTTAGCGCTTTTCCCCTCTGGCCTCCTTCAATCGTGCAGCGGCGAAGAGTTCTCTCTTGATCTTCGTGCCTCCGCCTCCTCTTATCTGCTTCTCCCCTCCAGGGAGCAGTCCTCCCTCCGGCAGCAATCCCCGACTCCCCCCTCCGGCAGTCTCTCCCTCCGGCGCGGTAAAATAAAATTTCCTTTCTTCTGTAGCTGCTTCATTTTCATTTTTTTGCTTGTTTAATTTTATAATTTATATTTTCAATTTTATACATAATTTTTGTTTAATTTCGGTAGTTGTTTTGCACTTTTGCTTCTTTAATCAGAGAATTAATAGTCTCTAGTTGCATGTATGCTTGTTTAGTATCTCTAGCTGCTTTAGCTACTTCAGTTGCATTTATCAGTGAGATTTTACAGTTTTGAAGATTTTGCAGTTTTGTAGTTTTTGCTGTTCAGCTATTCAGCTGGAATTTGCAATTTTGAATGTTAAGAATCAATGCAATTTTGAAGTTGAATTTTAATTCAGCTGGATTATGCAGTTGCTGGCTAGCTTGCTGCAGTTTGGAATTTTTTTTTTTTTGAATTATTCCTGTTGTGTTGATTAAGTAACAAAGAACAGAGAACTACTATCCAAAGGGAGAATATGTTGTCGGCTAACCATTGAGTTTAATTAACAGAGAACGAGTAAGTAGGCAGGTTAGTGGCACGATGAATTAAGTTTAATTAAGTTTATTTGAATTAACTAACCATTGAGTTATTTTAATTAAATTTATTTGAATTATTTTAATTAAGTTTAATTAACTGACAACTGAGTTGAATTAATATTATTTGAATATAAGTTAGTAATTTGTTAATTGTATAAGTTTATTGTAGTAGAAATAATATAGGATTATTTGAATTATTTGGTGATTATTTTATGAGTAATATAACATATAGCCATATAGGATTATTTGAATTATTTGGTGATTATAATATAGGATTATTTGAATTATTTGGTGATTAACTGATTATTCAATAATCAATTAATATTGTTAATTTTATGAATTATTTTTTTGAATGAGAAATAATTATTTTTCTTAATGATGTAGGAATTTCTTTAAGGCATATATGTTTATTTGTATGTCATCATTTATGGCCTCCAATTCAAGTAGTTGTGGACGAGCAAATCCATCGAGTGAGGAAGAAAGTCAGATTCCATTGAAACCACCAGGATCGAATGATATTGGATGGAATTATGGGAGGCTAATAAGAAGAGGATCCTATAATGATGTGAAATGCATCAAATACAATAAGATTATTAAAGGGGGAATAAACAGATTAAAGCAACATATTGCAGGAGTTGGAGGAGAAGTATCTGCATGTGTGCTTGCTACAGATGAAAAGCGGCGCATATGCAGGGAGAATTTGGAAGGAATCAAAAAGAGGAAAGTTGACAAGAAGAAATCTGATTATGAGCTTCAAGAAGAGATACAAATATCCATAGAAAGAGAGACAGCAGAACCTGACCTCACTGGAGAACATAGGCCTCGTGTTACTGGTCCGCTGAACAAACTAGTGGACGAAGGTAAATGGAAATAGACAGTGATCAATGAAGGAGAGAGAAGAAAGTGGAAGGAGTTGGCGCATGATTATCCGGCCATGTGGGCATACGCCAAAGGAATACCTTTTAACACTTTCGATTGTGAGGAGTTTGATCTGTTTTGCGAGGCTGTTGGCAAGCACAGTCCAGGGTATAAGGAGCCCAGCCAATATCAATTGAGAGTGCCTCTCTTAGATAAGGCATACAAAAAAATTGAAGAAAGCTTGGAAAAGTCAAAGGAAGCGTAGGATGAATATGGCTGCAGTATTTTGACTGATGGATGGACTGACAGAAAGCATAGGAGTATTATGAATTTATGTGTCCATTCCAAGGGCGGCACATGCTTCATTAAATCCATTGAGGATTCGGCCAATGCACATACTGGTGACTACATATTGAATTGGGTAAAAAATTGCATCAAGAAAGTGGGTGAGAAGTGTGTGTTGCAAGTGGTTACTGATAACCACCCATCCAATATGGCAGCAAATAATATGTTGAAGGAAAGAAGGCCTAATATATCTTGGACCAGTTGTGCAGCCCACACTATAGATCTCATGTTGGAGAGTATTGGTAAGATAGCAAAATACAAAGCGGTGATTGAGAAGGCAAGATCAATGACAGTTTTTCTCTATGCGCATCACAGTACTCTAGCTTTGATGCGCTCATTTACAAACATGAGGGAGCTTGTTCGTCCAGAAATCACCAGATTTGCCACCATCTTCCTAAGCTTGAGTTGCCTGGTAGACAAAAAATCACAGTTGGCTGCTATGGTGTCTTCAGAAAAGTGGGATAACAACAGATGGTCCAAGACAGAGAAAGGCAAGTCAACTAAAGCCACAGTTTATTCTGACTCCTTTTGGAAAGATGTTAAAGAGCTTCTGAAGGTATACACTCCTTTATTTAAATTGCTGAGAATTATAGATACTGATCGTAGACCTTCAATGGGTTTCTTCTATGGAATGCTGGAAGATGCAAAGGACGAGATCAAAGCTGCTTGCAATCGAAAGGAGTCTGCATTTAGACCAATTATTAATATAATTGAGAAAGAATCCAGGGACAGACTTGATAGCATATTGCATTTGACGGCATATTATCTTAATCCCTATTATTATTATAGGGATAATAAAGTCCAAGAAAATACACTAGCAAAAAATGCGGTCATGCATTGCATATGCATATTTTACCCTGAGCATGACATCCAAGATCAGATTGGTTCGTATGAATTTCGTGTCTACAAAGATAAGGGGGGACTTATGGGGAGTGGTATGGCAGAAAGGTACCGACTAAGCTTTAATGGCACGGATAATTTCGACCCAGATAATCTTTATAAATGAAATTTAAAAGAATTTAATATTAAATTATATTATTTCTAATTATTAATATCTTGTTATACGTTGTTTTAATAGCTCAATGGTGGGATTTTTATGGAGGAGATGCACCAAATCTTCAGAAAATAGCAATTAAGATTCTAAGCTTGACAAGTAGCTCTTCAGGGTGCGAGAGAAATTTCAGTGTATTTGAAGGGGTAAATACTACTACAATGATTATATATTTTATAATTTTTAATTACATTATTTTCAGAGTTAACACTCTAACCTTCTTTTTTCTTGTGTAAAATCATATATAAATTTATAGATACATACAAAGAAGAGAAACAGGCTGGATGCTAAAAAGTTGAATGATCTCGTCTTCGTTCAATTTAAATAAAAAATGGCACAGAAAAAGAATGCGAAGAAGAATGGAGATAGTAAAGATGTGCTGATTGCTTCAGATGATTCCAGAGCTTTGCACTGGAAAGATGAATTTGTTAGAGAAATAGAGAATGATGACGAAGATGAGATCTTTCCTGGTTCCGGCTTAACATGGGATCTTATTGCTGCGGCGAGTGGAGCTAACGAAGATAGACTCAGGAGGAGTAAAAGGACGCTAAGAAGGAGAGCTGCAGCGGGAATAAAAGCACAAGAGGGTTCATCCAGTGCAGTTGTTGAAGATCTTCCTGAACATGATCAAACTATAGCTGTTTTAGAAGAAGAGAGTGATGATGTGAATGACGATGATGATGATAGCTCTGAGGAGGAGTTGGAAAACAATGTTCAATATGAAGATGACAATGAGGAATAGTAGACAATTTGTTGAGTGGGATGAATTGTATTTGACAAAACTTGTATTATTTTTGAAATATGTAAAACTAATTACTTATGTAGTTGACACAAACATGTATTAGCAATGTGTGGATTATTGTTATATGTTTATTTGTACATGCATTGTTCATTTTTATGTGTTGAAGAACTTTCTTATATATCATTTAAATTGATTCTCATTTAATTTTTCTTTTTGATTTGCAGGTGAGCGACGTTTTTCATTCATACATACATGCATCGTGCTTTTTTTTACATTGGGAGTTCAGAGATAAGTCTTTCTAATTCTATCTTTTTAATTTCTTATGTAGAGCCAGTTTATATTCATTTTATATGTTTATGATTATTATTTATAATTTTTTAGAGTTTTATAGTATTAATATATCCATTTTTTTTAATTATTATATTAATATATATTAAAATATTAATATTCCGCATAATTCCGCGTAATCCGCATAATCGGCGCGTAATCCGATTATGCGTTATGCGGTTCTGGACCGCACGCATACTGAAACCGCATTCTTGAACATTGCTAATCACGTTGACAATTCAAGAGTTATTGAGATTTATGTTCCCGAGAAAAGTACTAATATTATCATTGAACCACAATTAGAATCTAATATGTCTATTCTTATTGCCAATACTAGCATTCTTTTATAGTTAATGATGATATTGTTAATGAAATACAAGAGTCTAATATACATGCACCAACTGAGATTCATGTTCCTACTGAGATCCATACTACCGTAAAGAGTACTACTGATACTCAGAATGTTTTAGTCGAATCTAGTGCACCCCTACATGATACTAGATTTTCAATTTTGGAGTCAACTGTAGATGAAGAGACCGAATATGAAATAATTAATACTAATACTATTGCTAGTGAGTCTTTAAGTATTTTTCTTATGTCTTGGTAGGTTAGTCATATTTCATTTTTTAGCGATCTTTTGAAATTTCCTTCTGAAATTCATCAAGTTCCCACGTACTGTAATAACATTATGTCATTTGTGATGATTGATGTATGTCATCCTAAGGAACCAATATCTCTTTTTAGGATTTGTACCACTTGAGTCCATTACATTGCATTTATCTATTATGCCTATTATACATAATGTGATCTCTAGACAGATAGTAATTTGCAATAATGAGTATAAATTTGTTATATATCCACATAATATTTTACAGGAATTTATTATTGATAATAAAGTGAAAGTTTTGGCTCCCCTGGATATGTTCCTTTCAAAAACTATGAAGAAATTACATGTTCCACATACAGATCTCCATGAAGTTTCGATAAAGATTACTTCCACTACCTATGGCTTGGACATTTCATGGGATCCTTATTCGATTATTTCCATTGTAAGTGTCTTTCTAGATCTACCATGTTTTGACGCAAGTTTACTAGAGAAATCAGTTCCCCTCCGCCTCTTTGGTTCATTTGTGAAGTATGTGCTACAATCGCTCGACCACCACCATGGCCCAATTGAAAAACTTCATGGATGTTGATCAGCTCAACTCAGATGTGTTTAACAATTCCTATCTCAACATTCATCGGGGATGACAGGGAGAATTGATGGAGATCATATTTGATTCTATTAGGATACCTGAAGATTTTGTTATGATTTTAGATTTTATTAGAATATTTGATTGGATTTTGATAGGATTTGATTCTGTTAGATTTTGTTTATTAGGGTTTTCCTATATATTTGCTCTGTATGAAGTATAGGAGATGATGAATAATATTTGAAAATTTTGAGAAATTTCTTGTGCGGATTTCTCTTGAGTCAAATCTTTCTTCGTGAATTCGTTGAAAGTGAGCGTGGATTCGCCAGAGTTGATTCCAGAATAATTGTAAGTCCTTTGTTCATCTCCAATTTCACCAAAAACCCCAAATTTCAAAACCCTAACCCTAATTTGACTTCCGTCCTGCATCATTATTATCTATAATCAACAACATAGCCTTTATACCAAAATTTTGGGCCAGTTACATGAATTTTTTTCTTCCATTCAATTCTGTTAAAGGGCTACACCATATAGAAGCAAGAAAAATAACTAATTGGATACGACCTGTATTATCCAGTATGGAAAAGCAGGATATCTATGTGATCATGTTAGCATAACAAGCTGCTTTTAGACGCATAGTTCGTTGGACAACAGCTAATCACCGGAGTACAAAGTTGAATAATGTCATAAAGAGGAAGTCCACTCAAGGCCTCAAAAATGAGGTACAGAGGTAGGTGTACTTGTTCAGTACACCTACCACATTATATATATGTGATCATGTTAGCATAACAAGCTGCTATCAGATGCATAGTTTGTTGGACAACAGCTAATAACCGGAGTACAAAGTTGAACAATGTCATAAAGAGGAAGTCCATTCAAAGCATTAAAAAAGAGGTACTGGGGTAGGTGTACTGAACGAGTACATATCGATTCTAACATTGGACAGGCTTTGGCTGAAACCATCTGGAAAGGCATAGCTCTTTACATTTTAAGCAGACTCTTAATCCTCATGATTATGAAAGATTTTAAGTATACATTATGAAGGATTTGCCTTTATAATCATATAAATCTACATACATGCAATAAAGGAGGACACTCATTAGGAGAGACCCAAGATTGAAAAAAATGAACTCGGACCTTAACAAGTCACACAGCATTTCCTCAAAGAGGACATGGAGGCATAATTACATGACACTAAATATAAGTCCAGTCACATAGATCTGATAGAACATAATAAAATAATACATAAAACATGCTAAAGTTTAAGACCTCAGATACATTTTATCTTATAAAAAGGAATAGACCCTGGCTCTTCAATTTTTTTTCTATCCATTAGCACAATAGATCTCACTTCTAGTATCAAAAACATATCTAACCAGTCATAGTTTTATATAAATCAGTATTGGCTGCCCTGTTTCCACGAAATGGTGGCTCTTTGATAAAACAATGAAGCAAGTAAACATTTCAAACATGTAACATGAAAAGAAAATTATATCAGAAATATAGGACTATTTTACTTATTTTATTCCCTTCTGTATGTAAAGATAGCTGAGCATACAAACAGCACTGCCTCCCCTAGCATAGTTTGGATAACCCCAACAGGTATTATATTATTTTGTATGCAGAATTCATTTGTTATTATTTTTTTACTTATTTTTATTTATTATTTTATTATTATTTATACTACTATGATCATTATACTATTCTTGTTATTATCAGTACTGTTATTCACATTGTTATTATTGTTAAATATTATCATTATCACTGGGGAACGTTGTCTTAAAATGGTGGTATATGAAATATGATGCACTTAAAAAATTATTTGACCATTCATTGGATAATTGCAAATGAACGGCTTTTCTTTAAGCTAAAAAGGGGGTTAACTCCCTCCTGTTCCATTTTATAGGATTTAACGAAACATGGCTAACAGGTCACACTTTGGCCAAGCATCCTACAAAGAGACTCACGAGAGTTAGAAGTATTGAAGGAATGGCCATCCGAATGGGCACTGAGAATTCTATCGAAGATGTGAAGTAAAAGAAAGAGGAAAGCCTTTCGTTCTCCAATTCGGAATGAAAGGCAGTCTCGTGAATCAATTAATTGATAGTGTTGAAATCGCCTTCCCTCTTCCATCTAGTTAGACTCAATCTGAAAGTCAAGCAATGCTCTAGCTCTGTCCAAGAAAGCAATGAAGTACGACCTAAACTCAGTAGGCAGTTGGTCTTTTTACTATCATTCTACTCACACACCCATAGATATTAAATTACATATGTTATTCCCTTGCTAGCAAGTGGACTGATAATATAAAAAGAACCAAAATACAATAAAATAGAAATGCGTTGTATTGCATATGTAAATATGCAAAGCTAACAAAAGGAATACAAGCTAACTACAAGCCCATATGAGTGTTTCAAAGTCTAAAGAATGGGTATCCAGGATGTACTCTGACATCAGCCATAGACTTTTTTGCTTCTAAGACTAAGAAAATTCAAATTTTAAATTTTAGATCCGCTTCCGCAGACATACGCAAGGCGCACATGGCTCCTTATGGCCTATCAAATACGAATATCTCAATCTTTGCGCCTCGGTCATTTGAGCCATTGTCCACCGTACGACGTCAACATCACCGCACAAGGATGAACCCCTAATCGTGTTGATGCCATTCTCCACTATTTCTCGCCCTTGTATCTCGATTTGAAATCTAGGTGAGATCTCTTTGTAGCGCCAATGATCATCACGGAACGCCCCCTCATTCGAGTTGTCAGTAACTCGCCAAGTAGTCTTCATCACACTTCGTCAAAACTTCGGTCGTGCCCTATCGCGCCTACATCAGGGAGGGTCGACCACATCAACCTTCTCCATTATGCGCGGCTCCAATTGAGATAAAATAGGGAGTCCACAATCAACTTTCCAATTGCCTCACCCACTCCCAACTTCAAAGCTCAGGACATTGCCGCTTAATGTCGTCCCACTTGTCACTTCATAATTGTCCATCGATGTTTAGACCATCCCAGTTGTGGTTATCCATTAGTCATCAAAGTCCATTCATTGATGCCCACCTTATTTAAACTCAATGCAAGGTATTAACATCTGCACTATTGACTGGCATCACCATTAAATGTGTTGATACCATAGAAACCGCTCACTCAATGTCCTCGACAGCTATGCACTGCCCCCAAAGCCTTAGTGATTGTCGTGCGATCCCAGACGTTCCCCTACTTTGCAACCAAGAATCATGGTCGACTTGTCCTTCTCCTCTGCTTAGCGACACCATAGCACACAACCCAAGCAAAAGCAGCACCACATTTATCGGTATCAAAAGCGTACCTGATCGGTGAGCTCGAGTACCATAGCTCCCAAGCACTTACACCCCCTCCGTATGGAACACATTATCGCCTCAACATCCAATTTGTTGTGCAGCCCATCGTTATCCATCTTTGGATAGTTGCATGGTCGTTATCTACGTCTTGATTCCTGTTTGTTGATACCTTATTTAAGTCAAGAATCAAGAATTGTTACACATCATTATCTCCATCTGCCGAACATATTAACTTCTCCGATCCAACTATACTTCAAATAACTAAGGGATTGGATCTTAAAGGAGCTACTAGGGGCACTCGGCAATTAGCAGAGTCCCCCGCTTCTTATTGTTTGTACAAAAAAATGTTCTTGTATTAAATCTTTAAAAAAATTACAATGAACAATTTCTCGTTTATAGAAGGGGCAGCAACCACTTTTTGTTTAAAGCCGGGGTTCGATGTAGAGGTGGAGGTTAATTTTCTTCTTCGTTGATGATCTCACTAACAAATTCTCGGAGTTGAAAGATTATTAAACCTGAAAATTAGCCTTTTGGCTCTGGAAGAAAGATTACTCTTTAGAAGTCTGATTCTCAGTTCTTAGCGCAAGTGCTTAATAAGAAATAATCCAACTCCTTTTTCAGCCTAAATAGTGGCCACATGTAGGAGTTTTGGGGGTTTTACCTCTGGTGGAACTGACCAATTACGACTCCCCTAATGAGAATTAATTTCCAGTGTTCTAAATATCGGATACCGGTCCCATACCGGTCAGCCAAGTATATACCGGATACCGGACGGAATATCGCGATATGACTCTAAATACCGGAGTGTCATATCGGTGTTATACCGGTTAAAGAATAATCATATAATTGGCTAAATTTTTTATATTTTAAAACACATAAAATAAGTTTATGGTACTTACCATGGCTTATTTGCATTTAAATTAAGAATTTACAGATACTGTTTAGAACGTCCGTATATATACAAAGCGACAGATAATCATAAAATTACGAAAAATAAGTTTCAAGAAAAAAGAGAAGTGTTTCTATAATAGAAAAGTGATATAATTTACAAAAAATTACTTCATTAAAACTACATAATCCAAACTATATTGTACTATAATTCAAAATTTCAAACCCTAACATATCCAACAACTACAACAAATTACAATGTCATATAATTATAAATTTGTAATTGCTCAATGTCTTGCAATTAAAATATTCTATATGCACACAATTAAAATATCCTATATTGCAATATATTTTCAGTATCAAAATTCTCATTCCAATTCACTTCTAATTAGTAATTACTCATCACTCAACAAATTATCAAACAAATAAACTTCTAATTAGACTGTCACTATTCAAAATTACCCCATAATATCACTGTCACTGTTCAAAATTAGAGTTTAGACTGTCACTATTCAAAATTACCCATAATATCACTGTCATTATTCAGAATTAGAATTTAAACAGTCATTGTTCAAAACTACCCCATAATATTACTGTCACTATTCAAAATTGGAGTTCGGCCACTAATTCAATGAATCAGTGGGCCGAACACTGATTCAGTGAACTGAATCAGTATTCGATTCACTGATTCAATGAATTAGTAGGTCGAACTTCACATAATGCACAAAAAAATTAAAGATTTTAACATAAATCGCAATCTATTTAAGCTATATAGCACAATTACAAGAGAAATTGAAGAAATTTGTAACTCTAAATTAAATTAATATGAAATAAATCAAACTTGACTTACCCACTGCCTCACTGGACTTTCGGCCGGCAAAATTGAGATGGCAGCATCCGAATCGACCGGCGAGCTATCAGAGACTAGGAGAAGAGCAATTGGAGAGTGGAAGAAGAAAGAGAGAGAGAAATAGTCAATTTAGGGTTAGAATTGGGCTCGATCGACCGACGTTCGCGAGAGAGAGCCGGAGAAACTTCGATCGCTCGGGTCGCTGGGGAGAGAAAGAGAGAGAAAACAATCGACTTTAACCCTTTTTCTCCCCCCTCTCGACCCGTTTTATTTTTTAACGGCTTAATAGGTTTAACCGGCAACCAAAATCCAAAATCCCATTAACCGATATTAAGTAATACTGGCTGGTATTTCTTATCTCGTTACCGGCCGATATATCGCCACGTGGCCGATATATCGGCCCATACCGGTTCAAAACGAGAAACGGTAAAAATTTCTCGTTATCGCCTTCGTTTCTTCCTTTTTCCCAATATACCGGCCGATATACCGGTATATCGGCCGATATTTAAAACACTGTTAATTTCTCTTATTAGCTGGTGTAATCTTGCTTTAAATATTTGAGATTTGTAACTGAAATGCGGATCATGACTGATGATCCATGTAACTCTTGTTTAAATATTTGGTCTTCTGATCCACGTCTTAGGCTTGAAATGCAGATGGCTCTTGCTGATCCATATTTTTTTTTCGAAATACAGATGGTTTTTGATTATCCACATTTTGAGCTTAAAATGTAGATGGTCTTCAACAATCCACATTTGAACCTAAGACACGAATAATCTTCAATGGTCCGCATTTAGACTTGAAATGCAGATGGTCTTCAAAGAGAAGATGGTCTTGAATTACCAGGTTCAAAAGAACTTCATTTGTTAAAAGCTTAAGTTCCAACGGTTACGCATATTGTGAGCTATTATGCCATTATCATATTTGTGACAGATGACATGACTTCAGAATATTTGTTCCCAAATTAAATGTTTGCATAATTAGACGTATACATGTTGCTTCAAGAACTCGTCAAAGAGAGGATTGCTCATTATGGCACCAGCACTTACAAAGTCGATTCTCATGAGGATGTTTTTGAAGGCTAGCACTATTTTTGAAAGCTTTCACCATCATGCTAGAACACCTCTTTCAAATTAAGCTTTAATAGCTGGCTACATAATATTGTGGTTGAAAAAGTGTGTTTTTCCCTCTATATTGAAAGAAGCTATAGCAGTAGGCATGGTTTATCTTGCAGTACTTCTAGCTCACGAAAGACCTTTGGTATTATTACCAGGTATGGTCTATGGCATTCAAAGTCGACTCGGGTTTTTGACTGAACAATTTTGTCATGTGAAGACAACCGAAGGATGTGATTAGAAGATTTAGAACATGAAATCTATGCATAGAGCTTCAATACATTTACCTTATGGCCTGGTTCATTATACATTGTCCCTACTTAATGCCTCCTAACTCTCGTGCTACGTGTGGCTTTGATAATGGAGCAATATAAACGTTCCGCATGGCAAATGCATTATATGACGAAGATTCGCAAAACTTCCAGCACTGTAGCAATTACCGGTGTTTCAGGTGTTTTCCTTATTTTCGAACACCGACTATAGTGAGATCATAGATTCTCCTAGCTCTGACTACTTCACCTCTTTATCTTCTGGATGATTATGGTGGCTTATTAACATTATACCAGGACACCTAATCTTTCTTTAGGATAACCTCTGCCAATGTTTAAAATAGCGATAACGATAACGTAACGTTTTGTCTCTGTTAGGTTATGTCGCATATAACGTAATGCATAACGTAGGTTATGCAATTTCCTATTTATTTAATTAAAAATAAATATAAAACTATATAAAATAATTTTTATAAATTCAAAAATAAATTTAAAATATCTAAAAAAAGAATATAAAACCATTTTGTAATACATAATATATTCTACTTTTATATTAAAATTTACAATAATTTTCATATTTATTTTCATAAATTATATTAAGCCTCCAACCGTAATTCCAGTCATTAGTTAAACAAGAAAACATGATTTTAATTTTTTATTTCAATTCAAGTTATTATCATTATTGTAATTTATATTTTGTAATGTTCAATTTATCATATTTGTAATTGTTGATTTTAGTTTAGTTAAAAATTCAATACAATCAGTAAGTAAGATATTTCAGCAATCGGAGAGGAATTACACCAAGCGAATAAGGAAATAATTGTAAATTAATACGTTAGCAATTCCATAAGCGATCAAACAAGCCAACAACTAATCAAGAGAAAGTTACAGCAATTCGCTAATAAACAAAATAATAATCAATAATAATATAGAAACTACTAAAAAAATAATTGTAAATAACGTAATATAATGTAACTTAACGTAACGTTATGTAATATAACGTAAAATAACATAAAAAAACATACTGTTACGATGCACTGAGTTATTTTCAGTTGTTATGTAGCGTTGAGGTTCCGTTAGGTTACGTAACGCAATATAACGGGTTTCATAACGTGTTATTTTCAACATTGACCTCTGCTATCTGGAGTCGTATATCTTAACTTCTTAAGTTATTTTGCTCGTCAATTTGGATCTGATCAGTTGCGTATTGAAAACCCAAATTTTGAACTTAGCTATGAAGGAAATCTCTTTGAAGGAGCAAGAGCCTGGTATTATTTTGTTGGAGGATATATATATACTATTATGTCTGGTTTTTGGTTCCCAGACTGATTTTATTAATAGCAATGATTGGGTCTATAGTACTGTCTAATCTCGCTCTCTTTCGAATTCGTCGAAAAGTATAGCTACGAATCAAAAAATTACTCCGGGATTGATTGTTGTAAACAAATGGTTTGAGTTCCCCATAATAGCAAGTAGTAGATCTTCGGTTTAATTGCCTATTGGAGTTGCTACTTGCTCTCGACATCATGCATCCCGATGTCAGTGCAACCCATCGCGACCCATAACTTAGCCTACAAGAGAGGATACGAAAGGAGGGAATGGGTTCGGACTCTCGTCGAATGAGCAAAACTATACAAGATTTACAATGTAAAGCAATTCCATGCTGGAGCCATTGGCAATCCTTCTCCTATTTTTAGAAGACTCGACGATGCCTTGAATCTAAATCTTTCCTTACGAAACTGTAAAAAAATGCATTAGATTTGTTGGTGATGAACGGGCTCCCTCCCTACTTTCTCTTAGACTTCAACTGTAATGAAAATGGGGATGGAGGTAGGAGTATATCATCCAACGGAGCGGGTGCTCATTTGAATATGGGTTGATGGGGTCCTGCCACTATGAGAGATTGGATGGCCCATCGATGCGCTTGCTATGAAGGTAGATAAATAGCCAGATCCTATTCACCTAAGTCGATGCACTGGCCCCGACAAATCCGAATCCGAGGCCAAAGGAAGAAGGTGGCCCATCTTTGTTCTAGATCGTCATAAGCCCTCATCGTTCTCATGACAACTCCCACGGCCCAATGATTCTTAGAGTGATTGGTCCAAATCCATAAACAAAGAAGAAGGTAGGACCAATAGAGAGAGGAGAAATATCACTTGGTTTTATCTCACCCCGAACTCAGCCTAGAATGATTCCTTCGAAATAAACAAGATCCCATTATACTGTGGAGGGGCAGTGTACACATATATACATATATAAATATATATATATATATATGGAGTGTAAATTTAGTAAAACACGAACCCTAAATTATAGTGTTGTAATACTAGACGAGTAAGAAAAACAAGTGACCAATCAATCTAGATATTTGAGTTCTATTATTCAAAATGATGTAGAAATCGATAGTGATGCCAACCATAGAATACAAGCTGGCTGGTTGAAATGGAGAAGTGTAACAGGAGTTTCACACGACCGTAATATTTTATTAAGGCTGAAGAAAACATTTTATAGGACTGTTGTTAGGCCAGTTTTATTGTATGGCACGGAATGCTGGGCTATAAAGAAACGTTATTCACAGAAGATAAGTGTAATAGACATACACATGTTTTGTTCGATATGCGGCAACACTAGGAGAAATAAAGTGAGAAATGAAAATATTCATGCTAAGATAGGTGTAACCCCCATCGAAAAGATGCGAGAAAATTGCTTACGATAGTTTGGACATGTGCAACATAAACTTACAGATGTACCAGTTTAACGAGGGGAGTTTATCAACGTAGGACAAGTTAAAAGAGCGAAAGAAAGACCGAATAAAATATGGATGAAAGTGATACGAAAAGATATAGATTCTAGAGGTTTAAATGAGAACATATTAATAGGAACGAATGGAGAAGGATTATTAAAGTGATCGATCTGGTGTGATTCTCTTTTAGTTCATGTAGCCTACCCAAAGTACTTGGGATAAAAGGCTTAGTTATTGTTTATATATATATATAGACACACATTTTATGACTTTGCAAAAAGGAATAGATCCCGACTCTTTAATTTTCTATAGCTCAATGAATCTCACTTCTAGTATCGAAAATAGGGATGACAGTAGGCGTCTCTCCATGCCCATTTTTTGGTCCGTCTTATTTAAAATTTTGAATTAAAAATAAAATTTTCATTTTCCTAATTCAAAATTTGACAAGGGTTAGCTAAAAATTGACCTGCGGACCTGTTTATTCACATCCCTAATCAAAAACATATCTAAACTTAACATAGTTTTATATAAATCAATATTGAGAGCCTTTTTTCCACTAAAAATGATTGTTTTCTTTTTATATAAATGGAAGTAATATCTCAAACATGAAATAAAGATGGGTATGAGAAATGAGGGATGTGTCCAAGAAGTGACCGACAAGTTTGCTAAATTTTAAGAAAGAGATTTTATATAATTGGGAACGCAGGCAAGAAATGTACGAGATTTTTCCAAGGAGTGTCTAGGAAGTGTTGTTGACCAACAAGGGTACAACTTCAAGGTAGAAATGTCTGTGCAACATACATGAGGATGAATACAGCATAGAAAATTAACCCTAGCATCGCATAAATCTTTGGGGCACAAAATGTACAGAAAAAATAATGTCAAGGTGAACTATCTAATACTTTCATTCACCATTATTTAAAAACATTTCCAGGTTTACGTCAACCTTAGAGTATAATCTAATTGTCATTCCATTCCTACCAGTTAAAATAAGACAGGTTTCTGAGTGCTGGCATGTAGGAATATTTTACCCTTACAAGCTGTAACTACAAGCTCAAACAACAACACACTTGGCAGTATGGAATAGAACTAAGAACTACTATTTTCATATTTAATCAAATCAGTATGATAAAGTCAATATGTAAGCAAGTTTTAGAAAAATAATTGCACAATAAATATAAAAGACAAATACTGGTATTATGGGAAATGTTGCAGTTTCAAGATCAGCTAGTTAAAGAATGAACCTCATCCGAAGTCAAAAGGAGAACATCACTGAGCTTCAGAAATTGTTCCAATGCCCCTTGTTGTTCAGGTGTTCCAATTAAAAGGGTTTGTCCTCGTGGACCAGGATCAAAAAACACTGCTGTTCCAGCATCAATAGCACAATATAGTGCAGAGTTGATTAAGTCAGGGCAAAGTTCATCAAATGCATAACCATTGCAGAAAAGGATTTTTGACTGATGAATAGCTGTTTTAACGGGAACCGATAATCTAGACATCCAACTGAATGCAGGCTCTTCACTAAAATCAGCACGGCTGACATCAGAGATTATAAGAAAATAACTATTAGTGTATGTAGTGCATGCATTTTACTTGCAGACAAGGGTAAACAAGAAGGGGGGAAAAAAAGAAAGCAAAATAGAAAAGGATGTATGCTGAAACATTTTTTACCTGCAAAACACATGCTTTTGAAATGGGTCCACTAAAACCCAGCAATGAAGTGTTTCATGTGATGAACTATGATTAGTATCTTCAGAATTTTCATTCATTCCGACCATACTAATGCCCTCACTTTGCAGAACATCTAGAAGAAAATGTCCATAGGTTTCATTTCCTACATGCCCAAGGGTGAAAACACAAAGCCCCAGCCTTGATGCAGCAATGGCCAAGTTGCAGTTACCACCTGCTTCCCAAAATTTCTACATGAAGTATAGAACATAGTAAGTTCTTAAACACTATCCCATAACAGACAAGATCATATGAGAAATTTGGGGGTCTTCATTTTCGATAAAGATGAAATGCATAGACTAAGGACGCCTGCATTGCAGTCAAATTCCTAGTAGCTTCTATTTCTCTCTTGGTACAGGATATGAAAATAAAATAATTGAATAGGTTAATTATAATGCTAAAGCATTTATAGATGCATGATGAGGCAACAAATGGAGCAACCACAGGAAAACTAAGATCAATAACCTCTGCCTAACTTAAAGTTGCAGTGTTCAACAGAAATAGATAACATGAGATCCGGAATCCTGAGGTTGACAATTGAAATTTCCAACAACTTTGCTTTGTCAGAATGCAAAGATTCAGAAAAGACAAAATATACAGGAAAGTTACATTTTCAATAAAATATGTGCACAAAGCCACCTAATATCAGAGCTCCACTGTTTAAAAAAAATTGCCAGGCAGCTCTAAGCGCCTACAGCCTAGAGCTGTAAACCGCCAAAGTTCCCACTTAATCAAAGTGGCTCTGAAGGCCTCACTAGTTAAGCAACACAACACCGATTCCATCATTCATGCACCGTTCATAGTTCAAATGTGTCATGCAGATACCATCAGTTGCATATGGATGGCTAATCTGATACGATATGCACATTTATCATTCTAAATTTAGACTAGAGGGCACGAATGCCGAACCCAATGCACTTCTGTTTTATGACCAAGTTTCAATTAAAAGCTCGAGAACCTGAAAACAGTTTGAACCAAGTTTGATGAGCTAAGCATCACCATTCATCTTTTTAATGACCAAGTTTGGAGTAAAACTCTGTAGTCTGAAAATTTTTGCACCAAATTGGATGAACTAATCACCATTCACCATTCTAAGCTATTTTCTATCAAGTAGCGTCAGCTATGGATCGTGACTAGATACCCAGAAACCAGAAAATTTGTCGAGTTTTCACAACCATTATACCTTTACTAGGATATCAAAGTTGCAAGCCAAGACTAACAAAATGACAAGAGAGGGCTTCGTCACTAAACCTAGTTGGATGAACTACTCATTGTCCATCATTCTAACTCAATTTCCATCAAAGTGCGGTCAGCTATAGATCGCAACTAGAAACCCAGAAACCATAAGATTTGCTTAGTTTTCCAACATTCATAAACCACACACTTTACAAACATACCAAATTTGCAACCCGAGGTATTTACAAGTCAATGACAAATAATAGCCATGTCATTAGACATTTTAATCATTGACCAACCCTCTGAATTCCCCCTGGACGGTGGTACCTAGTTGGTGGACAGGTAACCAAACTTTTCTAAGCACACTTAACCTTTGAGCAACCCTCTGGATTCCCCCTGCAGGGATAGAGTCTAGCAAAGAGGGTAGACGATAACATTTGCTAATTAATTGCTATAGGTACTTACATTCATCAATGAGGTGCAGAACAATGCAAAGAGTAAAATGGAAGCACATTCATTTGGCTCCAATCAAATCTACTCCAGAGAGATTCAGATACAATAACAGCAAAAACCAAAATGGCAGAGAAGTAAATTAGTACACTCTCCTCTTGAAGTTGAAGGATAAAGTCCCTCCCACGTAAATACACACTAAGTGCTAGAGAGTGTGCAAATCATCCCATAATATGCATCATTTATTTAATTTATTATCAAAAAGGTATCATTTTAAAGTATTCCATTAGATAGAATTGAGGCCATACCCTCTCCAGCTCGTGGTATAGAAAACTAGTTACTGAAAACATAATACCCATGTACCTGAAGTGTTTATTGCCCAGAAGCTATGAGCTTTCTCCTACGAATCCCTAACGGGCAAACGTGTTGTAGCCTCCAAACAGAACCATTACATGTTCCCATTTGTAAATTTACTTTCAGAACAATGGTTGTATTCAGGGTAAATCCTGCCTTCTAGACCATCAAAGCAACATTTGCCTAACCAACCCAATCCATCACCCCACCCCAAAAGCAATTACAAACTGTCTTTTGCAACTAAACCTCAGTATCTCCAACGAACCGGATAAATGAATCCCGGCATTTAAATGCTCACTGTTTAGCAAGCATCAGCCTACTTCAGCACCAGGGCCACCATACATCAACTATCACTAGGAAACTCAACAAAGCACTGTTCCTAGTCAACATGATTATCACCTTATATCCTAAGTAGCTAGGGATGTAAATGATCAGAAATAAATCAACAACCCAATCCAAAAACATTTCTGTATGCATAAGAAAAATATGGATACTGATGATATTGATGTTCATTGTTTAAGACATGGATTCAATTACAGCTTACTGCCTTCATATGCATATTAGAAACAACGTTTTATGAAACTATCAAAATATGTAAACGTGTGTCCTAATATGTCCTAAAATGTAAAATTAAACATCATTTCCTACACTTTATATTTTTCTAAAGTAAGAGTACAGATTAAAGCTAAAGGAAACCAATTTTCTCACTGATTTTCCATCATTTTCAATAGTATCATATGATCTATAAACATGGACACGAGCTTCATGCTTCAATAAGGACACGAGGAGTCAAACGGCCCTTGGCAGACCCAACTCTTTAGGTTGATTAAGGATTTTAGAGTCCGTTTCAAGCTCGATTCAAGCCGTTTTCGGAGCAGTCTTGCCCAGCCAGATCCAACTACTATTCTAGTATTTCTATACATAATTTTGCAGCTCTCGGTTGTGAGTAATCATCTAAGGAATATAATAAGATCCTATGTTTGGACATGAACTACTCACCCACTCAAATGGAATCTAACTTAAGCTGAATTTTTCAATTGTTAAATTCCTAGCAAATACTATTGGAATGCAATATTTGTAATCATTATTGTGATTTGCTTCTAGTGATTTGCATTGTTTTCACCTATTTGTCATCATTTTAGGAGTGCATACCTTAGCATTTAGAGAATGAGCCATTTTGGAATTTCTTTTTGATCATTTAATGAACACATTTAGTTTTTATTTAGTCTAGGATTTTACATAATCATCCACTTATTTGTTTTCTTTCACATTAAACGGTTAGTTGTATGTAAAAATTGTAGATATGTCCGAATTTAGCACAAAATACGTTCTTTAAAGTCACAAAGCATGGGTTCATAACATCGCACTAGAGATTAATTATTATCATTGGCATGTTGCTAGGAGATAAGGATTCCAACAAAAGGTAAGGATAAGCCTCCTAATTTTTATGGTACAGCTGACCCTCACAAATTTCGTGACTAGATAGCGACCATGGACTACCATTTTGATTTGTATGACCATTCTAAGTCTCTGATGCTGGTAAAGTCTGGTTCACTAAGCAAAAATCAGAAAAATCAGCTAATATTTATTAGACACGCATAGAAAGACAACTAGAGAGGACGTTCAGTAGGCTTATAGAGACGTGGGAAGAAATTAAAAAAAAAAAAAAACTGAAGGATTATTCCTGATTCCTCTAGAACTCATTTCTAAACTAGTTATTTTATATACGATATGGATACCTTTCTGTGAGAGAGTATAAACTTGTATTTGAGAAACTTATATATTTCGATGTGGCTTTAGACCATCCTACTGTATATATGTGTATGTGTTTTATAACGGTTTGCAATCTGATTTTAAAAGAAATGATCCTACATATAGTTGAAGTCAGTTAAAAAGACATTTGATTTACCTTTAAAACTAGAATTGTCTTTTAGAGCACCTCTAGTCACGAGATTAATTCTCAACGTAAGAAAATTATGCTCTAAGTATGAAAAATATGGACAATCTACTTATCACTATACCTTGAGCATGGGAGATTTTGGTACTATGATTATTAATACCTCTCAAAGAGTTAACACATTAAAATTATGCATATTGATAATATTGATAATTTGGTGATTGTCGTGGATATTTACATTCCTTTCAAGGTTACGAGCAATAATATTAATGAGCTCATGGAGCCTAATACACCATACACTTGTTGAGGCCCATGTTTATGAGGAGAGAACTATAGACGTTCAAGATGCATAAGTAAAATCTAGTAATCCTCACTTAACGTTAGGTGTTCATTTTCTAACCTAGAATAGATGAAGGGACTAAACACGAGATGATTGTTACTAGTGTTGCTACTAGTGAGTTTTTAAAATTGTTTCCCATGATCTGTCAGATAGCTCCTAGTGTGATATATTCCAATGAATTTAGGGAGTTTCCTTACAAGGTTCATCAGATTCCCACTATATCTAATAATATTATATCATTGCAGTGTTGGCATACATCCTCTTAGGAAATCCATATATTTCTTTTAGGAGTTATAACTAGAGTATGTGATGCATTACATTTGCCAATTTTATAAGATGAAATCCCAAGCAAGATAATATTTTTGTATTGATGACTATAAATTTGTTGCATATTTCTATAATATCTGCAGGAGTTTGTACTTGATGATGAGGTGGTTTTGATTCCTATTTAGAGGTCCCCTCCAATAACTGCGAGGAAGTTATATGCTCAAAGTACTCAGAAGAATTATTTTCACCATCTACAAGTTTAATATCCCAGGATCTTGACATCAATCAAAATTTCAATAGAAAAGATCTAACATTTCATGCACATGTCATTCCTAAATCACGTCTACTTCTGTGATCCACTCTGAAAGTCAGTTCCATCTTGGGTTACGGTAGAAAAATGGATGTCAGTCCCATCACCACCACCATAGCCCAATTGATATATTTCCTATGACGAGATTCATCAATTCACAAATACTTAATGTGTATTACCACCACATTCACCCGAAACGAATGGTTTGAAGTGAGGGAAAAGATGAGGACATTAAACAGCCAAAATTAGGCCAAGACCTATTAGTATCTTTTACACTATTCTAAACCCAGTTCCATTATGCGCTCGATTTGAGAGCGAGTACTAAGAAAACTCTACGAGTACTTGGATTACTACATCAAAAATGCAAAATAGTAGTATTTTAATATATATATATATAAAATGTTAAATACATATACAAGTACGTATGGTTTTAATATTTTAATATGTATATTCAAAAGCATTAAATATGTAATACAAAAACATATAATCTCAATACTCAAAAAATAAAAATAACTTAAATGAAATAAAATAAGCTTCATATATGACCAGCATCCAAACAAGATATAGTATAAATGATTCAAGAACGGTTCCTAATTTTAGTTTTAGGTTTTTCCCAAAATCATCCCATTTCCTCAACTCAGTCAATTGGAAAATTTTCAATTTTAAATCTTTGTTCTAAATATTAGCAGTGAGGAATGTTGTATCACCCGATATATTATTTTTAAGGGTCTATCTGTACGATACAAAATCCCGATATTGGCTAATATCCCCTATATATCATCTGATTTATGTTATTCTATATGAAAGCTATATATTCAATATGATCCTGATATCCGGTATTTAGAACCTTGTTTTAAAAGTACCAATAAATGAATGAAAGAAAATGAAATTGAAAGAATTAAGAAAAAGAAAAAGAAGAAAACAAAACAAAAACAATAATCAAAAGAAAGAAGAATCAATCTTACATTCTTACTAAGCTCGAACCGCACGAAATGTCGACATACTAATTGCTCTGCTCCCTAAATGATTGTCGTGGCCACTTTACAAGCTCCTATTGGTGTTGCTTTGTGAATCTCACCACCTTGAACTACTTTGATGATCGTTGATATGCTGTAATTGCAGAAACTCTTTGCGAGAGAACTTAGGGCTCTTAACCGTTTTTATAACAAAAGCTATTATGACATTTTTTTTATTTTTCGCACCCTATAAGGGTTTGAGTACCATTTTATTACTCGGATTTAGCCAATTCAAATGATTATTCATTTTGTCTAGCTTTTTTAGTGAGTTTCCATATCTCAACAAGTTTGGAGAACTCATCCAAATACTCGGATGAATTATCTTGGTTCTGGAATACTGATTTTATTAAATAAATTTTTTATTAGACCTTGTTATATTTTATATGAGACTTTATGAGATTTTATAATTTATTATTTTGTTAATCCCAAATTGCTTATTATGTGAAACTCTTCTTTGTAATTTCCTATATGAAGGCTCAGAATTTATCGATAAAATCAGAGCAATTGATTTGAGGAATAATTGCTTATGCATCAGCCATGGAGCCATTAAATTATATCAGATTACTTTCATATTAGCTAGACTAGTCTCTTTATCTCCTCTCTCAAAAATCCTAATTCATCTCCAAGTCCCCAAATCTCACCCAAAAAAAAAAAAAAACCTAGATCCATTTCCATTCCCCATCACTAGAAAATATCCATTCATATATAACAAACAAAAAAATAAAAATAAGCAATGTACTAAACAATAGAAACTAATTGTTTATAGTTACGAGTCATATGTCTAATGTCTTATATGATAATTTACAATTCATAAACCACACTAACTTCTTCCATCAGTTATGCATTATGTTTAATTAGTTGCAACATACAACAAACTTCAAAAAAAACATGTTGTACTTCTACAATACCTAACCTTCTAAAAGGGTAAAATACAATGGGAATAGATAAAATAGAATACAAACAACTAAAAATCTGTGTAATTAAGCAAATAAAAAGCCCTAAAAGACACTAAGACAATTACCACCTTATTAGAAGGCTGAGCTCACAACCTTATTAATTTAGGCCTTCACCACTCTTGACAATATATATACTATTTTAGTGCTAACTACCGTTGGGAGATTGTGAATTGTAAGTTCAACTCATCCAATTGTATTGGATTATTCGGCCACATGGTGTAATCAACCACAAAACACAAGAAAGATTACAACGAAATGTATTATGCTGAAAGTTTTAGGAAAAGAATTAGAAGTAAGAAGTGCAGTTTTCGGCCACATAAGTTTTAATTACAAAATTTGTGGACCCCATGAAAGAATAGAGGAGAAATTAAAATTAAACAGGCCCTGTACATGTACTTCATTGCCCTAAAGATATACAAAAGGCAAAAATGTCACACATAACCCTCCCGAAAACATTATAAATGAGTAAACTAAGGTTAAAACCCCTAATATCCAGCCTCCTTTATACTCAAAAACAAAATTAATTTGTAGTAAGATGAGTATAAGAAAAAAAAGAAAAAGATTGCAATAAATCTCAGTTGTAAAATCTTTTATTGTAGCTTCTCCTTAGTTACATTTTACGAAGGTCGGGCTTGGACTTTTTCCAAGATTTTTGATATGCACCTCGATGAAGTAATATTTATGCACATCCATTCCACAAATATATAATGCTTTATCAACCTAGATGTGCTTCTTTTATTTATTTTTTTCATTCTCATTTTCTTCTCTTCTTTTTTTTTCAATTGCTGATCCATAGTTGGTTCAGGTGATAAAGCAAGAGTGTAAAGGAAGAAAAGGTGTACAGGAGTTCATTTCCTAAATAAAAGGTACTGCCAAATTAGGTGCAATTATCTCCCATTTTCCCTTTTTACTTAATGCTAAACTAACTAAAATCAGCATGCTTCAAGTTAACTATCATAAAGTGAAGAAGTCAGAGCTGGCAAAATTCACATACACTAGAGTGGCTAGAGTGCACTTTTCCTATCTCTAAAAAACACATAACAGTTAGACTAGTAATCAGAAATTCTTGGTTAGAAGAGAATCCCTTCCTTTTATAGCATAGCAAAATTTTATTCGACGTGCATCGTACGTGCCCAATATCTAGTAACAATCATTAACTGCAAATACCTTCCTTCTTAGTTCATTTTCTTTTGTTTCTCTAATTTGTCATCATTTAAAAGAACCAGAATTTAAGTCGCATATTTCTACCAAGGCAATTGTTTCCATATGGGACAACTGGCACGTGTATCTTATGAATTTTTTAGAATTTGTGGGAATGTCAACAATCATGTATATATCAGCATTGCTATATTTGTGCAACCTAGCTGACCAATATATACTACATATCCAAGTTTTAAATATCAGCCGATCTAATGTATATCGCAAATATCATGCCAGATATTGAGGTATCCGATACACGATAGACTATTCAATATTGATCCATTATTCGAATATTTGTGATGATGCTTATATGACACGTCCAACATTACCTCCGGATACTATAATTATCGGTTGATTCCAGTATTGATTCTCATATTTTTTAACTCCAATTTTTTAAACCTTTCTATATAGTCAGCACCCAATTAACTGTACACAGAAAACATATCATAATCAAAAAATTTAGACTTCTTGATTCTTTCTTGCTTCTTGTTGCTATTCACTAGAACATTACCAAAATGACACCATCTTTTACCAAAGCCCATTCCAATCCCATAAACTGATCATACCCTGCTAAAACCCTAGCAAAATTACTTTTTCCCCACAAATTTCACATCCAAAAGGTAAACTGAAAAAAAAAAATTCACAAAAGATCGAAACTTTTTCGGCATCAACCAACCTTATTGGGAGGTGAAGCGGCCAGCTGATCCATATAAGTTTTCCTCTCCTCCCTCATCGCCGGCGGCAAACTCGGGACATTCAAGACGATATCAACACAAAGATTCCCGAGCGTCGCCATGTCCACTTCCTTCATGACCCCAGCTATCCCTCCCTTAACGGGTCCACCTCGCGGCCGGATCCGGTTCCTGACGGCCATGACCGGAGACGGACCCGAATCCGACGGCCGCCGCGTCCTCCTCGGCCGGTCGAGACTGAAGATGGGCTGAAGCTCTAGGGTTCGAAGAGCCATGGCGAGAGAGAGAGAGAGAGAGAGGAATGGTAAAGAGATGAAGAGAGAGGGAAGATGGAATTTTCTCTGTTTGATTAAATAATTGGGAATTTGTCAGGACATCTTGGGGTTTTGTACTTTGAATTTTCCTATCTTTATATATAGGTGTGGTCAAACCAATTATTACACTGGGTGCCACGGTAGACAAGGAATGTCTTTTATTTGTTATTTTAAATAGCATTCTCGTGTAATAATTGTATTGAATCAAAATGACGTTAAATAAAACTAAAAATTCACTGTTTATGCAGGAAGTTTCTTCATCGCTATTTAAGTTACCCAATAAAATTATTATATATGACGTCACTTAAAGTAACAAATAAAATAACTCTCTTAATCGCTTTTGGAGTGACGTCACGTGATATAATTTTATTGGACTATCTAAGTGGTACTCTCTTCACCGTCGGTAAATTTCTAATTTTTTCATATATATATATATATATATATATATATATATATATATATATATATATATATATTCGTCCTCTTTTAACATGCAAGTGGCTCTTTGCCTAAAATTTGAGACCTTCTATAATCCAAGCTAGTAAGATCACAAATATATTGATATGTAAGTAAAACCAAAAGGATCTCTACGTCAGGTAAAATCGAAGAAGTCCACTTTGACACTCTCTAGAATCCAAATCTAAAATTTTGGATAGGTTGAGGATCAAGAAGGTAAAAAAATTATTGAGTCAATACAAAACAAATAATATCCCAGTTTCATTTGTTCTATTCTTAGAATATACATGCAAATATGATAGTTGACTAACTATCCATAATTCATAAATAGAGATGGCAATAGAGGTTGAATATAAAAATTTTACCAATGAATTTATTAGATTTGAATTTGGATATACTTGTATTCAAATCACTAATCTGATAACACTACTTAAAATCTTAAAAAATTATATGTTCTTTAAGATACTGAGATATTATGCCACTGAATTTATAAACTTTTAAGGAACAATTTTCTAATAAGAGAATGCACTCTTTATTTGTAAACCTATTATTTAAATAGTGTTCAACTTTTTTTTTTTTTTTACTTATATTACTTTTGTCTTGAAACTATTATATATGTGTGTGTGCGCGCGTGTTTGCTTGTGTCCACATGTGTTTGCATGTCCGTGCATACGTGCATCTGCATACGCACATGCATGTGTGTGCATGTATTTGCGTGTGTGCAAGGGAGTGTGTGTGCACGTGTGTTTGCTTGCGTGTGTGGGGGTATGCATGCGTGCATGTGTATATGGAAAAATGTTTAAAACCCAATAAGTATTCGAAACATGATTCAAATTCCAATAACTTGGATCGAAAATCAAACATCTAGTATTTAGTGAATATAGATCATAAATGAAATTTTGATCCAAATATTATATTGAACTTGGACATGTGAAGAATTCAAATAATTTACTAAGCTCAACATGAGAACTGAATACTTAATGAGGTTCATATTGTCACATTATTCTTAACAGGGACATTATCTGATTTGTTTGAGTATTCAGAATACATGTGGATCACCTTAGATCCAAACCTTCTTGCATTAATTTAATTTATATGTCCATTTCATATCTCATTATATATGGTATTAATAACCTATCTTATATGGACATACATGATTAGCTATCATGTCATTCCATTTATCATGATCATAATGCCCCCCACCATGTACATGTATTTCCTTTTGATCTGAATTTTCAACTTTCATATATATGTTATACTACTTTCTAATTTTCCTGCTATTATTGATTTTCCATCTCGTGCTAGATTCATTTCTTGTTGTGTATGATTCCTGAGTTACCTCCGCATGTTCAGGCATTAGAAATTTCGAGAATGACCCGCAAGTTGAAGTCCTTTCTTTCAAGAATAAGTAGACCCTAGTAGACCATTGAAAATTCTCCTTTTCAATATAATCCTCTTCTATTCTGTAGCAGGTATAATTGGGCTTAGCTTATATTCCTATTACTCAACGAGTTGCCCTCACTTATTGTAAGAAAAATCTATTATGAGTAATGTTTCTTGTAATTAACTATATTGTAATGTTCTTCAAAAATATTTTGGATAATGCAATGTAATATTTATGGGTTATAGAAATGTAATTCCTTCCTATTTGTGCCGTCTAATTATATGGTTTTTTATTATAAAAGGTCTTCTACATCTGGCATCCACAGATAACGTCATTACCCAGAATAGAATATATCGCAAAAAAATTTTGGGATGTAGTTTAAGATGTGATCACCTATTAACTGTAGTGTAAACTTACAAGATTATTCTTTTCTCATCCTTGGTACATCCATTTAAAAACGTGTGAATAGCAAAGAAATACCATAATGCTTGGGTTTATCTGGTAATAATTATTATTATTTTTTTTGCATGGATATGTTTAAGGGGGAATAAGGCGAAAAGTGTTCTAATATAAGTGACTCCCATAATCCTCTACCATTGGCACTCTTTTTTTTATATTTTTTCCCTTGTTCATTTGTGGTACTTCTATATTAAAACCTTTAAATCTTCCATATATAGATATCGGTTTTTTAATTTTTTGATTTTTTATATTAGTCTTATAAAATAGTAAGTTACTATAAGTTAGTCCCTCTATCAGCTATTCTGTCTATTAAGCCCCGCAAATCCATATTAGAGACTAATTAAAGATGACAATTGACTACACTTCTTATTGAATCATGTAACCAATATGCCTTCTCATTGCCCTTCGTTTTTGGCATGGAAATAAGAAGGTGCAACAACAAAAGGAGGGGGAAACAGCAAAATGAGGGGGAAAGAGAGAAAGGGAGAAAGAGAGATTAGGGTTTACTGTGATTAACAAAATCACAAATTGCATCAGTATAACCAAAGTTTCGATGTCAACATTAATGACAAGGTTGAGCGAGGGCTGAAGACTTGCTTGCGGGCGAGGGTTTTCATTGATCAAGGCCAAGCTTTGCTGGTGAGATGATCTCCAATTCATTAGTAAATGTTTTGTGATTTGTATTTAATTAGAAGGATCTATGACTATCTGAAATAATTTTTATAATTATTTGGCAATGGGCGGTTGATTTGGGAGTTCACAATGGATGAGAAGATGATTGTGAACTGTAAATCAAGGTAAAAATTCATTTCCAGAACAGACCAGATCTAAGCAATAACAACCAAATTTAAAGCCAAAAAAAATCAGATCTATATCTAAAACCACTAGCTTAAACAAAAATGAAGTAGTAGCCACGTCAGATCTGAACCCAAAGAAACATAAACAATTGAGGAGAATGATCGGAGGCTCTTAAAATAGAGCAGAACAGAGCAAGAACTGAAGGCTAGAGAACAGAACATAATAACAGGTAGTAAATAGATTTGATTGGATCTAACAGAGAAAAAGAAGTGAGAAGAAAGAGAGAGATTATGGATTTGGAGGAAGAGATTATCTTTGGATAGAGAATGACGCGGTTCTAAGGAGTGAGATGAAATGAGAGGGCAATGTGAAGTGAGAATTAAGAAGTGCGAGTGGTGGGGATTAAGATCAAGTGGTGGGGATTATTTGTAGAGAGAGGAGAGAGAGAGTGAAAGAGAAGTTAATTTTGAGAGAGAGGGAGAGAGAAATAGAGTTATTATATTAAAGAGAGGGAGAGGGATGGTTGGGTTAATACACTAGGGCTAAAATTGAAAATGAGGGTACAACTGGGAAAAGAGGATAAAAAGTTTAACTTTTTTAACAGAACTTAATAAGAAGGACTAAAAAGAGTTACTTATTAGTTTGGGGGACTAATATAAAAAATTGAAAAAAAAATAAGGGATTGATATTTAAATAGGATGATTTAAGGGATCGATATGAAAAAACTGCTTTATATAATATGCTAAGTGTTGGCAGAATTTTTATGAAAAGAAAAGAGGGTTTATTCGCGTTTTTGAATAAATAAGGAGATTAACAAAGGGAACCCCTTTTAGAACTTAAATGCGGATATCATAGGGTCACATTGTATTTCCATAATCTCAAGAAATAGCAGATTTCACTAAATCCAATTAAACGCGAACCTCAAAAGTTTTGAAAATGGTTAAAGAAATAGAACATGGATCATCGTCTAGAGAGACCTGCATTCTAAGTTAAAATGATGATAAAAAGCCCATACTTTGAGCTGAGTAAAAGATTAAACATGAGCCCCTCAAGGTCATGTTTTGCTCTCAAAATCTTAAAAATTTAAGATTATTCTTTTTTATTCTCAAACGCAAATTTAAACAAGAAAGAATAATTGCTGAAAAATAATGCGCAGATTCTCATCCAAAGAGATCCGCGCAAATCTTTAGGATTGCATTTTAACTCAAATGCAGATCTAACCCGCGTTTCAAATGCAGGGTCGAGTTGTGACCCTAAAGACTTATAAAACTAGAACTAACCCCATTTCAATATGAACTCTAGCAAAAAGTCATATTTTAAGCTAAGGACAACTAAAACGCAAACTCCGTTGGGTCACGTTTTCATTTCAGAGGCTTGAAAGATAAAAACTATTCTCACTTATATCCAAATATGGAGCCAAAATGCGGATCATCAATTACAGAGAGATCCGCATTAGGACTTCATGATTAAAACTAAATTTAGCTAAAATGTGAACCCCATTGAGTCGCATTTTCACTCCAAAATCTTAAATGATAAAAACTATTCTTATTAGGACTCAAACGTGACTGTAGGCATGACACATGAGCTGCAAAAAACTAAAATGCGGATCTAAAAAGGGAGATTCACATTTCAGTTATAAAATTCAAAAGATTAAAATTGCAATTACGAATCCAATGGATTAAAAGCACGAAATTAATTCTCAATTAAAGAGACTATTAATTGGATAATTATACTAATTCAAAAGCCTCAAAATCTCTATAAATAACCAAGATTTAGGCTAAAGAAGAGGTTAAATTATCTCCACTTTGAGCATTTACACTAAGAACTAGAGTTTTTCTTATTCAAGAGCTTTGTAAAACCTGCCATCTTAAGAGTTCGTGCTCGAATTGTCAATGGAGAGCAAGATCGTCCTTTACGGCTACCAAAAAATCCATATTAAATAAAGAGAAAACTAGATTCTCATCTTCTGTAAACAGAAAACCATTTCTATTGTAACTTCTCTTCAAAGTTAAATAAAATTTCAATTTCATAACAAATAGAAAATTAGCGACTCTACTGAGAAGCCCGATCATCTCCGATGACACGGCCATAGCTAATCCGACAAGGTCCCTATTGGCACCATGGTCGAATCACTCGTCATTGAGTTCGACCAAGAGAAATATGAAGAGTTTCTCTCCTCTGGCTCCACGAGCCTAAGATCTCTACAAAAATACCGCAATATCTCCTAAAGCTTAGCCTCTAATGAGGCTTAAAATATTACTATCCAAGGCAATTTGTCTAAGAACTCTCTAGACCTCTTTGGTCTAAAAGGAGATATTATCTCCCCTTCAGTATAAGACTCAGAATTTATTTCACCCAAGACCCTCACTGATCTTGAAGAGATGGATCAGAATCCCTACAACAGCAAAGAGAAACGACCATTATTTGATCTGCTAGGAGATGATCCTGAAGAGAAAATCCCTCTCACCCGCACCATGAAGAGGGACTTAAGAAGGAGCAAGGCTCATGTTTTTTGCAGAGTCATGTAAGAAAACCAACCATTATTGAACAACACACGAAACTCCAATTCGTGTATGGAGGCCGAAGAGCAAAGTGGCAGTCCCCAACAAAAAGTTGAACCAAGATATGGACAGGTTCATTTGCATTTCTTACAAGAAATGTCATTTGCCCACCAAGTTCATCTTTGACTCCAAACGTGGATCTTACATCTGCATTTCACAAATCAAATGTGGACCTTAGGGTCACTTTTTTGAAACCAAACGTGGGCCTCAAACCCGCGTTTATGAGACAACACACGGACCTCCGAGTCGCATTTCTGAAGTTAAATGCGGGTCTCATACCCGCATTCTTGAATCCAGACGTGGATCTCAAATTCATGTCTCAAATGAAAAACACGACCTTAATGCCTATATCTCTGAAGAAAAGTTAGCCTCTATGGCTCATGGACTTCCAGTTCCAGCCATTACAGCTTCATCAGAAGTCACTCTCCATCCGCAATGGCTAAAGTGAAGTTTGCTCCAGCAATCTTCAAAGGGATAGATCCTCCTGCAAAAGAATATTATTTGGAAGGGATGTTGCTTCTACCAGCAATCCCATGAGTTCCAATACAAGGGATCTTAGAAAATTTCTCAATCATAAAAGAGAAAAATCCTAAGTTTCCCAATGTCGCTACGAACAGTTGATCAATGCGGTACTATCTCATTGCTATTTTATAACTCCAGCAACGCCGTTTGTTTTCAACAGACTTAAGTTGTCTCTAACTCAAACTCCAAAGCTTAGATGACGCAATATAAAATAAGAATTTTCAGAGTTGGAATACCCCAGAGTATCATCTAACATGATAACTTTGGAGAAGAAGAAGAAGAAGACGAAGAAAGTTCCTCGGTCAAATTCTTCAAATTTTGAATACTCTTCCAATTTGAAGAGTGTGTTCAGTGATATTCGTGGTATTTTTCGAAACACCCAACTTCAAACGGAGTTGCAGTGCCTCTAAATTACCGGAAAATAGCCAAAATCTCCTCCAAAAAAGAGGAAGAAATAAACTTCGCTATAGTAAAATTCTAAACTCCTAACTCATTCCTAAAAGACTCTGTCTCTGCATACACGACACGAGAAAATCCAGAAGAATTCATGAAGAAGATGGATGAACATGAAAAAATAATCCATAAGTAACAAGAATCTATATGTGAGATCAGGGAGATACTTCAATTCCTGGTCAAAGAACACACGAAGAAGAAAGAAAAAACTTCTTCCAGAGGTTCTCGCATTCTGAGGAAGGATAAATGAGAAAAAAAGAAAATGAACCTCACACTCCTCTTGGGAGCATTTGTGCGAAGAGCATGAAGAAGAAGACAAATGTTCTGAATACTCACAACATCAATATAAGAATTCAGAATAAAAAGGCAACCCACATGCTGCCCTTATGGAGAGTTTCCAGAACCAACTCAATGCTTTTGTTCATAAGAATGATTTGCAAATGCTGAGGGTCGTAAGGCCATATCTGATAGAATTGGAAAATATTCCATTCCTAGATAATTACAAACCATTGAAGCTCAACTCTTTCGATGGTAAAGGATCGTCGAATCAGCTCCTTTACTATTTCAAGTCGCAGACATGACATTTGGTTGGAAATGATCCCATCATCACACGGATTTTTGTTAGTACCATTACGAGGTCTAGCATTTGAATAGTTCAGTAGATTGGAGTCATAAACTATCAACTTATGGAATGACATGAAAAACAACTTTTACTAACCAGATTCTATGAAGAAGACATAAAGATCTTGATGTCAGCACTCCTTACTACAAACAAACAAAAGAAGGGGGAGTTGGCTCAGGACTTCATTAAAAGATTTCGCAACATTTCTTTGAAATGTTCACATGGGATGGCACATAAGTCCTTAGTAGAAACATATAGATATAATCTTTCTACCAAATTTTTCGTTAGGATGGGGGCAGTGAAATCCGCTACCTAAAAAGAATTATCAATACAAGCCGAAGAAGCTGAGTAAATCATACAACAGCTTGAAGTTGAAGAAGGAGGAAAGCCAAAAAGAAAAAATTATAGAACACCTCAGTCGTCTCGACCTAAAGAGAAAGAGACAATGACAGTGGATGCTCCAGATCTAGCTAAATCTCCTCCTACGAGGACTCCTCCTCCATCAAGTGTCCCTCAGAAGTAGTATTTTTTCAAAGATGAGCATATTATCACTATCTTCAATTTGCTCATGAAGAGAAATGTGTTGAAATTGCCAGAGGCAAAGCACCCTGAAGAAGTAGGAAAGATTGATGATCCCAATTACTGATGATGCCACAAGATTATTAACCATCCTATTAAGAACTGTTATATCTTAAAGGATAAAATACAAGCCTTGATGGACGCATATCATCAAGCTGCTACCAAAGCAAAAAAAAAAAAAAAAAGTGGCAACGACATGGTCTCTTTCAAATTTGGAAAAGCTCCAAATTAGATACAGTCCACCATTCAAGATGGATGCAGCCAATATCCTACGGTATTATGAGGATTGTAAATTATGATCATCATCAACAACAAAAGAAAGGATTATCTCACTTTAAAACATCGAAAGGGGAGATAATGTGAATATATCTTGATCTTCATAAGGTTGAACAGTGAACCTCAAGTTCGTCCAAAAAGAACTTTAAAGTGAAAGCAAGCACCTCCAATGCTATCACTGTAATTCCTGAAGATGAAGCAACAATTTATCCTCTTGCAACTCAGAAGAGAAAGTGAAAGAGTCAATGGCGGTCAATATGGGCCAACAACAGCAACCTACTGGAACTCGTTTAGGAAGAAACTACTTAAAAGATTATGATCAAGTTGTTGAATCTTAACTTCCAGAGAAGAACAAACATAAAGAGTTTAAGTTTGACAAAGTTCTTAAAAGTAAAGAAAAAGAAGTAACGGAAGGCTCCAAAAAGCCTTTCCAGTTTGATATGTTGGAACAATCAGCCAACATCCCTGCAAGAATCACTTTGTATGAGCTCCTAAGACTATCCAAGCAAACCAAGAAAGCCTTAAGGGAAGCTCTGCATGATTCTGAAATATTCCTCGCTCAGATCCTAGAAGTAATGGAAGAAGAAGAAGTTTGTGCAATATGTCATCGAAATTCTAAAAAGATGTCTTGCGTAACCTTCTCCCCAGAGCATATGCAAGTAAAAAATAATAAGCATTACCGGACTCTATACTATATAGGGTCAATGGAGATTGACTGAATTCAATTTGATCCTGAATTCCCTTTAATTATAATGCCAAGAAGAGTATTGCGGTATCCTTGGGTCCCTATAAACAGGCAGGCATCAACAAACACAACCATATTCGGTTTCAATGCGAATGGCTGTAAACCTTTTGGGGAAGGTAAAGTTGAAATGTCAGATTGGCAATCTAAAAATGGAAGTCACATGCTATGCAATAGATGCTGACATATCTTACAACTTGCTACTTGGAAGGCTGTGGATCCACCTCAACCTCATTGTTTCTCCTACACTTCATCAATTTATGAAATATATAGACAAAGAAGGGAGCATGTTGACCTTAATAGCAGAGAAGCAACCCTTCAAAGGGGTTAAAAATTACTTTACAAATGCTCTGTTATATTAAGGCATCTTTGAAGCAGCTGAACAAGCTACCCCAGAAGAATCAGATAACGGCAATGATGTTGACTTTGAATCAAGATCCAAAGATTCGAGATCCGAAGATAATGAAGATTGGAATGTAGAACAAATTATAATAAGTCTTGAAGGCCTTAATGTAAATGACACCACCAATTTTGATGGCGAGTGAGTTATCAATGAAAATATAGAGTTTGTTTATTCTTCTAGTGTTGATTCTGAACCTTCAAATACTCATACTAACGCGATTAGTGATCAACTAGATAAAATATATTCCTTAATATCATTCCAAGCGCCATTCGTTCATCCTTTAATATACAAAGTGATGATGATGGAGATGTGAGTGAAGCAATCTTTGAAGTTACTCCCAAATATAAAGACCAAAAACCTATCTTATTTGGAAAAGCAAACAACAATAATAAGGAAAAATATTTAGATTCCGAATAAGAACAGAAAAATCCCAAACTATAATAAGAATATCCATAAAATAATAAAAAAGATGGGATATAATTTAACCAAAGACAGGGGTTAAACTTTGGAAAAGGAAGAAGATCAATGCTTCAACTTTTTGTTCCAAAAGGAAAAATATCAAATTATTATGATAAAACTGGTAGGAGGTTGGGATATATCAAAACTCCTGAATTTCTTTTGGAAACAAATTCTAAAAAAATCCAACATAGTCATTCATTTGAATCATTATGCTTGGGATTCGGACATAAGTGTTGGAGCAATTTTTCGAGAAGTTTCTATTAATATGGTTTTGCAGACCAAAAAGAAGAAGATGAAGAATTGCCACTAATAAAAAATAATTCTTGGGCAAAATATTTAAACATAAAATGGAAAGTTCAATCTGAACAACTTGAATCTCCAACAGAAAATAAAGTAATCCAGATAATATGGGTGATAAAACTAATCATAAATCCATATTTATAAGTGAAAATTTATCTGAAGAAAAAGAAGAGTAATTACTCTTTTCTGAGAATAAATTGATGTTTTTACCTTGAATTATGAAGACATGGCAGGATTAGATTCAAAAGTTGCAATGTATAAGTTGAATATTCGACCAGACGCGAAACCCGTTAAACAACAATAACGAAGGTTCTATTCTGAAATAATGGAGGCTGTTGAAGTTGAAATTAATAAGTTAATTAAGTATGATTTCATTCATGAAGAGCAACACCCTGATTGGGTGGAAAATGTTGTCCCTGTGACTAAAAAAAATAGGAAAATCAGATTTTGCATCGATTTTAGAGATCTGAACAAAGCATGTCCAAAAAGTGAATTTCCATTACTTATCACAGACGTCACGATAAATAATACATATGGCTTCAAAAAGATGTCATTCATGGATGGATTTTTGGGATACAATCAAATTAAAATATATCCTGACGACGAGAAGCATACGTCTTTTCGAGCACCACTAGGGGTGAATTGTTATACGGTTATGCCATTTGGTCTATAGAATGCTGGTGCCACATATCAATATGTCATGAATACCATCTTCCAAGAAAATCTCCAGAAAATGGTGGAATGCTATGTAGATGATTTAGTTATCAAAAGAAAAAGCAAAGAGAATCATCTTCAGGATTTGAAATTGGTGTTCGATCTCATACGGAAACCTCAACTTAATATGAATCTAACTAAATCCTTTCTAGGGGTTTCCAGTGGAAAATTCTTTGGATTCGTGGTTACATCTCAAGGAACTCATCTTGATCCAGGCAAGATTAAAGCAATCCAGGATATACAACCATCTAGAAATCTCAAGGAATTGAGAGGACTATAAGGGAGATTAGCATATATATGCAGATTTATATCAAACTTATCCGGAAGATATTAACCATTTACATGACTGATGAAGAAAGGGGTATCGTTTGTTTGGGATGATGCCCGTTAGCAGGCTTTTGAAGAATATCTTATGAATATTTTACGAAGCCACCAGTCCTTGTTGTAGAATAAAAATTTTGAGCAAAATTCAATAGGGATGATAGTTCCACAACTCGCATACCGCAATGCTATTTTTAGCCTCGCGAGCCGCGAGGTGGTTCTAAGCCTCATACACCACAAGGCTGCCTTAGCCTCATGGGCCGAGAGGCTATTCTAAGCCTTGCACGTCATGAGGCTAAGGACAGTGAAGTTCTACCCCCACATAGAATCCTAAGGAGATTTTAGTTGAGATTTCGATTAAATCCATATATGATTTGAATTCAAAATCAAAACCAAATACAACAAATCTTTGAGCCAAATTTAATTAAATAGAAAATTATCTGTTTGATGAGATTACAATGGGATTTTATCTTCATTTATAAGGAACCTACCACAACTACTTCATGTCTATAAATAACCATATGAGAGGACTCAAAACTGAGCTTTGACAATCAAAGATCTCATGTAAGTGCTTGTGGTGCTTCTCCAATCAGCAACAAACAGAGAGAGGCCAACCCTTATTCCCTCAAAAGAAAATCTCCATCTTCATCTTTTTCAACATCTTATTGTCAATGAAGGTCAAGACAACTTCATAGCTACCAAGAGATCCCACGATTTTCTGTAAAAGAGAGAGACGATTTATAAGTCCTCTCATATTGTTTGTTCATATTCTCTTTCATTATAATCAATCAAATCATTATAACTTATTGCAATGGCAATGCAAAGAGAGTAAAATTTCTCTGAAAACACTTGTAGCTTCAATTTCGGAAATATCCTTCTTATTATATGGGAGAGCCATCGACCATTCTTTAGAA
This sequence comes from Dracaena cambodiana, assembly GCA_036321105.1. NCBI lineage: Eukaryota > Viridiplantae > Streptophyta > Magnoliopsida > Asparagales > Asparagaceae > Dracaena > Dracaena cambodiana. The sequence continues at coordinate 11,615,258 of JAYEPQ010000011.1, read as the reverse complement.
GCCTTATTAGCCCAAAAGAATGAACTGGAACATGAACAAGCTATTACTATTTAAGTAGAATGGTGATTGGAACTGAATATCGATATAACCTAGTGAAAATTTAATGTTTAGTCTTGGTGTTCACGGTACAGAAAATGCGACACTATCTAGTGGGACAAACCGCCCATGTTATATCGAGAATTAACCTATAAAGAATATAATGACCAAACTAGGATCATTAAATTCATGACTATCTAATTAGGCTATCTTGCTATCGCAATACGATATACACTTTATCCTGCAAAAATCAATCAAAAGTCAAGAAATAGCTGACTTTTTAGCTAAGTACCAAATTCCAGTGACTTTAAAACTATATGATGGTATTCCTGATAAAACAATTGAAGAAAATGCAGTTCCAAAAAATGGTGCTCCACATGAGATTGCTGAAGTAAATGTCATCACAGAAAAAGTCTGGCAATTTTTCTTTGATGGTGCTTTCATAATGGGATCAAAAGGAAATATGGTAGCAGGAGCGGGGTTGTCTTTGTCTCTCTCAAAATCATATAGTCCCTTGAGCTTATTTGTTAACGGAATCATGCTCTAATAATGTAGCCAAATACAACGCCTTAATGATTAGCTTAAAAATAGCCAAACAATTGGGGGTGAAATATTTAAAGGCATATGGAGATTCCCAACTTATTGTTAACCAAATTAAGGGAAAATATAAAGTCAAAAATGAAGACCTCTTATCCTATTACGAAGCAGTCAAGAAAATGGCTGACAGTTTTAGTAGTTTCTACATCAGTCATGTGCCATGCCAGAAGAACAGCTATACATATTCATTAGTATCTTTAGCTAGCACTTTAGCGTTATCTAAAAATTCTAGTAAACGCATAATGGTGGGTAGTAAAAAATTATTCTCCCCAAAATATGAACTCGAAATTGAGTTAAACTCTGGTGATAAATAAGAAGTACATGAAATACATGCCGTTAAGTTTGATTTTGAACCAAGAGAGATTAGCGATTTTCTTATATTGACTATGTTCTTTATGGAATATTGTCAGAAGATTCTAAAGAAGCAACAACGATTTAAAGAAAAATTGTTCGATTTTATTACAATGCCAAAATTTGGACATTATATAGAAAATTGTGTGATGGAATCATGTTTCATTGCCTTTCTAAGAAAGAAACTCAAGAAGCACTTGAAGAAGCTCATGACGGTATCTGCGGAGCACATCAATCAGGACCGAAACTTTGTAACAGACTCCAAAGAATGGGATACTATTTGTCCAAAATAATGATAGATGCGATTGCTTATGACAGAAAATGCAGAGTCTGTTAAATATATGTCGACTTCATACATCAACCATCGGAATATTTACACCCAACAGCTACATCATAGCCCTTTAAAATGTGGGGAATGGACATTGTTGGGACGATTTTGTCACCATCAACAAGAGGTCAGAATCATATTGGCCATAATAGACTTCTTCACAAAATGGACCGAAACCATTCCCCTAATCGAAGTAAAAATATCGGATGTGATCAAATTTATCAAATATCATGTCATATACAGCTTCAGAGTACCTAGAAGAATTGTTCATGACAATGGATCTCGATTTGTGAGTCAGTCATTCTCCAGGTTTTGCAATAATTACCAAATTGAAAGTGTATCTTCACTCCATATTATTCTGCAGCTAATAGTTTAGCAGAAGCCTTCAACAAGACCATTGTGAAGCTTCTTAAGAAGTTCATTTTATCCAACCAATGTCGTCGGGATGAAAAGCTTGGAGAATGCCTCTGGGCATACCGAACAACTATTAAAACACCTATAAATGCTACACTTTTCTCCTTGGTGTATGGATCCGAAACAGTACTTCATTTGGAGATTCAAATTCCGTCACCACGAGTTGCAATAGCAACTAAAATAACATAAGAAGAGAAACATCAACATAAAGTTCTAGAGTTAAAAGCCCTCAATGACAAGCGTGTTAAGCACAACAGAGCATTGAATTTTTTCAAGCTTGAATTCCTAAAATTTTTAATAAAAATGTCAAGTAGAGAACTTTCAAGAAAGATAATTTGGTTGTTTCAGTAAAGAGACCAATCATAACCACTCAAAAAGCTAAAGGAAAGTTCAAACTAAAATGGGAAGGGTCTTTTGTCATTGACAAATTTATTCAAATGGTGCATATCGGTTGATGAAACCAAACAATGACAAGATTATGATGCCGATTAATAGAAAATTTCTAAATAAATATTTCTCTTAATATAATATTCAAGAAGTCCAGAACAGAAATACCAAAGGTGGTAATAATAATAGAAGCCAAAAAGCACAACAATGCTTCTAATCCTAATCTATTGCCATCATTATTCTCTTCTTGTAGTTCACCTTGTAGCACATCTGGTTAAATCTCTTGGTCTTCTCTTTGCCACCACATATCTAGATTCCCTTTTCGGCATATAACATACCAGTAGTAATACTTGAAAATCCAATTACTAATCCCTCCAATAGGGAAATCCACTTAAAAAAAGTGATCATGGCCAAACCAGTTATCTGGTCTCTGACAGTTGTCGAAAGAGAGAAAAGAGACTCCAATGAGCATTAGAAGAATCCCGAATCGCTGAAAAGGAGATTCAACACAAAGCAAATTATTTACAAATAGCTTATGTAATAGTATGAAGCAATCAAGCTAAATATTGAGCGATTTGAGATACATATCCTCTTCAATAATTCTCTATTGCGTCTTTGACCGAATCTGTGAATCCCTAACTGTTGTCCAGAAATGTAGTAATAAGAAGATTTTATAGAGAAACTTCTTGTAGTACTCTCTACAAGAAAAGTGATAGAGAATGATGTATTTTCCCGAATGATCCACAAGATTACTCAGTGAATCCCTAACCACTGTTCGGAAATATGGTAATAAGAAGATTTCATAGAGAAATTTCTTGTAGCACTCTTTCCGAGGAACGCAACAAAGAATGATGCATTTTCCTGAGTCATCTATAAATCACTCGGTGTATCTCTGACAAGTATCTTGGAAAAGTGCTAATAAGATATTCAAATCATTTGATATACATACTTGAATTCTTCTCTCAACAAAAAAAATTCAAAACTCTTTGATCATTGGCACTAAAGATCAACCTTGACGCTGAAATGTATCAAGAAATACTGAAACACCTAGTGTATCTCCAACCAGAATCTCTAAAAGATGATAATAAGATGAACAAATCATTTGATATACATACTTACCCTCAAGAATTCAATACTATGACTTGATCATCGGTCAGTCTCTATGCCGAAGCGTGAGAAGACCTTGGTGAACTATATATTCTTTTTTCAAAGTTTGCAATACCAATACTTTGAATAAAAAGATATTGGATAAATCACAAGGAGAAAACATAAAGTAGAAATACAACAATTCTTATGTTACTCCTAATGTGAAAAATAGACGTGTCCAATTCTTGGCACTATTATCTCTAAAACATTACCAATTTGTCCACCAATCAATTAGAGCTCATTAAATAAGTTCATAAATACTTTCGGTCGGTTGTACAAGAACCATATAAAACCAGGTTTCTTTCTAAAGATTCCGCCACAAAGCAAACTCTGCATATATAATTGGTCCGACATTGATTGACACTCTAGTCAACATGATTATCACCTGTTATCTTATAAACATCAATTTCTCTAGCAGAGCAAATAAATAGAATTTGTGTCAAAATTTGTCAAGTTAAAAATTACCTCTAATAAAATCAAAATTTATTTCCAACAAAATTTGTGAAGTTAAAAATTACCTATGATAAAATCAAAATTTATTTCCACCAAAATTTGTCTAGTTAAAAATTATCTCTGACAAAATCAAAATTCATTTCTATCAAAATTTGTCAAGTTAAAAATTATCTCTGACAAAATAAAAATTCATTTCCACCAAAATTACCTCTAACAAAATAAAAATTCATTTCCACCAAAATTACCTCTGACAAAATCAAAATTCATTTCCATAAAAATTTGTCAAGTTAAAAATTACCTCTGACAAAATCAAATTTCATTTTCACCAAAATTTGTCAAGAAATTACCTCTGGTAAAATCAAAATTCATTTCCTAAAAAAATTGTCAATTTAAAAATTACTTCTGACAAAATCTAAATTCATTTTCTCCAAATTTGTCAAGTTTAAAATTACCTCTGACAAAATCAAAATTCATTCCTCCAAAATTTGATTAGTTAAAAATTATCTCTGGCAATTCGAAAACTATTATACTACAAGTCACTGAACAGCTAAAATCATATTATGTTCTGGAAAGTTAATAATTATTTCTATCATGTACAGAAAACTATTCATTCATTGCTGTACGCCCGAAAATTGCATCTTTGATTCCTTAGAAAAATTGATGAATTACAATGAGAATTTAGATTACAAAAAGAAAATAGGAGTCACAAGAACGGGAATATTGGTGGATTCCCTTTTTTAAGTGGGTACGGGTGGCGGTAGAGTCTTGTTGCTGCCTCCGTTGACTATCCAACTTGGAAGGGGATCTGTGAAGAAAACCCGCTTCTTTTGATCTCTCTCAACCCTCTGTGAAGAATCGCTCTGCCAGCTCCAAAGAAAGTCCCCTTCTCTCGAGTCCAATCCTGTATTTTATAGACTGAGAGAACTTGAAATCCGGATCGATTCGCTCCTGAAAAATCGGATCACGGAATATAAGTAAAGGAAACAAAACAAAAATACGGAAAATAACCCGCGGGTTGGCACCTGCGGGATCGCTTCCGCGGGTGCCAACCCGCGGGATCGCTCCCGCGGGTGAGCTCCCACGGGATGCACCCCGCGGGATCTCTCCCACGGGTGGCAACCTGCGGGAGCTCCCGCGGGTTGCAACCCGTGGGAGGCTCCTGCGGTTGCATCCCGCGGGAGCTCCCGCGGGATGCAACCCGCGGGATGTCCCGCGGGAAGCAACCCGCGGGATGTCCCGCGGGTTGCATCCCGCGGGATCCTCCCGCGGGTTGCAACCCGCGGGATTCTCCTGCGGGTAGCAACCCGCGGGAGCTCTCCCGGGTTGCACTCTCGGTTTCTCCCATCGTGGTTTCCATATAATTTTATTTTTTTTATTTTTTAATTTTATTTAATTATTTTTAGTGTCTACATAACCCCCTCCAAAGTTTTTGAAATTCTTTAATTTATTTGTAATGAATTTCAAAATACTTTGGATTTTTTCTTTTTAAGTGAGATTATTTGTTATTTGGATCTTAATTTGGGTAGGAATTAGCATTAGAATAGGAAAAGGATTTTAAATAAATATCCAAGTCCTGTTTGGACTCTAATCAAACTCTGATTTTGGTCAGAACTTTGATTCATTTCCCTATTTGAACTCCTGCTAATTCACTATAAATACCCATAGATCTCCAACTCTTTTTCTCATAATCAGAAAATCTCTCGTTCTTTTATTTTGTACGATTACTTTCTCCTTTCTCATGGCTTCCGCAGGCACTTCGCAACCACTGGATTTAAATGCTGAAGATCGATCAGTGGGCGTTATCGCCGATGAGGATCGACACGCAGGCGTCACCGCCGCTGTTGATCTCTCTTCCCTGATATCAGGTAAACAAACGGTCATCCGTTTACTTTAAAATCGCTTTTGCAGTTATTACGAAAGAGATTTCGTTATGATGTAAATATAACACGCGAAAGAGATTTCGTTATGATGTAAATATAACACGTTTATGTAGAACCATGCATAACTACGGAAGGATAACCACAGGGATCACTTCGCATTTGGCACGAGGGTGGCACCGGGGTATCCACGCACAGATATCCACCCCGGGATGGTACTCCGCGAGTGCTCACCCGCAGGTGGCACCCCGAGTGGCACCCGCGGGTGCCCACCCGCGGGTGGCACCCCGAGTGGCATCCCGCGGGTGCCCACCCGCGGGTGGGTGGCACCCCGAGTGGCATCCCGCGGGTGCCCACCCTCGGGTGCCATTCCGCGGGTACCCACCCGCAGGTGGCACTCGGCGGGTGCCCACCCGCGGGTGGCACTCCGCGGGTGCCTTCCCTTTAAATTTTTTTTTTTAACATTAATTAATTTTTTTTTCTTTTACAGTTCCGTATTCAACGGATCCTTTATCCAAGAATCATTACTTTGGATTTTCAGGCGGTCCGAATAATCAATCTCACTTTGGATTCGACGGTCACATCCCTTTGGTTGAGGAGCGAAGTAGTGCGGATCGATAACAGAAAATTATTAGCTGCAACCCACTCACAGCTCGTGAATTAATCACGGATTCCGTCTTTGAAGGCGTCAATAGACAGATTTTGAAGAAACCGCAATTTCTTTTTGGGGATGCTGTCAACCAACGAGACGAAGATTTATGGGACAACACCAAGTGGTTGAGCAATGTTGGAGGTCGCCATATGTTTATCTCGGATCTGGAGCGCAGCTATTCTTTGTCTTATCTGCAGCGGATTTCATATCCCCGCATGATGTCTTGGCCAATGACCCGTAGCAGTCATGGCTTTGCGACCGGGAGATTTAACAGAAACGGCTCATTTGTCGACGGCCCGGCAAAGTATGTTACAGGTCTGTTGCCCAGTAGATTCGGCAAAGACTTACCTATTGGAGAGCACCCGAAACGAGCAGACACTTTTATGAATCAATTTTCGGATGCCCATGGTCAATTCCCAGCTCATGATTTCTGCACTCCTGGATGGATTCACTCCACTTCGCGATTATGGTGGTCTCGGATGACCCATTTCATTCTGGAAAATTTCAAGACACGTTTAGAGAAGCTTGGCCTCTATCGTGCGGTGCGCAACGTGCAATTTGGAATTCCACATAGTTCTCCTCACTTTTTCTGCATACTGGAGATGTATAATTCGGAGACCAATACCTTCTTCACCCCTGTTGGAGAATTGGGATTTGCACTTCACGAAATGCATGAGATTTCAGCATTATCCATAGGCGAAATCCCTTACGAGGAGTATGTTCCGAATACGAAGGAATTGCTCCGCCTCAAGGCTGTTCCTAATGCATACTCAACTTACTGGGAGTTGATGTGTCATTATAACATTTGTGCTGATATCTCCAGGCCACGAAATCAAAGGGCGCGCCAGGCCCGAAATCAAGGGGTGCGCCATAAGGTATGGGCAGAGTATCTATTCCAGAATCTGGAAAGATATGAGCGCAGTATCCAAGTACGGGTTGCTTGCGATATGGATACTGTCAATGAGAGGATTGGCACCTGCTTTGCAACTACATACACTGCAGAATCTGATGAAGACGGGTTCAAAGCTCAGACTGTTTTCGAAAGTTATCACTACCAAGCAGCTTCCCCCATATCAGACAATGCTGTTTTTGCCGGATATCTCATGTTGTGGTTGAAGCGCTGTGTAGTGCCTATTTCGTGCCGCGAAACTGTTACCGTTGATGTTATTTAACCTGCAGTTCTGTTAGCGTTTGGCCAGCCTCTGGGGTTATTGCCAGCTATGGTTTGCAGTTTGCAACGTGGCTTGAGGGACATAATTGCCCAATTTTGCAAAGTCCAGCAGGCGGAAGATAAGGGTGGTAACACTATCTTCAAAACGCTTAATCCACGCATCGACCTGCCATTCACTTATCTAATGACTTGGTTCGTATTGCACTGTCCAGAATTGATGACTTTTCCTTCAGGACTTATTGATCATGCCACTCCTCATGTACAGCGTCTCGAAAATTGCTCATGGAATGGGAGGTACATGGCTAAGATTCGGCAAATCCTTGGGCGACACCAAAATTACCATATTTACCGTTGTTTCCCAAAATTTCTCGGAGGAAGTTATAGTAGCCAACTTGAAGATAGTTCTGGAAATGATGGCTATATAACTTTGCCATCGGGTTGCTTCTGGTGGCTTATTAGCATCCGGCCACATCATCTGGTTTTTCGACAGGGTCGAATTTGCTTTATGGAGCCCTATACACCCAGTCGCTTCGCACGTCAGTTCGGATATGATCAGCTATATGTTGGCAATCCGAACTCTTATCTCCGTCGTGAGGGAAATCTTCTCGATGGTGCGAGAGGATGGTACCATTTTGCGGCCGGAGGTACAAAGGCATCTTTTACCCTTCCAAGCCAATCGCCCTCCCTTTTTGCGTCAATGGGATTCTGCAATTGGTATCATCTTGCAGATATTATCCCTAGTGACTACCAGATTAATCATTCCTTCTTAAGGCATATTGAGGCATCGCATAGATCCTCGAAAAAGGGCTTGGCGCGTGAATCCCAATCCATAGGCGCTTCTCTTAGTCTTGATAGCAATGATGGTGATGGACAAGATGATACTTCTACCCCAGCTTCTCCTCATGGAGGTAGATCCGCGTCGAAGCGTTCAAATCCTAGAGGAGTCAAAGTTCCTCAAAAGAATAAGAAATTTCAGGCTCGGGTTGACAATTCGGTTGTAGGACGAACTGTTAGTCGTTTCGGTCTGCCGACCACGACTCATCCGGATCCACCGACCACGAGTCATTCAGATCTACCAACTGCGACATCTGTAGTTTCGTCAATCGTTTCATCCAGGAATGATTTTCCTATTACCACTTCGACGTTTGCATCAGGAGGACACTTGTCTACTACAACTTTTCCGGTCTTTCCCACTGTCACACCCATACCGACTTCTTCTAGTGAGACTGCCAGGATGTATGGTTTTGCCGCTTTCTCCACTCTTAAAACACCTGCTACCGTAAATCCAGTCCCTAAAGTTGCAAATTTTGGCAGGAGTGATCCAACTATCCGGGATAGAGGAGCTGTGGAGCCGACGGGTACTGCATTGGGCGATAGTGCACTACACGTCTTTTTGTCATCTCCCGGTGAAGCCGCTTTGCCTAGCCCAGCACCAAGACTTGTCTCTTCTGGTGAGCGTTTTTCTTTAAGGATTGGACTTCATTCCATTATTATTTTTTTTATTAACACATATTTGCTTGTATTTCAGGTGGCGAAGGTTCAACGACCCATGCCTCCCCGACCGCCAGATCAGACTCTTTGGATCTTGTGGACTATTCTGGTGTAAGTGGAGACATTTGTGACCTTGACGGTCTAGGCTCTGATGGAGAGTTCGATAGTGACTACTTCTATCAACCCAGCATGGACAAAGCCTCTCACTTCCCTTTGGAGGTCTCAGAGGGAGAAAGACCTGAGAGATCTGGTTCTATTTCCATAGCCGCCACCAATGCAACCTTTCCACCAGGTATTTGCATACTCTTTTTTTTTATTTTGCACAAATCTTTTTGATGATAATACACGACCGCTTTATTTTTACCAGACGCAGGTGATGCTAGCGCACCTTCCATGTCTTCTGTAGAGGCTCTAGTAATATCTGTGAACACAGAAAGCCTTCTTTTGCCGACATGCATGGTTTCATCACATTCTGACGCCATGGAACCAACGTGCGGCGCATTAGCCATGCCGCTAACATTGGCGACCTCGACAGCAGAGGTGATGACCACTCCAGCGCGAGTTGCAACCAATTTATTAGATGCGGCGGCAACTCCATTGTTAGAATCTCATATATCATCAGTACTCCCTACGGTCGCTCCATCATCCGTACATCCTCTACCTGTAACATCAACAAATTTGAAGCAGAATTCGGCCTCCAGCTTTAGTGAAAGAATCATCAGTCGCAATGTCGAATTCTTTCTTGAACTTTTTTATGGATGCATTGAGGAGATTCTCAATGGAGAGGATTCTCTGGAGAATGTTCATCCTCTCATGGTGAGTCACCTAGACCATATCACGAGGATTGGAGGACCGCAGCGAGCAGCTCCTTATAGGGCTCGATGGGACGAGTTGGAGGTCCAATTGTCATTACTCAACAGTTTGCGCCAGGCCGATCTTACCGAGATGGCAAACCAAGAAGTGGCTCGCTTACGAGCCCAAAACTTGGCTCTTCACGCCGAATTTCAGCAGAATATAGAACGCCAGGCCCAACTCGTAGCGGGACTCCAAGGTTCTTCAGAGAAGTTGACTTGGGACCTGACCCAGATGGAGAACGATATTGAACACCGCTGTAACTCCATAGACCGCAAGCGGGAGATCATAGCCAAGGCTCAAGCCTCAATTACTAATCTTGAACTTGAAATTCAAAATATTTCTGGCAGAGCATCTGAGATCTCGCGGCAAAAGGAACAAACCAAACATGACATCGCTGTCGGCATCAGGGAGTTAGAAGAACTCCAAACTCAGGCTGCACAACAACCTCTCATGGATGAAATGGACTTGCAGAGGAGAGCTTTAGAGACAGCGAGAGAGAGTCTCCACCGACGGCTGCAGGAAGTGGAAGATGCTTTGAAGGCTTTATCTCAAAAGTAATTGTTACTACTATTATTATTATTTTTTTTTAATTGTAAAATACAGAAAGAAAGACTTCGCTATGTGCTGCTGTATTATCATTATTACTATCTTTATGTTTTCTTTTATCTTTTTTTTTTTTATACACTTTCATGGATAATAACTCAGACTATTCAGAGGTTCAGGACTTGATAGTGAGAGTTTTCAGATAAATTTAATCCTAAATGTTCAGCGACATATAGTGCGACCAATTAGGATTTACGAACATAGGCAGATGTATAATATTAACGTGCCTAAAGACAAAATGTAAAGCAGAGGTAGGATGTTAACGTGCTTATAGGATGACAAGCAGAGGTATAATGTTGACGTGCTTATAGAATAACAAACAGAGGTATAATATTAACGTGCTTGTAGAATTCTAACCGTTCAGTGACATCTGGTATGACGAGTTAGAAAAAGACAGAGGTATTATTAAACATATCTTAGGGCTCAACCTATTCAGAGGATCTAGTCATGATAGGAACGAAGGAGCCGACCAAACAGAGGTAACTGTTAACGTGTTCGGTCTCAAAATTCTGACTATCAGAGGTAACTGTTAACTTGATAGGAAAAATGATTGTCGTCAGAGAAAACTTTTAACCTAACCACCTAAAAAAAAGATTATGTTCATCAGACGTTGTAACTTTAGACTTGATGAAGTATGATTTTTTTTTTGTCCTTTTTGTTTTTTGACAAAGGTAAAATCTTATCTTAGTAGAGAATTGATCTAATGTAAGGTTTTTAGCAAACCCTCAGCTATCAACGGATTTGATTAGCCTTTACCAACTACCGTTTGAGTTGAGCTAGCCATGCTATTCCCCTCAGCATGGTGAGTTGTCAAGGATTTCGTTTGGGCTTAAATGCCAAACTTTTCCTCTTCCCTTTGCCTTGGCGGCGTTGGGCGATTCATACTTTTACTCCCAGTATGATAGGGTTGGCGAGAAATTCATTCTCTTCCCGTAGCCTTGTCGGTGTTGGGTAATTCATACTCTTTACCCCCGGTATAATAGGGTTGACGAGAAATCTATTCTCTTCCTGTAGCCTTATTGGCGTTGGGTAAAATTTTTTTCCTTTATTTTAAGAATAATATTTTTTGAGAAATTTTCCATTAATGGGCGCCATCATTCGATCTCCATGCTGATTAATCAATCGGTATGCTCCATTTGAGTAGACTGTCTCCACTACAAATGGGCCTTCCCATTTCGGCTGATAGTTTTATGCGTGAGAATCATAGGACGCCTGACTGTTAGGACCAAGTCACCCACTTTAAAAGTTCGTTCCTTCACCTTTTTGTTGAAGGCCCGAGATATTCGCTCCTGATAAAGCTCGATTTGCTGTTGAGCTTTTAAGCGTTTCTCATCCAATGCTTTTAATTCCCGAAGTCGTTGGCCATGTTTTTCCTCGGCGGTCATTCTTGTAGCTAACACCACCCGAAGAGAAGGAATCTGAATTTCTAGAGGTAGTATAGTTTCGCAACCATATACCAAAGAAAATGGTGTACTCTTTGTGGGTGTCCTAACCGTCGTGCGATAAACCCACAGACAAGCCCCCAATTTTTCGTCCCAATCACGCTGACTTGAAGTGACAAATTTCTGCAAAAGCTTCACAATAGTCTTGTTGAATGCTTCAGCTTGACCATTTGCGGCCGGATTATATGGAGACGAAAATATGTTCTGTATTATGAACTTATCACAGAATTTAGTATAGGCTCTGCTAGTGAATTGAGGGCCGTTGTCACTGATGATCCGTCTAGGAACACCAAAGCGATAAATAACGTGGTGTTTGATGAAACTGACCACATCGTTCGTTTTTACTTCTCGCAAAGGGATAGCTTCTGCCCATTTTGAGAAGTAATCGTTTATAGCCAGTATAAACCGATGTCCATGAGAAGATGGAGGAGCAATGGGACCAATGATATCCATTCCCCAAGTCTCGAATGGCCATGTAATTGTGGTTGGATGTAGGTACTCTGCGGCCTGGTGTATGTAGTTCGCATGTACCTGACATGCATGGCATTTCTTCGCATATGCCATGGCATCTGACATCATTGTCGGCCAGTAGTAACCCATTCTCTTTATCTGGTCTCCCAATTTAGGTCCCGGCTGATGAGCACCACATGTCCCGTCATGTGCTTCTTTGAGTACTTCTTGTGCTTCTTGTTGTGATAAGCACCGAAGTAAAACTCCACCTGGCATTTTCCGATATAAGGAACTAAGCTCAGGATTATAATAGAATTTTTTTGCTTCCTTTTTTACTTTTGCGGCTTCTTTAGGATCTTCGGGTAACATCCCGTAGAGCGCAAAATCGACGAATACGAACCGCCAATCTCTGGGTTTGAAGTTCATCCCTGACACATGGACCTCATTTGCCTCAAGTATTTCCTCAGGGCAAAGGAGCTCCCGGCTTCCAACCTCAACACTTTTGGTTGACTTAGCAGGGAGCGCTAATGTAGCAGCGAGGGACGCTAAGCCGTCAGCATATGCATTCTCGTGCCGTGGCACATAGTCAATCTAAAATTCTTCGAAAGAGTCGGCAAGTTTGATTGTTGCCTTGTGGTAGGGTACGAGATGCTCATGTTTAACCTCGTATTCTCCTCTTACTTGATTTACTATGAGCTTGGAATCCCCATAGGCCTCTAAACGTCGGACCCCCAGCTGTTGGGTAATTCGCAATCCCGTTAATAATGCATTGTACTCGGACACATTATTAGAACATGGTTGAGTTAATGAATATCCTCGGGGGATCACATGGTTTTGCGGGGATATTAGAACCACCCCCACTCCAGCAGAGTTCTTTCTCGCTGCTCCATCAAAGAACAGCTGCCAAATCGGTTCTTTAGAGACCATATTGGCTTCCACTATCTCATCTGGAATATCCTCATAAAGTTTCGAGGATTGCGGGACAGGATGCTCTGCTAAGAAGTCAGCAATTGCTTGTCCCTTAATCGCCTTTTGTGGTATAAATCGCATGTCATATTGCGATAGGAGGATTGACCAATTGGCTAACCTGCAATTGAGCGACCCAGGTTTGGTCATGAGCACTCTTAGCGGATTTACCCGAGAAATCACATGGATTATTTGGCCTACTAAGTAATGTCGCATTTTCTGAACTGCGAATATCAGGGCCAAGCATTCCTTCTCTACTGGAGTATACCGATGTTCGGCACCTACCATAGTTCTACTAAGATAGTAAACAGCTTGCTCATGGCTGGAGTCATTAGTTTGGGCTAACAAGGCACCAAGTGAATGTCCATTGCCCGAACGTATATTAAGAATGGTTTTCCCGATATAGGGACTACCAATACCGGAGGCTTTGTGAGGTACTTCTTGAGATCTTCAAAGGCTTGTTGACAAGCTTCATCCCAAACGAACGACACCCCTTTCTTCGTTAGCCTGGTAAAAGGTTGGCACCGCCCTGAAAGATTGGCGATAAATCCCCGGATACATGCTAGTCTCCCTTGTAATCCACGAAGTTCTTTAAGGTTTCTTGGTGGCTGCATCTCTTGAATTGCTTTTACCTTTTCAGGGTCTAAATAAATACCCTTGGATGTAACAACGAAACCAAGGAATTTGCCACTAGAAACACCGAGAAAGGACTTAGTTGGATTCATTTTTAATTGTGTTTTCTCATAATATCAAACACCGCTTTCAGATCCCGGAGATGATCGTCTTTATTACGGCTCTTGACAGCCAAGTCATCCACATAACACTCTACCGTTTTATCGCGGAAAATTGTGCTCATAGCACGCTGGTAAGTTGCACCTGTATTCTTCAGACCGAATGGCATGACCGTATAACAGTACACGCCTAACGGTGTCCTGAATGCAGTATGTTTCTCGTCTTCCGGACACATTTTGATTTGATTGTATCCGGAGAATCCATCCATGAAAGACATTCTTTCAAATCCGCAGGTATTGTCAATCATGACATCCGCTATTGGAAGTGGAAATTCATCTTTAGGACATGCTGCATTGAGATCTCGAAAATCGATGCAGATTCGGATTTTTCCATTCTTTTTGGGAACTGGAACGATGTTCGCTACCCAATCAGGATGTTGTTCTTCTCGTACGAAGCCAGATTGTATAAGCTTCTTTACTTCACCTTCGATTGATTCCATCAGTTCTGGACGGAATCTTCTCTGTTGCTGTTTTACTGGTTTCGCATCTGGCTTAATATTGAGTCGATGCACAGCAACTTGAGGATCTAAACCCGGCATGTCTTCATAATTCCAAGCAAAGACATCTATGTATTCTCGAGCGAGAGTCACCAGGTCGTCTCTTTCATTAGGAGGTAAACTCTCGCTTATAAATATGGATTTAGGATTGATTTCATCTCCCATATTTATTTGGACCACCTTATCCTCCGTAGGAGGTTCACGTTGCTCAAAGCGCATGTTCCATTGGGCATCAAGATGCTTTACTAATGCTTCATCTTCTATAAGGGTCAGTTCATCGTTTTTATCTGGGGTTGGACTGATAGATGTCATGTTTACCGTCATCTCTCTGAATAATATACCCAGGTTGATATCCGAATCCCAATCGGAATCTTCCACATTCTGGCAAATCATATCTTCGATATCCGAAGGATCGGGTGTTGTGACGTATCCCAACCCCCTGCCAGTTTTGTGATAATAGTCCGGTTCTTTTCCTTTGGGTACGAATGAGGGAAGCGGATCCCGACGTCCCTTACCAAAGTTTAATCCGAGTTTATTGATGAAATCATATCCCATTTTTGCCATCATCCGGAATAACTTTAGTCCATAATGATAGAATTGAGGGGCTTCCTGAGCCTCACTCTCACTATCACTGGATGAGGCTATATGTGATTTAATTCTTCCAAAAAGAATAGGTTTTTGATCTGGTCGATGTACCGGTACTTCAAACACCGCCCCATCTGCATTTTCGATGTTTGGTTGTACCATCATTGATGATCTAATAGGCATGTGCATGGTTGCTAAAGTCTCAAATTCTGAGAGACTATCTGCATCCGTGCTAGTAGCTGAAGTTAAAGAATCAGTAAGAATACTAGGCAAATAAGCAAAGTTCAGATTCTCATTTATTTCCCACTCGCCTTCATCACTGGCGGTGTCATTTACATCTAAATCATCAAGATTAATTACAAGAGGTTCAAAGCCTTCATTGGCAATAAACACTCCTGACTCAGTATCCGCTTCATTCCCACTATCACATTCATCGTGTAGTGGGGGGTCGACCTCAGCACTTTCAGCATACAGAAGGGCGTCTACGAAGTAGTTTTCAACACTCTTGAATGGCTGTTTGTCAGCAATCAAAGTATGCACTTCTCCGTCTTCATCCACGTACTTCACGCATTGGTGCAGGGTGGATGGGACGATCATATTAGCATGAATCAATGGTTGTCCTAAGAGAATGTTATAAGAAGTGTCTGCTTCGATCACGTAACAGGTCACCTCGCTTTTAAGATCTCCGATCTGACATCTGAGCCTGATCTTTCCCAGAGGGTGACTGCCATTGGCATTGAAGCCAAAATGGCGGTATTAGTTGGAGTCAGTTTGTAAAGAGGGATCCCAAGAAACTGCATAAGCCTCCGTGACACAATGCTCAAGACAGAACCTGGATCAATCTGAATTCGACCGATTTTTGCTGAGCCAATATACCTGGTATAGTATAGAGGCCTGTTGTGCTTAATATTCTTTAACTGCATGTCCTCTGGTGTAAAAGTGATATAAGGGGCGTGCCTCGACACTGAGTTGCAGTGCGGGCATGCCTCCTCAACCTCCTCCGAGAGATGGGCTAAGAAAGCTTCAGATTCCGCTAGGGCTTCTCTTAGCGCATCTCTTGTAGACTTGGACAGGCGTAATAACTCATACAGAGTTATTCTTACAGGTATATTCACCAACTGTGCCATGACATCAAACTGAAAAGAGGAACTTTGCTCTTCAGAGACATCTTTTCGTAGTGCTCAGTTGTATCTGAGCTCTTTTTGTTTTCCCTTGTCAGGACTTTGCTTGGTAGTTCCTTCATTAGTCTCCTTGGTTGGCTTAGAGGGGCCAGCTTCTGTGTTTGAGAGATCCTTCAAGTAGTGTTTTCCAGATCTGGTCCGGAAGGTGGTGCAGGTTCATTCTCCACCGCCAGAGCTGTCGCCTCCGATTCAGAATCTGTCAACAGCGGAATGTCCTCTGCATCCTTCTCAATGGTTGCTGAGACGACATTGCACATGCGCTTCTTTCCTCTTGTTTCAGTTTTCTTTATGGTCCTGACTGTTATCCATTGTTTATCTTCAAGAATGTCTGGATGCACCCAAAGGATCTCCTGCTTTTCTGTTGTGAAAGGGACTAACCCTTTCTTCTGCTGATTATGGGGGTCTAAATTAACCACCCTGAGCTCACCTTTTGGAATAGGTGTGAGCCCAGATGGTACTTCTAGACCACCCACTGTAAATGTAGCCGAGTTAGCTGTCACCCTTCTTTGTTCAGCTTTGAGCTGAACTGCTCCAGCATCAATTAGTGCCTGAATCTTGTCTTTCAAAATGAAACAGTTTTTAGTTGGGTGACCTACGATCCGATGGTATAAGCAGTAATTCGGATCATTGGTCTTTCCAACCTCTTTAGGCCTCTTGCTTTCTGGCAACTTGAGCATGTTGCGCTTAGTGAGCAAATTGAACATGGTAACAGTATGTTCATCCTTGAATGAATACTGTTTTTGTGGCCTGGGTGAACCTGCTGTGTTGCTTTTAGCCGGCCTTTATTTTGGCTTGGATGTATTCTCCACCGCCATTATATCTTTCCCTCTGGAACGGGGGAAATGAGATGTTGGTTTGTTGGAGGCGACTTTTCTCGTAGATTGTTGTTGCTCTTCAAGGCGCCGGAGTATGTCTTCGGCCTGCTCACCTTACTTGAGTAAGTCTCTCCAAGATTTGGATTCAACCGAACCCATTTTAACTAAGACGTCAGTCAATAAGTTATGTCTGCAAGTCTCCACGAGGGTCTCCTGTGTCATGCCATGCGGACACCGCATGGAAAACTCTCGAAACCGCTCGACAAAAACTTTTATTGTCTCACCCTCTCCCTGCTTTGCTGCTAGCAAGGATGGTACCGAGACTTCAATATCGTCTTCGAAAAATCGGGCTAAGAACTCACGTTCTACATCGGCCCATGATTTAATCGTTCCTTGGGGTAGTTGCATAAACCAGGTAAATGCGGGTCCTTATAAGGTACTCGCAAATATCTTGGTCAATGTTGGATCATGCCCCATTAAATGCCCTGTCTGTGACAGGAAGTAGAAGATGTGTTGCTGCGGAGAGCCTTTCCCGTCAAATGATTGCAGGTTTAATGGTTTGTAGTTTGCAGGGTAGGTGTAGTCTCCCATTCTATAGGGTAGGGACGCACTATCCCCACTTCCTGTAACTTTTTCCGGTGAAGAAGAGCCTGTAGCTGGTTTTCCATCTTCTCCATTTTCTCCACCTGAGGATTAATAACCACTTTTACCCTTTCTTTTTCTCCTAACTGAGAAGGTACTTCTTCATAGTCATCTTCGCTATCTTCCTCTATGCGGACATGTTGTTCTTCTTCATGCCGTTTAGCGGATGACGAGGACTGGCCCTTCTTCGTTTGGGCCAGCAACTGAGTTAAGAGTTGTTTCATCTCTTCCATAGTTTCTTCTTGCTATTTGAGACGTTGTTCTTGTCTTTCCAGCCTTCTAGAAACCTCTTCTGGAAGATCGGCCATATTTACTGCAGCCTCTGATCCTCTGTTCGAATCAGAGTAAGACGAAGATACAACAGCAGAATATCTGTCTTCCTCTTCATCAGATCCTCCAGCCAATTTCTTATAATTTAGTGGTATGGCGACTCCTCTCCTAGCCCGAGTGTGTCGAAACACGCCCTCTGGCTCAATGGACACTCCCTTTAATTTTGAAGTAAACTCTTTGTCGGAGGAGTCGCTTTCGGCAATCTTCTTGCCTTTACCAACCATATAGGATGAAACGGCAGGCAGATCATCCCCAGGGCGCATATTTTTTACTATCCTTCTTCTCTTTGGCTCCGTAATCCGCTCAAAAACGGATGGTCCTGACTTACATTTGCAGTTTGACAAAACGGCTGAGATCAACCGTTCACAATAGCAGTGAGAAGTGGATTGGGATGTGCTCCTCTTTTGAGTAAGATACTCTCTCAAGTCCTGAGACATGTTCCCATTTAAATTTACACTTTGACGCCTCTTGTGTCGCAAATTCTGCTCATAATATTGGTTGGTTTGTAATATCTCAGGGCTGAGAATTTCTTCAGTATCAACACAATCTTCTTTATGAAATCTTCTATAGTGTGTGCTGGCTTGCACAGTTGCGCGGGCCCCGCACGCATCTGACTTATTCTTCGGAATATGTTCATCCGAAGAGGAACTTGGTGAGCGCACGAGCACATCTTTATATTTGTCTGCAGAGGAGTGGGATGGTACCCCTGAGAGACTAACCAAAAAGTTAGGTGTGCGCTGTGTGCCTACTGCGCATGTGCCCGAATAGACACCAGAACCACCCCCTGATTTTTTTTGCGGAGTGCAACCCGCGGGTTGTAACCTGCGGTGTGCAACCCGCGGTTGGAATCGCGGGTTTGCACCCGCGGTTGGAACCGCGGGGTTGCACCCGCGGTTGCCACCGCGGGGTTGCCCCCGCGGGGTGCAACCGGCATTTCTGCCTGTCGATTTCCATTTTTGGAATTTTTCTTCTCTGATGTTGTTTCCTGATCTGGATTTTCTGACAGCAATTTTTCAGAGGCACTGTTGAGGCGGGCCCGCTGGGCCTTACGCCTCAGGTTTCTTTTCTGAGAGCGGGTGAGAGTTTGATTCAATTTAGGAGTAGGTGATGACGCCACATATTTTCTGACAGAGTCAGTCTTAGCGGGCGATGACGCCACATATTTCCTGACAGAGTCAGTTTCAGCGGGCGATGACGCCACATATTTCTTGATAGGCAATGACGCCTTTTTCTTTTCGGTGGGTGATGACGCCTCATCTTTGTTCATCATAGCCCGGCGATGACGCCTGGGCTCCGAATCGGAGGAAGAGAGAAATTTCTCGTATTTTTGCTGATCGACTTCTACAATCAGCGTTTCGACAACAGATCCGATGGGTAGCAAGTCGGACTGCGCCACAATATTCTCTGTAGTGAACAGAGAGGCTCCCACTGTGGTCGCCAGTTCTTGTACGCCCGAAAATTGCATCTTTGATTCCATTGAAAAATTGATGAATTACAATGAGAATTTATATTACAAAAAGAAAATAGGAGTCACAAGAACGGGAATATTGGTGGATTCCCTTTTTTAAGTGGGTACGGGTGGCGGTGGAGTCTTGTTGCTGCCTCCGTTGACTATCCAACTTGGAAGGGGATCTGTGAAGAAAACCCGCTCCTTCTGATCTCTCTCAACCCTCTGTGAAGAATCGCTCTGCCAGCTCCAAAGAAAGTCCCTTTCTCTCGAGTCCAATCTTGTATTTTATAGACTGAGAGAACTTGAAATCCGGATCGATTCGCTCCTGAAAAATCGGATCACGGAATATCAGCAAAGGAAACAAAACAAAAATACGGAAAATAACCCGCGGGTTGGCACCTGCGGGATCGCTCCCGCGGGTGGCAACCCGCGGGAGCTCCCGCGGGATGCACCCTGCGGGATCTCTCCCGCGGGTTGCAACCCGTGGGATCTCTCCCGCGGGTGGCAACCCGCGGGAGCTCCCGCGGGTTGCAACCCGCGGGAGGCTCCCACGGTTGCATTCCGCGGGAGCTCCCGCGGGATGCAACCCGCGGGAGCTCCCACGGGTTGCAACCCGCGGGAGATCCTGCGGGAAGCAACCCGAGGTATGTCCCGCGGGACGCGGGGTTCTCCTGCGGGTAGCAACCCGCGGGAGCTCTCCCGGGTTGCACTCTCGGGTTCTCCCATTGTGGTTTCCATATGATTTTTTTTTTAATTTTATTTAATTATTTTTAGTGTCTACAATTGTAGATATACTTGGATGTTTGAATACAAACTCTATATTGTCAATTTAATAATTAACTCTAAACAATATACAAAAGAGTCAATGATGTATCAAGTTAACAGGTAGCTCTGATCATCTACATCAAATGCATTTATCAAGTTGACAATCACCTCTTAATCAATGGTAACAAAAATTTCAATTTACCAAAATACATTATAAGATTATCAATTTAGCATTACAAAAAAAAGTTTCGACAAAATATTCAAGTTCATACAATATAAAGGAGATACAAACTATTGAGTCAAGAGATTTAATTTTTTCCTCGATGTCCCTTATCTCCAATTGGATAACTTCATATGCTTGGATGGTGGCATGTCTGCACAACTCTTCCTTGTTGATGGCAACGTTATTGGATGGATCAGATTCAAGGGCTTCTAATTCTATTTGGATAGGCAAAAGAGGCCCATTAAGATCATCCCGTTGTCTTGACAACTCAGCAATAGTCTTCTTAGTTGATTCACGCACCTTGAGAGTCATATCAAAACAAGTCCAAGCCTTAGCAATAGTTTCTAAGTACGGGCAATGGCTTGATCTTGACCTTTAACAGATACAATGGCGCTCTCTATCTCTGCACACAAAGAATTGTTGGTAGATCGGATCTCATGGATACAGGCTTACTGAGCATCGTTCCTCTTCTGGGCCTCTTCCCTGAGCTTGAGTTGGTCTTCCAATAATCTCCTAAAAGTGGCTTCAACCATTTCTGACTTATCTATACTGCGAATTCTCAATAAAAGTCTCAACGTAATTTTGGAATTGAGCCATTGTGGTCTTATAAGGAGTTGCTTTCTCTTTCCAGCTAACGCTTTCTATAACAACAACATAATGGTTTAACAAGATAGAAATAGAAGCGAAGGATCTCCCTTTCAAGATGGAAGTTACACAATACTATAGGAAAGAGAAAAAAAAATCCTTAATAGCATATTGAAGCAGCTTCTCAGCTAACTTATCAACTTCTGTGTCCCTTTCTAAGGGAATGAATGAAGTTGCTGGCATTAATGGAGGAACAATAGAAATAGATATTGTTAGAAAGTATTGAGAACCAAACTCAATCTCAATATTCATAAGTCAAAAGATTACATATATTTATTTCTCTTAAATCTACATAAATCACTCAATAGGTAATGTGATACTAAACTCAATCCAAATACAAAATACTGTTTTTATCTAACACTCTCTTTCAAGTTTGAATATAAATATCAATCATATCCAACTTGTTACATAAATTAGAAAACACAATTGGTGATGCAGTTTTAGTTAAAATATCAACCAATTGCTTTGACGAAGAAGTAAATGACGTACATATTATTTTCTTTACCAAATTATTTTGAACTAGATAACAATCTACCTCTATATACTTAGTATGATCATAAACACTGGATTTTGAGCAATATAGAAGACTGACTGATTATCACAGTACATAGACATAGGATCTTTTGAGTTGAACTTAAATTCAGTCAGCAAATTCTTTAACCATAACAATTCACACGTAATATGTGTCATTGCCCGATATTCTGTCTCAGCTGAAGATTTAGATACTACATCATGTTTCTTATTTCTCCATGTGACTAAATTATCTCCAACAAATGTAAAATATCCAGTAGTCGACTTTCTATCTCTTTTATCTCCTGCATATTCAGCATCTGAAAAGATAGAGATTTTAACATGTCCATATTTTCTATAAAATAATTCTTTTCTAGCAGAGACTCTTAATATATGTCAAAACTCTCAGAACAACTTTCTAGTGTATGTCCCTTAATTTATGCATAAACTAACCCAGTAGCCCAACAGTAAAAGAAATGTCAGGTCTAGTAACTGTGAGATAGATAAACTTACCAACCATTCTCCTATACTGCTTGACATTCTAATACAAAGCACTATTTTCACTCCATATGTCTAAATCTGACTCTATTGGAGTATTAGCAGATTTACACCCAAGATGACTGGTCTCTTCCAAGAGATCTAACACATACTTTCTTTGAGAGAGAAGTAACTCCTGTTTATGATAAGATACCTAAATTCCAAGAAAATATCTCAGTTTTTCCATGTCTTTAGTTACAAAATATTGCCTAAAATAATCCTTTATCTCAGTCAGACCTGTTGTATCACTCCCAATTAGTAGAATATCATCTATATACACAGTAAGAAGGATAATACCAGAACGAGTAGGCCGACAAAAACAGAATAATCATAGTGGCAACACTGAAATCCAATACCAGCAATTACAATGAAAAACTTCTCAAACCAAGCTCGAGTACTCTGTTTAAGACCATAAATTACTTTTTTGAGTTTGCAGACTACATTCTCCCCGTGAACAACATACCTTAGAGGCTGTTCCATATACATCTTTTCTTACAGATCATCATATAAGAAAATATTTTTAACATCCAATTAGAATAATGGCCAATCAAAATTCACAGCAAGAGAGAAGAGAATGCAAATAGAGTTGAGATGTGCTACAGGAGAGAAAGTCTCAAAATAATCAACACCAGAAGTTTGGAAAAGCTTTTCATAATAAGACGGGCTTTATAGCGATCAATGGAGCCATCCAGCTTATATTTGATGGAGTAAACCCAGCAACAACCAACAATACAAGTATCAGGTGGAGACGGAACCAAATCCCAGGTTCCACGAGAGACAAGGGGTTGCATCTCCTCATCTATAGCCAACTGCCAGGCAGAGACTGACACTACTTTCTGAAATGACCTGTGTATAGAGATTGAAGAAAGAGAAAGGGCAAACTGACAGAACATTGGGTGAATGTGATTATAGGAGACAAATTAAAAATAGGATGAGTAATAGTAGAGCACTTACCTTTCCAAAGAGCAATGGAAAGATCAGAGATAGAAGTAGAAAAATATTGTGGTTACGGGGGGCCTAAAGCGGAGATGGTGGAGCAACAGGTAGTGAGCTTCGAGGAGGCACTTTCTGACGATGAGAAAAAATCAATAGTGGTTTCTTATGAGTCACCTGTTCATCCCATTTATGAGGCACCGATACTTGTCCAATCTCAGTAGTAAAGACACGTAGGGGTAAAAGAAGAAAATTATCCAACTGGCATTTTGATGTGAAAGTGAAGTAGGGAATAGACTCAAACAAGTAATATTAGCATTTAGCAGAGACAAAATACTTTTTAGATATTGAATCATAACACCTATATCATTTTTGTGTCCTAGAGTATCAAACAAATAAACACATGATAGCACGAGGAGATAGCTTGTCCAAATTAGGAGACAAATCTTGAATAAAATACGTACAACCAAATACTCGAGATATAAGAGAAAATATGTGTATATCAGGATAAAGATAGGAAAAAGAAATTTTACCATATAAGACAGATAATGATATCCTATTTATTAAATGACAAGCATATAGAACAGTATCAGAGCACAGATATCTGGGAATATGCATGTGAATTATTATTGTCCGAGCAATATCAAGAATATGTCTATACTTTCTTTCAGCAACACCATTTTGTTGGGATGTATGAGAACAATAAGTTTGATTAATAATTCCATTATAAGCACAAAATAAGGAAACATCAGTTTTAATATACTCCATAACATTATCAGTGCGCAAAATATAAATAGATGTAAAAAATTATTTTTTTTATTTCTTTATCCATAGCTCTGATACGATATCAGAAAGTATTGAGAATTAAAACTCAATCTCAATATTTATATGTCATAGAATTACATATATTTATGCATCTCTCAACTCCACATAAACCACTTAATAGGCGAGTACTAAACTCAAACTGAATCCAAATACAAAATAATATTCTAATCTAACAGATATCGCAACAGTTTTAGTGATAGTGGGGAAGCAAACTAGACAGGAGTGTAGAAATCTGAGATACATCCCATGCTGAAGAAGAAGCAACTTCAGCAGGAGGAACTTCAACTGCCAACACTGGAAGCGATACTAGTGCTGAAGAAGTTGTAGATACAAGTTCAGAAGTCGGAGTAGGAGATGACAATCCCACATCAAGATAGAAAATAAGTTAGAAAACAATAAAGAAAATTAAAAAAGTAATTGATATTATGCCTTACTTGGTGAAGAACTCGAGGGTTGGGCATTCGATTTCCCAGGACCATACACTTCGGCTCTTTCTTCTGCCATCAGATATGTGTGTTTACTATGATCAAGTGGTGGTATTGTGGAACGGAAATCATCGTCATAATCATCATCATCATCATCATCATCATCATCATCATCATCTCTACCTAAATAATTAAGTTTCTTAAATGAATCAGAAAACCATACCCCCCCCCTCTACAATTTCATCAAAGCAAAGTCATGAATTTGATAAAAAAAAAACGAAGTAAAAAAAAAGAAAAAAAAAGAGAGAGCCTTCTGACTCTGAAGAGGTTCAGTAGTAGGACTAGTAGGAGGAAGCGTAGTAACTGGTATCACTACTGATGGAGAACTTGGTCTGTGAGTCTCTCTTACAATCTGTACCTCATCATCATCATTATGTGCTTGTGCTAATTGTTGAGTAGTAGTCTCAGCCTCTACTATAACGTCTGCAGGAGCAATGTCAATATGTGAAGTTTTTGCGTAAGCATAAGTTGTTACTTGAGTTTCGGCAACAACTCCTTGAACAATATTTGGACTCGGCTCAGCTACAGTGGTGGAAGATATAGAAGCTTCACCATCAATTCTTATAACTGGCCTGACACTCCTGCCAGGCTTGATAGTACGTGGATGTAGCAGAGAAAATTGCTCCTCAAAATCATCATCTTCAGCGATACTGGCTCCTTCTTGGGTGGCAATAGTTTCGGGGATTGCTTCAAAAGAAGATCCCTTACGAACCTTTTTCCTACCCCTCTCAACCACAGCTGGCGAGGTTCTAGGGCGCTTCGATGTTCTTCTTCTAGGAAAAGAAATGCTAATGTCGGGAGCTGATTCTTGAGCAAGAGCATCAGTGGTTTTTGTGTCAGGGGGCTCCAGCCTAAGTTTCAGGAACATCATCGTGTTCCAATTCAATAACTCGAAGCTCGTCCAAACTTGGTATCCTGTTGGAACCTGCTTCCTTTTGGACATAGCAAGCCTTGATATCCCAGAGATATGTGCTATTTACATTATAATTTTGAAGCTTCAAGTTCGCAATAAAATACCAACCACAAAAATCAAAAGAAGCATTAGAGTTCAGGTATTTCTACGGTAAACTGAAACGAGCCAAAGTGCATCATCCAGCAAAATGATACCATGTCGTTGCCCCTTCAAATAAATTGCTCACTGACTTGAAATTTGGATTCGGGTTCCCAATATATAGCTGGTCATACCCGACTGACAAGTGGGTAATAGGGTTCCAAATAATAAGTGTTATTCTGACGAAATACAAGATGCCCTGGTCTAATATTTATTAACCAGTAAAAACTTCCAGTAGATAAAGAGGTAAATCGATCAAAACCAGGCAAATCAGCAAATTCTTCACCATATTCTGCATCTGAAAAATAGGGGAAGCATCGATACAAATGGAAATTACCGTGATGTTGAAGATGCTTCTGAATGATTGCCATGTAATATCCTTGCTACTGTGATTTTTCATAATGTTGAACTATTAGGGCAGATAAATCAATGGATTGATGTTCTGGTGTCATTAGCGAATGGTAGTGCAAAACAAATCAGGCCATCAAATAGGTATATGGAAGTTCAACTCTTGGATTTGGAGTTTTTTTACCTCTCACTTCTTTCCTTATCTAGAAGCTTTTTCACCTTGAGAAATCATGTCATCATGGCTCTGAGGCCACTCAAAATGTCATAGGCCATAGTTGGTAGAAGGCCCAATGGACGATCATATGCTAAGAGGACTGCAGGGTAGTCTATGCTAGTAGATAAAGTCTCTTGCAAAGTGGGAGGGACTACACAACATTTCAACCACAGTATCAAGAATCCAACAAACAAAACCATATTAGACAAAGGATATTTGGCTTGATGATGAAATCTCTCAAATGAACTACCAGTCATGAATATGTCTTCATCTGATTTCACAACATAAGTTTGAGTACCAAAATGAGATATTCTTTCTTTTATCTTGGCCTCAATGCAAGTTGAAAGAGTCAAAAGCTTGTTGTCATTAGTAGATATCATAGACTAATGCATCCTGAGCCTGCAGTAAATGCAACTCCTCCCCAGTTGGGACATATTTTTCGTAAGGGACTTTACCCATGGGTAGGCCAAAGATCTCATAAAGCTCGTGCAAAGTTAAATCCATTTCACAATGGGAGTAATGAATATGCCTGTTTCTGGATTGTAGAGTTCTAGAATACTAAAATATGAAGACGGCTAAATGGTATCCCATGCTGTACAGCTCTAACAGCACGACAGAGTCCTATTTTCATCAATTGATTTTCGAACTTCTCTTAAATAAAAGCTATCAAAATGGACCACCATCCCTTTTCGGAAGAATGAACCCATCCTAATGACCGAAAATCTTGACAAGAAAATTCACCATATATTGTAGCGAAACAATTCAAAAAACTGCTCGCAGTTTTGGGGGTCTCACGAATATGATACTCTTTCTTTAAAGACCCAGACAACAAACCAATCACGTGCTTGCTAGTGGTAGTAGAAGAACTCCATTCTGAGGTTTTGTCAGATGTCATTCCATCTTTCAAGGATGGAAGTGGCCTGAAGATACGAGAGAGGATATGATCATTCCATATTTGGTAAAAACATGTGTCGTCCTCGGACTTGTCTCAACCACTTATAATTGCCATCGAAAAGACAATCCTCTGATAATTCAATCTTGTCTCCAAACAAGAAATGGGGCTTCTTCATCTTGTTCCTATCTTTTCCCTCAAAAGTAGCATTAGTTATGTTGTTAGAAATCAGATTGAGTATCTTCTCAAGACATTTCTTACTGGTACCCTAACGACGAAAAGGAAATTTTTTCCTTAGTCTGAATTAAACTATGTCGTCATATCCACCTAAGTGTCCAAAGTAATGGAGCTTGGAAGTGGGATTTAGGGAGTAGTTCACTTAAAAAAGAGAGGAAAAGTGATCATTTCAGTAAAAAGGGGGAAATAATTCAACAAGAGTTCTTGAAATGCAAGATCATAGAATGACCTATTTTTGACTAAGTGTCAAATACGGATCATAAATGAAGATCTGCATTGCAATCTAAAGTGTTAGATCAAGGGCTGATTTAGATATTAAGTGTTAAACAGAGATCACAAGTGGAGATCCGCGTTTTGAGCTAAAATTAAAGATCGCAATGCGATCTCTTGACTAAGCGTCAAAAAAGGATCACAAGTGGGGATCGCATTTTGAGCTAAAATTAAAGATCCCAATGTGATCTCTTGATTAAGTGTCAAATGCGGATCACAAGTAGAGATCCGCATTTTGAGCTAAAATTAAAGATTGCAATGCGATCTCTTAACTAAGTGTCAAACTCAGATTACAAGTGGATACCCGCATTTTGAGCTAAAATTAAAGATCACAATACGATCTCTTGATTAAGTGTCAAACACGGATCACAATTGGAGACTCGCATTTTGACCTAAAATTAAAGATCACAATGCAATCTGTTGACTAAGTGTCAAATGCAGATCACATAGTAAAGATCGATATTTCAAGTAAAAACACCAGATCACATAGTGATCTAGAAACTAAGTGTCAAACGCAGATCACTGAAGAAGATTCACATTTGAAAACTTGAACATAAGAGTTGCGTTTTGTGGCAGTTAAAATCTCTCAAAAGATTGAGTTTTTCTTGATTAATTAATTGGTGAATTAAAATTAAAATAAGAAAAAAAAAAAGAGAAGTCCATAGTGACAAA
Source organism: Dracaena cambodiana (assembly GCA_036321105.1). Taxonomy (NCBI): domain Eukaryota; kingdom Viridiplantae; phylum Streptophyta; class Magnoliopsida; order Asparagales; family Asparagaceae; genus Dracaena; species Dracaena cambodiana. The sequence continues at coordinate 11,587,141 of JAYEPQ010000011.1, read as the reverse complement.
TCATTTATTAAACGAGTTGAACTCGTTGAACCCACCTGAGATAGGGGTTCTTCCCTATTCAATGCTAGGAAGAACCGACAGTGGCCGAAGCCCTGTTAGAGCTATCGGCAGCTTGAGTTGAAGAAGATGATCTCTTTGACATCTTATTTTTGTGAATAAAAAATCAAAAGTTTGAAGATTAAAAAGCTAGTAGGCTTTGAAGAAGAGCCCGAAAGCTAAAAATTTGAGAAAAACTTGAAAGTTCTAGTTTCTCAAATGCAGCTCTTGAAAAGACCTGATGTCTTTTATAGAAAAATCAACAATTGAGATTTTCGATCCAAATCTCGAAGAGATTTCTCATCATTATGAGCGCAACAACACTACAATTTCTGTACCGAAGAGGCAGCAAATAGCTACGATGCTTCACCTAAACCGCTGAAAATGTGGATTTGATCTGCATTTTGAAATTTCAAGCGCAGAGTCACGTTTACACCGAATTCGCGAATAAAAAAAAGAGCCGCATTCATACTATTTCAAATGCAAACACGCGGATCAAACGCAGCGATGCGTTCAAACATGAATCTACAAATCATGCAGGGTCACATTTAAAATCAAATCCAGGTTGATCGCATTTTGAATCTAAAGTGTTTTAAAACACCTCCAGAGTTGTGGAATTTTGAAAATTTTGGAGAGAGTTTTGTCGGCAAAATTTTGATAAAAAGTCCGTGTTTTTGAATAAACGAGGAGCTTAACTAAGAGAACACATTGTAGAACTTAAACGCAGACCTCTTAAGGTCCCATTTTGTTTCCATAATCTCAAGAAATAAAAGACTTCTCTAAATCCAATTAAATGCAAACCTCAAAAACCTTAAAAATGGTTAAGGAAATAAAATGCAGATTGTCGTCTAGAGAGACCCGCATTCTGAGTTAAAATGATGATATGAAACCCAAGCTTTGAATTGAATAAAAAATTAAACATGAGCCCCTCAGGGTTGCATTTTGTTCTCAAAACCTTAAAAATTTAAGATTATTTTTTTTATCCTCAATCGCAGATTTAAACTTGAAAGAATAATTGCTAAAAAACAAAGCATGGATTCTCATCCAGAAAGATCCGTGCGAAGCCTTAGGATCACATTTTAACTCAAAAGCAGATCTAACCCGCGTTTCAAATGCAGCATCGCGTTGTGACCCTAAAAGCTTATAATACTATAACTAACCCCATTTCAATTTAAGCATGGATCTAATTAAGCAAGATATATTGCTGAGAGCTCAAACGCGGATCATCAATCATAAAAAGATTCACGTTCTAAATTAATAAATACTATCTTATGAATTCCGACAAAAGTCTATATTTTGAACTAAGTAATGCTAAAACGCGAACTTCGTTGGGTCATGTTTTCATTCCAAAACCTTGAAGGATAAAAACTATCCTCACTTATACCAAATGCAGGTCAAATCAAGCAAGATATGTTACTAGGAGTCAAAATGCAATTCATCAATTATAGAGAGATCCGCATTCTAAGCTTATGATTAGAGATAAATTTAGCTAAAACGCAAATCTTATTTGGTCGCTTTTTCACTCCAAAATATTGAAGGATAAAAACTAACCTTATTGGGACTCAAACGTGAATTCGGGCATGACACATGAGCTGTGAAAAGCTAAAATGCAAATTTAAAAACTGAGATCCTCATTTCAGTTACAAAATCCAAAGGATTAAAAATTGTAGTTACGAATCCAATGTATTAGAAGTAGGAAATTAATTCTCTCAATTAAAAAGGCTATTAATTGGACATCTGCACCAATTCAGAAGGCTCAAAACCTCTAAAAATAGCCAAGATTTGGGTTAAAAAAGGAGTTGGATTATCTCCATTTTGAGAACTTGTGCTAAAAATAAGAGTTTTTCTTGTTCAAGAGCTTTACAAAATCTATCAACTCAAGAGTTCACGCTCAGATCATCAACGAAGAGCAAGATTGTTCTTTGCGCTTGGATCATCAATGAAGAGTAAGATCATTTTCTACAACTACAAAAAAATCCCAGATTAAATAAAGAGGAAAAATAGATTCCTCATTTTCTGTAAACAGGAAACCATTCCTATTGTGACTTTTCTTCAAAGTTCAATAAAATTTCAATTTCATGGCAAACACTATGTTGTAGCCAATGGCTATATAACCTTGTTTCCTACATTCATATCTTTAGTTGATCATGTACCTAGATTGTTCATGGCATTTTTATAGTTTAATGGCCTATATTTTGAGGTCCTTGCCCAATATACCATATTTTTTTTATATTGCTTTAATAGTTAATGTTATGATCATGACAATAATTATTTAATTACACATTATTATAATAACTAGCTATTAGCGACAAGAAATAAAATAAAGTAATGGGGTTATAAGAAATTGAAAGAAAGAATTGAATATATATTTTGGAAGGTTTACCTTTTAGGTTGTGCAATAAAAATTTAGGGATCTAACTATAAAGATTCAAGGTAATTACTGGATCATTATCATATCATATGTTGGGTTTCTAATCCAGAGTGTAAACTCATCGTTTGTATTTTTCTTGAGTACCTAACGGCTAGAGCAGTACCAAGAATCATAGGATCATGGTCCTGATATGTATGAGACACTCCTAAAACATGTAGTTATTTCCTCCCACAATTTCAAAAATTCATGCATTGGATATTAATAATTATTAACCTACCTTTTATATGTAAATTATTTATCCATGAATCAATTGTTTCATTAATATCCATGATTCATGCAAGTGCAAATGTATATTATTATTCATGACTCTTTACTATGCTCAGTTTTATTTTTTATATTTTATATACTATATATTTATATATTATACATGGCGTGTCTGTGTTCTTTTTTTTTATGCACTCACAAGATTGTTATAACGATCTTGGTTTGGCATTGTCGAGACGATATTGACTTGCAGGTGACCAAGAAAGATATCCTACTACACTTGGATACATACAGTGAGGAAGAAAAATGAGCTTAATAGGTGATTTTTGTGGAGAATCATTAGGAGGAGAAGCTTGACTTTTTTTGGGATTCATAATTGTTATCAAATTTTGTAATTCATTCAAATTTTATGTTTAGAGTTGCACATTTTTTTTCTTAGATATTTTCATCAAACCGTGAATTTTTGTCTCTTCAAATAAATTCTCCTCCTGATTTCATATAAATAATTCTTTAATTTAATGTATATGTGGTCATGTAAAATTATATTATTTTATTATATTTTAGATTTAAATAATTCTTTGATTTAATGTATACATGGTCATATAAATTTATATTATTTTATTATATTTTAGATTTAGCGTATTCAAAATAAATCGTAAGTTGAAATGTAAAGCATTATTCTTCCCAACATAAAAGGAAATGTGCCTTGGAGGAGGGTATCTCACATTATCAGTTAGTAGATTATGTTCACTTTTCTTTCTCATAATAAAGGAGAAAATTTCTAGGCCATCTATCCCATTGTGTAATATAGAGAAAAGAGAAGTTGTCCTTGAATTTCTCTACTTTCTCTAATTTCCTAAAAAAGGAGAAAACTTTTTGGGTCCAAATTTTGCATGACATAGAAAGAGAATTATTCAATGTTCTTCGTTTCCTCTTCCGATCTCTTAGCTATGGTGTAAACAAGGTATGATTAAAACTCCAAATTTTCTTTATTTTCTGCTTTCCCACCAAAAGTTTCGCTAAAAGATTTGATTTTTAACGAATTTTGATAGAAAAATTCCATCTTTATTGTTCTTAGTTTCTCAATAACAAATTCCACAGACCAATGCCGGCCATATGAGATCATTAGTGCAAAATCAAGAGAGGTCCGAGATTTGGAGAAGGGTAAATCGTACATTTTCCTCCTTTTGTGGCGAATTCTCTCGTTTGAATTCAGTAAGTTTTGTCGTTTTTGTCTTTTGTATTTTTTGTACTTGGTAATTTGATGCGCTGTTAATTTGGTTGCGGTCATTCTGATCCTTGTGATTTATCATATGTTTACCATTTGCTTAATTTGTAGCTTCGTGGAATTGATTTTGGTTGAAATGTGCTTGCATAATTTGTATGCAAGGTCATAATTTTCCAAAAATTTTTTACACTTTTTGATGTTTCAGTGCATACATGATTGCAGAATAGATAATTTTGCTAATGGTCTTTTGTCTTAGTTTGGATTCAAAAGTTGTAAATTTGGTGTTCATGTAATTGATTCTGGAAAATTATTTAACCCCCATCTCATTGTTCTTATTTGGTAGAAAATTTGTTGCATTGTGTGGAATTAGGGTTACATTATACTTGTCTTGCTGTTTATCTTCCATATTCTTGTTTGGATGTTTTATTTCCCCATCAGATTGTGAGGATAGGATAATTTCGATGAATGATCTTGGATATTTCAAAGGCCCATGAGTTTTAGAAAATAGATATTTTCGTTTGCATGTCTTTTTATAATTTAGTCACTGATTCGTTTTCTTTTTTCGTTTGTGAGAGCTTAAGTATGTGGACTAGAAATTTCAATAATGTCTTATTAGTTTTTTTTTTTCCCTTTGTTTGCAGTGTTAAAATCTACCTTGGATTTCCTCTTCAATCAATTTGGAAGGGTTCGGAAAATTTTCTCTTCCTCTGAGATGTAATCATCATTTACAAGCTGGCTGTTGAAAAAAATGGCTAGAACCAGAAGGATTCGGAAGAGAGAACGAAGGGATCGTTCCCTGTTCGTAACTCCTTTTTCTTCTGCCATCTATGAGTTGGTGCTGATCATTCTACTACTTATCCATGCCCTCTTGTGCTTCTTGGTTCAAAAATTTGCTCACTACTGCAAATTGCCGACCCCATGTTTGCTATGCTCAAGGCTTGACCGCAGGCGGTCACATTTTTACAAAGAACTAATTTGTCATGCTCATAAGTTGGAGGTTTCATCACTGGCATACTGTCATTCTCACCAGCGACTCGCCAATCGCCACAACATGTGCAAGGGGTGCCTTCTTGCTGATGGCTTAAATGCCAATTTCTTGAGGAAAAGTTTCATTGAAGAGAAAATCATCAAGGTCCCTTTACTAGAGAGGGATCTTGAGCCGAGTTCTCAATCGAAAAGATGTTGTTCATGTTGTTTGGTACCACTCAAGAACAGATCTCTTGCCCATAGGTCGCTTCATAGAAAACACGTCACTGATCGTGATGCAGCTTCTCTGTGTAGCATGCGTCATGGAAAAGGATTAGCAAGGGAAAAGGGTGACCATCATTTTGAGCAGGTATCTCGAAAAGGATATAATGAGCTAAGGATTGCTTCTGAGTCAGAGTGGGATGTTCCATTCTCAGATGATGCTCGGTCCCTTGATCGTGGAGTTGATGATGTTAAGGGAGAATTGTTGTCTAGATGTCTACAAGCAGGTCCTGCAGCTAGTGCCCAAGAGAAACTGATCCATCCTTCTCTGGTTATGCCCGATTCTTCTGTTTCTATTGCTGAAAGGAGGCTTCAGGGAGATGCTTCGCATTTAAGAACGAGCATTGGACATGGTTTGGAGGAGGTTAACTGGAATCAAGGTGACATGAAGCCAAATGTTCTCATATCATCTGAAATTTTGATCGAACAAGTTCCTACAGAATATTTGATACCAAAATGTAAGTTATTATGACATGATTATGTTGCATTCTTTGTGCAGTACCATTGTTATTATTATTATTTTTTAAAAATATTGATTTTGAGAAGTGGAGTAACGCAACCAATGGCAAACAACAATGGTCAAGCTGCCTAAGTTCTTCCACTAGGTACACCAGCATCCACACCCCTATCATTTATTCTTTTTGAGATAAACAGTAGATTTATAACCCCCTGTGTTCCATTAACTGGCAATTAACGGAATATCATAGTATGTATATATAATACAAAATAGGTCCTTCCTACAAGATGACCGCAGCTCTATACTAGTAAGTACAACACAATGCAAAGTTTTATTCTCTATCTCTTTTTTGTGGCATCTTCACAACTTCTTTAATTAAGTTGTGCTTTCTCTCCTGTGTTCCCTGCAATTCACTCCTGTTCATCTTCGTTTGTTGTCCTGTCCCTTCCTTGCCCCGTCTTCTGATGCTATTCTAGGTACGGTTACAAGTCCAGTCTTCTTCTAGCTTCCTTTCTAGTTGATACGACTCCTGAAGCTGTATCAGCTTCGTCACCTGTAGCACCTGTCCACAGACGAAAGTCAACTTCAATTTTGAGGCAAAGTCATACAATATTAAGTTTACTATTACTGAATATATATGTCTATTCCTCCCAAGCCAAATATTCCACGCAACTGCCATTAAGTGTACATCTAACTATGGATGTCCACTCTGGTGTAATCATGCCCTTTTCCACTATCCAAAAGTTATGTACATCCCTAATTGGAGCTATTCCTTGCGACCCTTCCCTTCTGCAGTCATGACTTCCCAAATATATGTCGTAAAAGCGCATTCGAAAAAGGTGTGGTTGAAATTCTCCTCCTGCTTGTTACATAAACTATAGAGTCCAGGTCGTTGCCAACCTCTCTTCTGCAATCTATCCCATGCTAGAATGGCCTCATTATCAAATAGCCAGATGAATTGTTGTCATCTAAGCCTTTTTCGTTAAGATGGAGTCGTATATAGAGCAAAGCTCCCCAAAGGGATTTGACATAGACATAGTTTTTACTACCAAATGTCAACCTAACACTAATCCTCTCATGATTAGTGCAGATTGCCTGGTCAAGAAAACTATGAACAAAAGAGGGACTTGCCATAATCCAAAAAATGGCCAGCTGGTGGCCTCCAAGTTCTCATATACTTGGAAAAACATCTAGAAGAAGGAAAATGCTAACCTTGTTGTAACTAAGTTTGGTTACTAGCTAGAGCACCCAATTTGAACTTCCATCAATCATAAAACATAAGCACTAGAAATAGAATATTGAGCAAAAGAGATATGAATAGGATACACTAAAAGATGATCTGAAAACAGCTGGGGTACAACACATATTAGTATGGCTCCTGCACTTTGTTCGCCATAATTAAGCTTAGAAACCACAGGTAGTTTTTTCATCTTTTAATTCCCAACTCCGTAGATTTTCTCAAAATTTTCCTTTTACAAAAGTTGTATGTCCAAATAACTATTATGTTATTTTTCGTAATTCATAATGCATGAGTTACAAGTGATTTAGCCTGCTATTTACCGTTTCTACCCTATTTTGATTGACCTTTCCTCAACTTGTCTTTGCAGTAGAGGCTCCGAACCCCAGTAGTTTTGCTCCGAATGGAGATGCTATCAAGACTTTTAGTTCTGTTGACAAAGGCTTGAGAATGAATGAGAAGCTCGCTTCAAATATCGTGGCCCCCTTCCCATCTCCAGCACCCTCTGAGTTATCCAATGTGAGGGAATCTTCAAGAGTTCCTGAAGAACTGAAATCACGACTCTCCCAAATGCCTACTGCTCGGTGGCTTGGATTCTCCTGGAATGAGATGTCTGCATCTCCTAGAGGAAATGGAGAAGGTGATGAATCCAAGTTATCTGATACTTCAAGCATTACTAATTCGAAGAGACCCATGGTTGATAGATACGAGTTCGGTGTGGAATCTTTGGATGGTAGCTTTATAAGTGAAACTGAAGGGGAAAGCACTGAAGATCGGCTCAAGCGACAGGTCGAGAGGGACAGAAAATTTATGAGTATCCTCTACAAAGAGTTAGAGGAAGAAAGAAATGCTTCGGCAGTTTCTGCAAATCAAGCAATGTCCATGATTAATAGATTGCAAGAGGAGAAGGCAGCGATACAAATGGAGGCATCACAGTACCTAAGAATGATGGAAGAACAAGCAGAGTATGATCAAGAGGCTCTTCAAAAGTTAAACGACCTACTGTGCGACAGGGACAAGGAGATACAAGACCTTGAAGCTGCAGTTGAGAGCTACAGGAAGCAGTTTGGTGGGGGAATAATAGGTAGAGTTATTGAAGAACCATTTGATTGCGAAGAAAGGGAGTATACAGAATACACTCCTGTTAGCACACCAGGTTTTATGAGATCCAGAGGACGTGAGATTGGAAAAACTCTGATGAGGAACACGGTGTTAGATTTTGAAGATGAGAAAGCTCATATCTCAGAAAGCTTGAGAAGATTGGAGAGAGAGCTTAAACTATATTCTCATGGGTCCGAGCTTTCAACAAAAGAAGATGGCTTTCTTAACAAAAATACAATAGTTGAGGATGATGCGACTGGAAATGATGTTGATCTCAAGGCAGTGGTTGATGATGATCAAAAACTCATTCAACAGACCAATGCGGCTCAAGAAAATAGTCAAACAGGAGAAATGAACATAACCCCATCTAGAGAAGGCTCAATTCTTAGAGTAAGCTCAGTTTCCTCGACCCATGGTCCTCTCTCCATAAGAGAAGCTCTTAAAGAAAGAAGAATGCGTTCAGTATCCTATAATGGAAGGCAGTTTCAAATGAGAGGTAAAAAGAATGAGATAGTAGCTCTTGGAAATGAAATTTCGCAACTAAGAGTGAGATTAGAGGCACTTGAAGAGGACAGAAATTTTCTCGAGCATGCAGTTAGTTCACTTAGAAATGGAAGCAACGGAATACAGTTTATTCAAGAAATAGCTTGCCATCTACGGGAAATACGGCAAATAGGGATTACACACCAAGAGCGTCCTGTTGCTTGAGCTATGGTAATCTTTGTAAGAGATCCCACCAGTATTCTTTTATACACTTTTTTTTCAATAATATTTTTCAATACATAATTTTGATATTTGTTGCTACATTTGGTTTTTCAGTCCATTTAACTTTCTTAAATACCATGCCGTCCATGCAAATATTGATTTTTTTTAATGTTCCTTTATAATGTTGCTTAATCTTTAATTCATGTAAGCAGTACGTAGTTATTTATAAGAAACCAATAACATTCTACTCATGCAATTTTTTCATTATTTTGTTAAATTGTTTCTATAAGCATTAAAATGCTAAAAGTAATGCTATGTTCTAAGAGGCACTGATCTCTACAAATGAGAAATTGCGTCTGTGCGAGTGATCGTCAAGATATTTTCAATGTTGATATTTTTGGCAAGGAACTGATATGACCTACGATATTGTATGAGCTATAAAGCATGGATACAAATACGTGACATGGTTATGACACTATATGAACACTAGGACACGACAAATCCTAGAAAATTAGGGCATGGGGATATAAATATGCACCTATTTATGCATATCTTTTTTATATAGTGCGCATCAAAACTCGTAATCATCAAGATTATTTTATTTGAAGTAGAAAGAAAAAGGAAAATAAACTCAATGATTTAAATTATAGATACTAATTAAGTAACTATAGTAAAGAAAATAATCTGAGTTCAATTCAATACTTTGGCTAAAAGATGTAAAACCTCTATCTTTGCATGTGGTCTATTTTCTTAGTATTCTTCTTACATTAAAAGAATTTTTTGTATATTTTAAAAAACAATAATTGCTCCATGGTACCCAACATATGATCACTATGACTATTTGAAAGTGTAACGGTCTCAAAACGTGATCTCTATGACTTTTTGAAAGTGGAATGATTCCAATAAGTAATTTTTTGGGTTCTTAAAATTTGACAGGATTTCGGTGTATCCAATACATTTTTGAAGTATCATACAAGTGTCAGTTTTCGATACGTGTCTGATATAGGAACTGAACTTTGAAGTGTTTGTACTTCATAGCGTAGGAGATATCTTCCCAAAAAACGTTGTGTCTAACGCACTTGGACACGACAAGCGTCTACAGTCATGTCTGACAAATATAAATATGTAACTGATATTTACATAAAAAACAATTATAAGAAGGAGTATGTTGTATGCCAGTTGATCAAAGAAATATTTTATAGATTGTTGTACTAAAATGAGTTCCTTCATATATGATACTTAACCAATACTCATGCTTATGAGTCAAATATACAAATATGTATAATATATATATATATATATATATATATATATATATATATATATATATATAGAGAGAGAGAGAGAGAGAGAGAGAGAGAGAGAGAGAGAGAGAGAGATTGAATATACATGTACAATCGTGTCCTTGTGACTGGATTTCAGACAACTACCATGTTTGACACACTGTGTTCACATCGGAGCACCGCACTCATGTCTCGGTTTACTAATTATAGAATATGACCTTTCTTTGGAGGGCGTTCATTTAATTTAAAAGATAGAAAGGAATTAAAAAACATACATTCAGCAAATGATTTTGTTCTTTATCTCACTATCACGATCTGTATATCTTTTTACTTTATTTCCTAGGCACCTTTGTTAATATGATAGAGAGATAAGGGGAGAAAGTAGCCCTTGGTTTGCTCAATAGACTAATGACCCAAAGGGTTTACATATATAGGCTTCATAAGCAAAAGGCTAAATGCAAAATAAACACAATCTAAACCCAAAGATTAACACGACTTACTATAACTAATCCTTTCCGAACACAAATTAATTTTATAGCAACACTTCCCACAAATACTTGGGATAAAAGGCTTAGTTGTTGTTGTTGGGATAAAAGGCTTAGTTGTTGTTGTACTTCCCTCAAACTCAATACGAATCAAGAGTTGGAGAGGAGATTTAAATATGAAGAGAAGAGCAAATTGCACTGGATGCAAAGTAGGAGATAGGATTAGGAGATGGCACAAGTCACAAGCAAAAGAACTGAAGCAACAATTGAGGAACGAGTCAAGCACGAACAAACTCGTGCTAAGAAAAGAGGCATGAGTAAGCATGATCAAACTTGTGGCTAACAGCAAAGGCACGAGAAAAGTACAAGAGACTCGTGATCAACCGTAGAGGCACAAAACAAACACGAGGAGACTCGTGACAGAGATGCACGGAGTGGTGCAGCAAGGATGCAAATTTGGTACTAATAAATATAAATAATTAAAAAAAGAAAACGTGGTTTTTTTTATCTTTTTATCACAAAAAAAATTGAAATTTTGAATTAGGAGAGATGGCTGAGTGGACTAAATCGGCAGATTGCTAATCCATTGTACGAGTTATTTGTACCGAGGGTTCGAATCCCTCTCTTTCCGTTCCCTCTGATCACTTTAGGCTTTCTAATTTGAAAATTTTGATCCTTTTCTTTTTTTCCAGATCTAAGGGAAGCAGATGATACATATTTGATCTGATGCAGATCAGGCAACTAAAAGAGGAGTAATAAAAAAAAAGATGTGCTGGGCATGCACGGAGGCAGCCTAGCACTAATATAGAGGCACAATCAGGAACAACCCTAGGGTTAGGGTTTTTGCTCTGATGCCATGTTAATATCATAACGAGATTTGGGGTGAAGATATCTCTTGTCTTGATCAATAGAATAATGACCCAAGGGATATATATATATATATATATATATATATATAGTAAACGGGAAATTCAAGGGAGTTCCTTCACCACCGCTTAGGTGGCCCAATAAATTTATTAAATGTGGCACCACTCAAAGGGCGGTTAAAAGAATTCATTTATTTGTTATCTTGAATGACGCAACGTGTAATAATTTTATTGGGCCACCTAAGCGGCGGTGAAGGAACTCCCTTCACTGCCGGTGTATTTCCCGTTTCCTCATATATATATATATATATAGGTTTCATAAGCACATGCTAAATACAAAAACAAGCATAACCTAAACTCAAAGATGAAGACAATACTAAATCTAACTATTCTATCTCAACATTATAATTAATTGAATCTCAACAACCTTATCCAATAGTAGATTATTGCATACAGTTTCATTCAATTGAAAGATTTCTTTAATTGTTATCAATCAACAAAATTTTTTAGCCAAAAACAATCAACAGCATTTGACATCAAATAATGACAATTGTATAGATAGACATTTCGATGCAATGGTAAATAACTTTAGTTTGCTTAGTTGTAAACTGTACGAAACTGTCCATTCCATTCTTCTTTTGTCTATTCCATTCTTCTTTTGTCTATACAACCAATTTCAGGTTCTAAGCACAAAGCATGTGTTAAAAAATATCTAAAACCTAAAACCTTGCTTTGGCATGCACAAGGATATTACCAAATCATGCAGATGGCAACGACCATAAGGCTTAGATATATGGTTTCATGTTCTTTTCAGGTCTCTTAATTAGCATGATATCTAGGTTATATTCTTAATTATGCTTTTACATATCATCAATTTTGCTTTATAAACACAACACAATGATTTAATGATTTCTTGAATTTGACTCAAATTCTTATAGTGTTCTTGCTCCTGATGGTCTCTAGTGTTTGCACTCATACATAGAAGTATCTGATAACTATTTTCAATTCCATCTAGTACCAAATTGGGATTTGTTTTGTTTTCATTTCATTCACTTTACCCAACTACTTATTTCAGGTTTCAATCAGAAGACTTGTGGCCTAATCTCAAATGCCCTGAGCCAGTCTCACTTTCTTCGGCAACCACAGATGATTACTTCCTCATACAAATTCACAACAGAGTATAGAATTCACAATAACAGGTGAAATCTTAGGGATGAAGCACAATGGACTTGTTTTCTTTAAACTCTTCTGAGGCTCCCTGGTTTGAGATGGCTTGGTGCAGCACAGGGTCATGTATGAGTAGTGAAAAACAAACTCTGTATGTAGCATTAATAGCTTAGATTATTGCTTAGGTCAGGCTCATGCCTATCGAGTTTATTTTGTAAATTTTTTTTTTTATTACAGATGCAAGCTAGAAAATTTTCAAATTCCTATTTTTTGTAATATTGGTGTGTGCTAGTTTATACCCATCTCCAGTGAATGTTTGCATTTTTTTCCCCCCCTCATAAGAGGTGAATAGAATAATTCTCTAGTTCGACCAGAAATATAAAATCCATTTGTACCGAAAAGAAAAAGAAAAATACTTGTATAATTATCTTGAATCTTTTTGTCGAAGACAGAACTAACTAAATTTCCAATGTAAATTGCAATGAATTTGTGCTGTCTGTTGTATACTGTTGCCTCATTAAGCAATTCATTTTTCTGGATTATTAGCTATTTTCTTGGAGAAACTGGTTCAGTGGACTTGTTTTCAGAATTGTACTGGTTTTTGAAAGTTTATTACAATTCTTCTACATCTTGAATACATATCGCAAACTGCTATTTATTTTGGAAGAAAATTTCCTTTTTCGCCATCCTCACATCCTGAGCAAGTGACCTTTCATCTATAAGTATCTTCTCAAATCCACCAAGCTCCTTATAGTTATTAGTATGTTAGTCGTCATAGACTAATTGACTGGATATCGGACTTGGACTCTGTATATCAGTAAGATTTTCATAAGAGAGCACGATATAATTGTCAGTCATTATCAAACAATGCTGATGCTAGCCAAGTTGAAGTTCATTTATGGTTGTGCATTGTTACTAACTTCACGAGCTGAACAGAAAAAAATAAATGAAGCCAAGTGAGAGAATAAGTTGCGGGGTAACGATGAATGAATAAATACTCCAGAATCTTAGTACTTCGACATGTTGTAGTATCTTGATTTAGAAAGTTAGTTAATCTATATGAGGAACAAGTGCACTTCAGAAATATGAAATTGTGAAGACTCGCCAATTTAGCAAGAATTCGTAAGATAACATAGAATTCACAGTGCACTGATAACTGAAATATATTTTTTTGAGCAAAAACGGCGGGTAGAAGCCTTCCGCATTCCATTAACAAATAGATAATAGACAACAATAATTTAAAGCAAAAATACATGAAAGAAAACATCAAAAAACTAGTTAGGAGAAAGTAGACAAAGAGTACAAATAAGTGTTTAAGTGACAACAAGAAAATCTAAAAAGTACAACAAAAACTCCATATGATCTTCATAAAATCCACCAAAAGTCACCATAAGGTTCCCAGAAGCCGTCTATCAAGTCTGGATCGGAGATGGAGGATTATCGCTGACATCTTCTCCCGATGTCCCACCTGAGAGCTGAACCCGCTCCTCATCCGAAGATATATCTGCCCAACAAAAAAAGATATCATAAATAATCGCATGTATACATGAGTGTAATGGGCGTGTAGTAGAATTAAAAATTCTACTATTCCTTTCACTCCATACATTCCAACATAATGCTGCTACTAGAGTTCTAGCCAAATGTGATTTCTTGCCTCTAACACATAATTTGTCCTCAAAACTAGTGCATACCCCTGTGTGAATATTAATCCCAAACTTGCTGGCACAGTTCAACCACAATTCGCGAGTAAAAGGACAATTCAAAATAAGGTGTTCGGTGGACTCTCCATCCGTATTACATAGAACACAAAAGTTTGACCCAACCCAACCTCTTTTCTGTAAGGCTGGCCAGGTGAGCAAAGCTTTTTTAATAGCCAACCAGAGGAACACCCTAATTTTTGGTGGGCAAATAACTGAAATATATTGGAACCAGTCAATTGAACCATAATACAGAGAAGAGAGGTTGTATAAAGCATAACTGATGAGGATCTCTAGCTTTTCTAGCTAGTCCATATGTTCCTCATTTTTTCCCCCTCGTTTCTCTTCTCCTTCGGATAATAAGGAGAGAATAAATATTTTTCGCATATTGTAAATTTAATTGGGTAAGGTATTCTATTTTAAACTAGAGCATAGATAAATTATACGATTACCTCCAAAGAGTTATCATAATCCTTGATATATGAAGATGTTCATCTGTATTATACTTGTATTGCACGAACCTAAGTATATCAAATTCTAAATGCACTTCCCTAGTCTCAAGGTACCCCATCCCCACCCCCAACTAGTACACCTCTATAATTTTTGACTAAGTTATCCTTTCAAATCCCAAATATTTAAAACTTCTAAATAATTAAAAACACTATCATCTTTATCTTGCTCTCCTCTCTCTAAAAAAACATTTAAAATAAATACATCTCCGGCAAACTTATTGATTTTTTGATTATCTATAATTTTTACATTCACATTTCTCAAAATGTTAGGAAGAGGGCGATAGATGCTTGGGGCTTCAAAGGCGGGGAGCAACAGAGGCAAGGGCAAACTGGTTGTATTTGAGGCGAGGGAAAAATAACTATGTGTGAGATAAAGCGAGAACGACATCGGAGGCATGGGGCAATGGAGAGAGGGCGACGGAGTCGGGGACCAACATGAAGTGGAGAAGTGAGAGGAGATCGATGGTCAAGATCATTTCTGATAGAAAGAAGAGAGAGGGAGAGAGAGAGAAGGAGGGTCAGAATTGGAAAATTTTTTGGATGTCTTGAGTAAATAGGGGGGGACGATTTAAAATTAAAAGTGGGCATAGAGAGTTATGTGAGCGTCGAGAGTAAAGTGCTGTGCGTGAATAGAATTTTCCGATTTTTTTTTTAGTATACCATGCTAAATTCCTAAATTACTCTTCTCCTTTTCCCTCTAATTTCTTAATGCTCCTTTTTACCAACTATTTTTTCCCCTTTCTATGAAATCTTACTCTTCTAAACACCTAAAAAAGATTTAATCTACTTATAAACAAAACATACAATATTCACTAACTTATTGTTTAAATTTTATTATTTACAAAAGTTAAATTGTTTTTTTACATTATTATAGAGTGTTCCTGTTCTCTGTATTTCATCAATGAATCATAATATAACAGAACACAAAATAGAAAATTTTAGGAGTAGTACAAATACAATACAAAAAACAAATATACATGCTCATGAAAAAGCCACTCCCACCCTAGCAGCTAACGCAACTATGGAGGAAGGCTGATACCGTGTCGCATACTGAATGGTCATGTTCAGCAGTATCGATATCGGGATCCACTAGTCATTGGAGGTTATTGGAGTGAGCCTACTTTCTCTGGAGAGGTGTTTATAAGCTAGAGGTGCTCCTCATCTGATAGTAATTTTGTCCAAAATATAATGTCATGGAAGATAAACTGTAGGCATTTTTCAATTGAGCTAGATATATCATTGAAAATTCTAGTATTCCTTTGTTTCCATTTGTGCCAACAAATGGCAGCCACGACTATTAACTTAAGGCCGGGCATTGTCTTAGGCATCTCCACTCTACTCCATATATTGTCCACGACTGACATATTTATGAACAAGTTAATACAGGTGGCACATTTAAGCGAGAATTTGATTGTGAAAATCGCATGTTAACAAGTAATGTCCTATACTTTCACCATAAGATTTAAGAAATACAAAACATTGGGTCCTGACCATCCACTACTATGAATATTGGGGTAGGTGAGTGGCATTTTTAGCGATGAGCCACAAGAACATTTTAACCTTCATAGGCTATTTCACCTTTCAAATTTACTCTGAAAAAGACAGTATTCACACCATCTGTAAAATGATAATATGTTGACCTAATAGAGAAGTTCTTAGAGACGAGCCATAGTTAAATTGTTTTTTCAAAAAAAATTAATCTACTTATGTTAAACTCTTGATGACGAGATCCTTTTTAAAAATCTTTGAATTTTTTTTGGATTGAAAGAGAGAAGACTTAGTTATTAATTTATAATTTTTAGAGAGATTTATTATTTAAAATTTGAGAAAATAATTAAGGTTATAGGGGAGATTTAGATAGAAGTTAGGGGAAGAATACCAAGATAAAAAAACATTTCAAATATTTAATGATAAACTTATAATAAATAAAATCTTTTTGAGAGATGTACTTAGTAATTGGAAGGGTAGATTTAGAAGTTTCCTCTTTGGAATGTGGAAGTTGTATGAGCATTGCTATTATCTTTCCAAGAAGATGCTTCTTTACCGAAGTTCTCATGTCATTATCATGATCTTATCCAATATGATATCAATGAATCAACAAAACTCCAGTTTGTTAGTGGCTGAGTGCCATTCAACGTTCAAAGCTGAGTGTTACTAGATCTGTGAGTACAAAAAGGATTCATAATTCAGATCTTGCGGAAAATGTTGGACTTGCATTTATAATAGTTTATGAAATTGTCTTTTGCCTTGAGCTTTAATCCCACCTGAGTCTCATTATTAGAGTTTAATGAAATATACCTACAAATAGTGGTAATTTATATAATTGGTAGCAACATAATCCGAACAACTTCAGCTATCAAATTAAGATGAGACGTGAACCGCGAATTGATATTGGCCAAAGTCCACTACCATTATCTAGACAGTTGTCACCATCATTGAAAAAGGATAGAATAAACTTATCACAACAAAAGCACCTAGTGATTTTTTGCTAGTTTATCGAAGTAGGGCTCCAAATCTTGAGACTCATCTTTCCTTGTTACCTACAAGTCATGGTTGTCTAGGTATGCCAAACCAGGATCGCTAAAACAGTCTAAAAAGAGCATCCAGAAAGGAAAAGAAATCCATAAAGAAATACATTGCAAACCATGTGTGTAAATTAACAGGACATAAATAATATAAAGAATGAAAATTTATTAATTTCCTATAGAATATTTTGCGGGTGAATTGCAAAAACCAGTTAATGATACACCTGGGAGAGAGACATGCTGTCAAATCAGTGTCCTTGACAAAAACAATATTAGGTATGTTGCAAGTTTCATGAAACAAACATACCCTGTCAGAAAAACAACCATAGGATAACATCTCAATAGGATGTATAATGATAATAAATAGTACAAAACATTGAAGTTCAGTGTTAATGAAATATTGTTACAAGTTTTGGAGAATTACATCTCACTGGAAAACACTGATATCTCCACAGTACAGAAACTCGGTCAATATCAGTAGCAACACTGGTCAGGTCACCTCCCATCATGCTGAATAAACAATCAAACATCATCACTGTCCAAAATCAGTTCCAGGCAAACTTTGAATAAGTGATTAACAATGCTTCAAGTCCGTTTACTTTAGATCAAATCAAAATATCAAGTCCGCCTTTTCGCATACTGGGGGAAAAAAAAAACTAACTGATGCTTAGGCGTTGTGCAGTCATCTTAATCTTCTTCAAATTCACTACAGATAGAATATCGTGATATAGTCCCAAATGTCACTTTCTTTTGTATTGTACAGAGCCAATGGACCGAACAAAAATTGTGACTCATGTACTGGTCGACAGGTCACCATCAGTTGGTTTCGTGATGCCTTGTTGCAAATGTAGCAGCCACCAGTAGAGGAAAAGCAATAGTAGCATCACAATGCACCTGGTTGGTGCAAAACAAGGAATTATCAGAAACATTTGGTTTGTACAAAGGGAGTGTAGATTACAAAGGGAATGTTGATTACATCATTTACAGATTCAAGTGGGTCTTCTGAAAATTGCTAATCAATTTGGCAAAGAACCTTTCGAAAATCACCTTGGAGTTTGTGTGGGTACTCAAAATGGGTACTCAAGAGGGCTACTCACAGCATTTCTTTATTAACTTCGTTTCGTTCAGAAAAAGAAAAGAGTGATTATTATGGGAACCACACACATTATTGAACTCCGGGAAGTAAATACTAAATCCAACCTACTAAAAATCATGGAATTCAGATTTCCACGGTAGATGAACAAATAACAATTAAATTATGAAACATTTCTGTGGAAAACCCCAATTTTGCTGTAACGAGCTGGGAAGATAGAATGATATGATCCCCTTCACTTAAGCTTTATGATAACAACTGTATCTAGGTACAATAAGCAAAGATGACGCAAAATTCATAAAGTAATGATAACTGCAGTTGAAACATTAGTTGCCGCATCAAGTATTTGGTTTTCTCTTGAAGGGGGAAAAAAACATTAATCAGTTGTTTAAACTGAGCAATAAAAGTACAAGATGGGAAAGAGATCTAGTATAGAGGTACCAATATAATTGTCATATCTATTGAATCTTTAGAAGTCCATAAATGGATCCAATAAGGAATTCCATCCAACTTTATAAAGTTTATACTGAGGTTTAAAAGATTGGAATTGGCATCAGACAATCATTTATGGTATAAAAATTGGTAATATCAGGCAATAGCATACCATATCGACAATATCAGACTATATTATATTGTGTATCATGTATGCAGTACCACAAAATCCAATAATATATATATGTATGTATGTATGCATGCATGTATGTATTTTAAAGATTTTGGCTACATACCTACAATTTTAGACCAAATATTCAAGTCAAGATTAAGCCTTCTCGCTATTTTATTGTACTTCATATTTTTCTGCTTTTGTTGTCCTCTTCACGGTGAGGGACGTAGCTATGTATGCACTATTACTGTTTTGTTTCATTAGTTACCTATTAACGGATAGCAATGGGCCTTAGCCCACTATTTAGCCTTTAAAAAAGAAAAAAAGAAAAAGCCTTCTCGGTTTAATTCCAGAAAATTATCAAGTCTAAGAACACATATAATCCAGTTGCACTGAGTTCTTCATGAGATTCCAAAATTCCCTATGATTTTTGTTGTTTAAAATTTTTGTATGCTGCATAGGTATCAAAAATTTACATAAATTCTTTGGTATCCTGCAAATTGCTCACAGTTTCACGACAGCACATATAGGTAATTGTTAATTTACAATTGTAGAATTTATAGTCAGCTCAAAACATCCATTATCACCTACGTCTTCTTACTAGTTTTTCCAGAGTCACAGATTCAAATTGTGATGGAAAACCCCAAAACTAAACTAGAATCGAGATAAATAGGAAAGACCAGCGAAGAATGTCATATTTAGTATGCTTAAACGCTCCAAATCAGTTCCTATATGCTTTGATGAATGAGCATGGTGGTGATAGGATCTAGTGAGACTTAGGGCCAAGAAACATACTTTAATGCTTTTTGCAGATCCTCTTATCTTCCCCCATGAAACTGCCTCATCAGGCTGAGCTCCAGAATCACTCCCGTCAAACTCCTGGGCAGTGTTGATGATAACAGCAAAGTCTGCACCATTCCGCATCATGTTTGCATTGTAAATGTGGTGCTTTGGAAGCCCACCACCAAGAATAATCATTCCAGTTTTTCTAGGGCCAGCACGGACAGCCTCCTCATTCATTGCCCGTATATCTGAAGAATGGAATAAGCTTGCTCAGTAAATAGCCATAATTAGCTGATCATCCAACCAAAGAAGATATATTGTACCTTGTATAATATCAAGTAGTAAACCAGGATTGCGTATTGAATGGCAGTACAACATGTCCCCTAGTGAGCCATCAGTAAGGGCTGGGCAATAGACTGGAATACCATTCTGGCAAGTAACATGTCAGAGATACGGTTAAAACATGCAAAGTGAAACCAAGAAATATATTCATCAAGCATGTGTTATCAATCAACTAGTGACAGGTAGTTTAAAAAATTATTTATTTATTTATTTGCTTTTAAATGTGAAGAACGGGACATGAAATCATTCTACTGCTTTACAGATATGGAACTACTGTATCAAAGTATTTTATCAGCACTGATCTAGAAAAAAAAAGATTATAGACAACGGTAATAAATATGAAAAAGAAAAAGCATCCATCAGGGGTCTGGTTATTGATGGTGTGGACATCAATATCATCTATATCTAGTTCTATCATTAATTTTTTTAATAACTCAACCATACTTTGACTATCGTGAATATTAGAATTATATAATATATGCTTCAAAGATCTTAGGACCATATAAATTAAGATAAGATCCATATTAGAATTCTTCCGGAATCATCAAATAAATAGTCTATACTAGATCGAAAAGAAAATATATACTCAACAAGGTAAGAAAAGGAAATGTGACAGAAGATGCAGTTCGACTTAATTAATAATATATCACTGTATATCATTAGAAGAATGTTTCATGCACTTATACACTGGTATTTGGCATGTGCACATGCAAAAGTAGATGGTAAAGCTCAAATTAACTATGTGCAGCAGCTAACTTTATGGCTAAATACATGGTTAAATACCTTTACAATCTCTCTCAAAACTTCAATGGCAACCCCCACCACCCCACCCCCCCCCCCCCCCCCCCCCCCCCCCCCCGCCAAAAAAAAAAAAAGGAAAAAAAAAAAAATTTATGGAGAGAATACACATGGCACAATTCATAATTTAGGGGTGAGAGCAAATACCAGGCAGCCTCACCCCTTCTGTAGTTATTAATAGTTAGTAGGATTTGTTATTAAATTTATGGGGAAAAAAAATGGGAAACATGTGCATAGAATAAATCCATAATCCAAAATTATGCTGAGCTGTTAACATGCAAAATGAATGGAAACAACGTAGTCAAAAAGGAAGAAAAGGTGTATCTAACAAACGATGACTCTAAGGAGATCTACTGGGGAGAGACAATGAGCAAAAGCTTACTTTACATACACAGCTAAGGAAAAAAAATAGAAAATAATAAAAATAATAAAAAATCAGCATAACTCATGAAGAAAAAAAAACCACCGCGGTTAACAAAAAGAGACGTCAATGATCCATATAGCAGGATAGTAGTCAGACACTAAAAGTTAAAATCTACAATAAAGCTGTGGTATATATGGATCACATACACTCTGGAAATATTACATGAAAGCTAACATGTTGATGAAACATAGCTCAATAGCATGAAATGAGGCATTCCCTCTAATTTGTCCAAAATCCAGTTGATGTAGGAGGTTAAGTTCACAGTCAATAGTATTTCGTAACTGAGAAGTTAGAAGAGCTGATTTCTCTTTAACCGTATAGAATAATATGGGGTTTAAGCAGCAACCATATCAGGATCACAATTAGACTATTGAACATGTTATGTCTAAGAGATGAAGGGAATTTCTTACAGCAAACCTGTTTGCCCTTACCCTTGCTGCACGCTATTGTAGTAAAGGAAATTTTTGAAGGTTGCTTAAATGAGTACATAATACAAGATTCTAACTTCCGGCCTTCTACCTCTGTTGCTCATCCTTACCATCCTTTTTTGGGTACAAGATTGTGCTTCTGCTTGAGTGTGCATTGTGTTCTCTAGACTCTCGGTATTCATTTTGATCTAGGAACCAGTTGTAGACTGCTTCCTTGGAACTAACCTATGATTTAGCTGCATTTCCATCTATGACTTTTTCTTATATTGTTCACATCTCCATATTGCTCCTGTTTTCATCCAAAGTTTGCATGAGTCAGTGGCTCCATTGGGTTTGAATTCTTTAATCTCTCATTTTCAGATACTAACTAAAACTTCTTACATTCTTTTGGCAACCACAGGCTCCAGAACATCAAACCGATTGGGTGAGCTTGTATTAAGGGGTCAGCTGAGTAACCCACTGTTCAAGGGTTATAGCTACCACTCAATAGTATAAGAAAATCAGAGACCAGATGCTGCGGGACAAAAAAGTCATCTGCTTTCTCCAATGAATGATGGACAAGGACACAGACACAACCTCAAAACGATGACACAGGAAATCTATGGTTACAATGCGACATGACTACTCATATCTATGCATGTGACTAGATAAATCAAACCCCAAAAAAATTATCACATGTTTTATTAGAAGTAGAAAGACAATAAATAAAATCGTTAAAAATTAAATCAATAAATTGTAATCAAGTAAAACAAGAATGAGAGTCCAATGCAATTATTCATCTATGCCTTTTTATTATCTTGCTCATATCTCCATATTGCACCTATTTTCATCCCAAGTTCGCACGAATCAATGGCTCCATTGGGTTTGAAATCTTTGATCACTCATTTTCAGATACTAACACTGAAACTTCTTACATTCTTTTGGCAACCACAGGCTCCAGAACATCAAATCTTTTTAGGACTCTGTGAGCTTGCATTGAGGAGGGTTCACATGAGTAACCCACTATGTAAGGGTTATAGCTACCATTCAATAATATAAGAAAATCAGAGACCTCATGTTGCTGGATGAAAAAGTCATCTGCTTTCTCCAGTGAAGGAGGGACACGGACAATGAAAGTCTGAAACAACACCAACACTATGACACGGCAAATCTATGACGACATGGAGACATGACTACTCATGTCTATGGATGTGGCTATACATAATATATATCAAACCCCATAATGATTAGCACATGTTTTATTAGAAGTAGAAAGACAATAAATAAAATCTTACCAATTCAAATCCATAAACAGTAATCAAGTAAAGATAAGAATGAGAGTCCCCTCCAATTATTCACTAACATGACTATGAAGCCTCTCTTGCCAGTTTGATACACAGCTTTCACTAAGTGAAACCATGGTTTCATGTCGTTTGAAGGCCAAAGCACAAAAAGTTGAAATCAAGGTGCATTTGGTAACAATTGAGGTTATCAAAACTTTAGTAAAACCATGGTTGCAATCAAAATGGGTGTTTGGTTAGCATTTTTTGGTTGGTCAAACAAGAAACTGTTGCATCAGAAACAACTACATTTGGAAAAAAAATCTTGCTTAGCCAAGCCATGGCTTTGAAAACAACTTCGTCACCAAAACCATGGCCTTAGAAACTCAACTCCAACTGAAGTTTTTGAAAGCAATGCTAGTAAACATGCAAGACATGCTTTCAAATATAACTTAAATGAAACCATAGTTTTGAAAATTTGGTTGCCAAACTAAGCCTTACATGTTTGCGTGGTATTTAGATTCTATGGACATAATATTCCTCTTATACAAAAGAATTCTTTGGTATTTCTAAGCAAAGTTATAAATATTGTATATCGAGTTCGATATCAGATGAGAGGTTTTCATATTGATAGCAAGATATCAAACAATATATCCCCAATATCAGGCTTTCGTATCGTATTAGCAGACCCTCCAAAATAATATACCAAACAATATATAATTCATAGCGGCCGATATGTAGAACAATTTCTCTAAGCAACTACACATGACTTTATGGTCATGAATACATGCTTGTTAGAATTCTTTGAAAAGTTGCCACAGTTACAAGTTTGTGGGTTTTTAAAAAATTGAAATTATTTTTGACATATGTCAGGCAAAGGTCATGCAAGTGTCAGTGTCACAATGTGTCTGATATGGTGAAGAGACTCACTTTGAAGTTGTCCATTGTTCATAGTCTTTCTCAGTGCCATTGCAGACATGAGTTCTGAACCCCACTCTAATTTTTGAAATCATAGCACAGAGATATAGACTACAGGATTCAAGGCTTTTCAACATTTCCTCTTGACTATGCTCTACAGACTACGACTCCCTACATTGAAGAAACTCTGTTCAGGACTGAACACAACCACCTTAGGGGAATTAGTCTCATTATCCACCAGCTGACCATTTAAGCTTCACGCAAGCGTTCATCTTGTGTATAGCTTCCTTAGGCATGAGGCATAACCCAGCAGGTAGGCAGACCCACAAAAAAATCTGAACGGCCAGCATCCTAGAGCCCTCATGTGAAGCAAATCACATAATGATTGGGAAAAAGGCTTGTAAGGGTGATCACATCCTTTTTTCTTCCAGTCTAGACCATCCCTAAAACAAACTTGCAAGGAAAAATGACACTGCTCAACTAAAAAAAATTAGCAGCTCCATACTGTCCTTTACCACTGTTCTTAGATCCTTACCTGAAAATGTTTACAACCCATTGCACAGTTTTATATTTAGTGAAGATGGGTAGAACCCCAAGACATTTGGTATGCCGCTGCAATTTGATATTTGCAATTCCCAAGTGAAACGAGTCAGGCTTAAGAAATATGCCTAACAAGATATAACTATCTATGAAGCATGCATACGGATATGGAACATGCATACGATACGATACGATACGGATAAGGGGACACCGCAAAACCTAAAAAAGTAGGACACGGAGACATGGGAATACGACGACAAAAATGTGCATGTAATTATACATGTGATATATAATGCGCATCAAAACTCGTAATTGTTAAAAATATCTTTTCTTTGAAGTAGAAAGAAAATTAATAATTTAAAATATAAACTATAATCAAGTAATTATATTGAAGAAATGAATCCAAATTCAATCTAATGAATTCGCATCTTGAATAAAATATTTGAAGGTTCTGCCTTTGCAAAAAATATTTGAGGCCTACTGCCTAGTTTCTATTTTACGTCAAAAGAATTTTATCTTTTTAGGCTCTAGTGCTCAAAATATGATCAATGACTTTTTGAAAATGGATAGGACCCCTACACGCGATTTATATAATTTTTTGAAAGCGGATACAGTTTCGATATACAAAGTTTTGGCTTCTTAAAATCTAACACAGCTTTGACATATCTAATAAGTATCTGCAAGTGTCAATGTTTGATACGGAGAAAACACTCAAATGGACAATAAACTCAATTTGAAGCGTCCTTGCTTCATAGATAACTAATTGAAGGTTTCATCACCATTTATCTAGGCATATTCCCATCAAAACGGTCCAACCTAGGATCAGCTATAAACCTGAAGTCAACTCTAAACTTTTGTGCAACTCCACTACTTTCCATGAAAGCATTTAATATTTCAGGAACAAGAAAGTTGGATTCTTATGGAAAGGATTTAATATGTTTGCACTGTTTGATAATTGTTATGAAGTATGCTTTTGTCACTGTTTAATCTGTAAACTAATCGCACAATAATAGTAATAATTAAGCTTATGCTCCACTAAGATGACCAGTTCAACTTAATATGTTTAGTCTGAAAGACATGCTGTTTGTTCTGTCTAATAAATTGACCTGTCCAAATGTAAACTAGCAGGTTGTTTCTAAGGAACAGAGTTGTATAATTTCTTTAGCTATACTAAAAGAACAACCAAAGTTTTGCAAAAATTGATTATGAAAAAAAGTAAACCTATGACACAGTCCTAAAAAATTGTATTAACTGGATAACTCAAATGCAAGAGGATAAACATAAAAGTTAGGTAAGTACCTTATAAGCCCAGAACAGGTATGAATTTTCGTCATTTATTTCTTTGCCAAGGCGAGCAATCACCTTTGATGGTGTCCAAACTGTGTTCTGAGATATTACGCACCAAGATGCAACATAGGTGAGAGTAGCATATCACAAAAAAACACGATAACATGAATTTCAAAGACAATTATTGTCATCTAATTGAAATTTACGAGAAAAGACTTTAAATTGTATCATTTCAGTGCTTTTCAAGAAATCAGTCACAAACAAAATCTTTAAAAATCAGAGAAATGTGGATCTGCTTCGTGATTGAAATAACAACAAACATGCAAAAAATTGCAGCAAGCTAAAACCTCATCAAATATGTATCTAAGATAGATAGGGATGCAGAAACAGAGAGAAAATGAGATTTCAACATCGAAAGAAGGCATTTTTAAGGGACTCTCTACACAAGTTATGTTTAAGTGTTTGGAAAAAGATTTTATCCTGGACCCCTAAGCGTTACCTTGCAGTATTTTGGTAAAGTAGCAATATGACAAAAGTTTTAACGGCTAAAATGCTCATTGCTAGGATCCGGTTCAGGACGCGATTCCATTTAGCTCTTTTATTTACAACAAGTTGATGACTGTTTTCCCAAGAAATTCAAAGCAATTATATCACTTACCTTCAATCTAGAATCTTTTGTTGTCCAGGCTAATTTATAAGCTTCTTACTCAGCTTCGTGGCTTAAATTGCATACTGAGTTTCCTGGTTTAATTTTGTAATTAAATTTGTAACCTGCTTACCAACTGACCAATTTGCTTTTTATGCTATAGAAAATGGTATCTGTTGCTCATAATTACTTGGGCCAGGAACTTTTGCACAAAAATAGGTTGACAATCGGCCATCAAATCTTGTTCTGTACTTTCTGAAGTTTGTTGAGTCTTTCTCCCAGCTGTGCTGACCCCATAACTGACCCAAATGCAATGGAAAAAAGAAGGCTTGGATAAGAAGGGAGATGATAACATGAGGGTGTTAGGATCTGTTCACTGTTTGCTACAGGACTAGAGACCAAAATTTAAACATAAACTCATTGAACAGCAACAGTCAGATTGAAACTACAAACTTCACTTCCTCCAGAAGTTGTAATTTGTGCAGCAGATATGAAACAAAAGTTGCACGCAGTTGCCTCTATGCCAGATAGCAACTTCACAAAAACCCAGGAAATCAGTCACCATATGGCAACTGAATGAAGCATGATTCCAGAAAAACTAAAAGATAAACAAAAACTGGTGGCTCTACAGTAAAAAACATAATGAAATCATAATAAATTTAAGGTGAACTATAAACAAAGCACACAATAAAAAAAGCTGTGCAGCTAGAGATACGTAAAGAATATAGTGAGATCCAAATAGTTTCAACTTAGAAACACTACTATGAACCAGCCATCAACAGTGAATCATCTAAACTATACTAGTATGGTATCAAAAGGTTACCTTTGTAGCTTGTTCTTCCAACATCTGGTTAAGAATAGGATTAATCCAATCTTCAAATTTGCAGTAGTTGTCATTAGGCACCAGTAGATTTCCAATTCGATTCAAGCCTTTTGACCGCAAAAAGGTGCCAGGTAAAGAAAAATCACCTTTATATGTTGGTGCAAGGCATTTGATAAGGTCCTCTTCTATACCACCAGCTGTTGTAACCAGAACATCAACCTACAAATGACACAAATTAATTACTAATATCATTATTATGTAAAAGATATAAAAAGAAGCACCAAAAAGGAGAATTATAATGTCAATTTCACAACAGAACTTAAACTATCTAGAGGAGCAGAGACATGTACAATGACTATGGAACTAAATGCCCTTCTTTACTAGGAACCAGGAGGGCAGAAGGAGTCTTGGCTAGAAGGAAAAGGGGAGGTATTACCCAAAGGAGGGATCAAATTTCAAATCCCAGCACCTCTTTCTCGAAGTATAAATGCCTGTCTACTTGGATGCCTCTCACCCAAGCACATCATTCGACAATTTTGGAGTAACAGTAGGCTAGTGGCAGTGCTTATTGAGAAAATTTTCAGATATTAAGTAGACTTCTATCAGGCTTTAAAGAAAAAACAGTGGAAACATTGTTTCACTATGGCTAAAAAATGCTTCCATCTGCAATTGTATTTAAAGAATTATATATATATATATATATATATATATATATATATATATATATATATATATATATATATATATATATATATATATATATATATATATATATATATATATCATGATGAGCAGAAACCTATTAAGAAACAGGCTTAAAACATCTAGAAATAGAATTAGCTAAGCTTGTCAGCTGCCTCTCCCTTTACCTTCGCCATATCCAAATCTGCATGAGCAATATAAAGTCAAAATGGTGAGCCCGAAAATGAAAAGGTTAAGGTAGCCTATGGTTTAGGCTTACTCCCAAGAAACAAGGATGGTTGAGACGAAGTCTAGTTGTTTGCATAAGATGGGTTGTCATTTTTGTGATGTTTTATTTGTATCTACATCTATGTGCCAAATTCTTCAGTGTTCGAGGTTTCTGAGGTTTTGGGGATAGTTCACAACTCCTAATTTTTCATAGTAATGATATTTTTGTCTCATTTGTAGGTTGCTTATATTGATCACCCACACACGTTTCTATAAAAATGTGAATTATCTAATCAACATAAATCTACTCGAAACTTTGATATGCTAATAAAGATTAATTTTATCAAAGAATTCGATGCAATTTCAGTAGTAGGTCACAGCCAAATGTTCACAAGAATCCATCATCCAATATATTTATCGATAAAATTTATCAAGTATCACATTTGTCGATAAAACTCAAAAAATTATGCCCCTCACCATCCGATGCTCGACAAGATACCGAATAATCTCCCGAATCCCGGACGAAATAAGATTAGAAGTGAACCCCAAAAATATCTTGCACTTCACAGACTCTCTGTAGCCAGGATCCCTCTCCTCTTCACTGCAATCTTCCGCCATTTCCTCATGAGACAGCCTCCAATCTAACTTCATAGCATTTAAAAATAATAATAAATTAGAAGATTTCATCTTCGCGAAAAAAAAAACATCTTTTTCAACAATCTAAACTTACCATCTGATTGACGACTTCGACGGCGTCGCCGAGGTTGGAGGCTTGGAACCCGGTGGAGGCCATAGAGGAGATGAGGCCCATGAGATCAACTCCCTTGTTAAATTCGTAGCCACGTATTCTGGTGAAGTTCTTGTCATCTAGGGTTTCAGATTCTTTTAACACTATGGAGCGTACGGCATCTAGAGTTTTGGTATCAACTTGATCGGTCATGATGGGAACACAAGTGAGTGAGTCACAAGTAGGGTTTCAAAGAGAGGAAAGGTTTGCGCTTCGATTATGCTTTGGATGGGTCGGATTGCATTTGGGACAGTCCGTAATCTTGTGCTTGGGAGAGGATCCAAACCCTGAGGGATAGAGTTGTTTAGTATCTTGCACTGCGTTCGTAACAATTTTTTTACATAATAAGAGACTGGCATAAAGAAAACCTCTATTATTTTTCTCCCCTTCTAAAGTTTTCTAAATAGTTACAAGGAAAGTTGAATTTATTGTAATATTTAAGGAAGAAAGAGACTAGCCATGTTTTTGTGATTAGATGTCTAAAAAAACCCGTTGCCTAGACATTGGTACAATTAGCCAAGTAGATCTTGGTCGAGTCCAAAGAGTTTACTCAAAATCAGGCCTGATCTAGCTGAGGCCAATCATATGTGCAACAATTAAGAAAAACTTTTTGGGCCCAAATTGTCGAACTTGGCCTGGTTGAGAGCAGTCCCTTAACTGTCCAAAACACATTTATTCTCAAAAAAGGTCAAAAGTGAGAGCAAAATCGTCTTTTTTATTTTTGGATTGTCTATAAATAGAGAACCTTATTTTCATTTTTCCAATCCAAATTTTCTCTTAAACTCTCTGATATCTTTCTCATTCTCGAAGACTATTTTGATTTAGCATCTAATTTCTTTTCTTTTCTCTAACTATCTAATACTAATGCAATTTAATCTAATTTCTTTCCATCCCTCTCATTTTCTCATTATCACTATTTTGTATGGTTTCTTTCTCCTATTATTATAATGAGTCCGAGGAGATACCAATATCAAAACTAATTTATCCAATAGTTACTTTGAGTTCACCCGTTAAGTGAGCCATCAATCCTCCTTTCTCTAAGAGATACCATTCTAGAGTATGAAGTTTGTTTGAAAAGATTGAAGTAAAAAATGATGCCGAAAGGATCAGATAAAAGGCAAAATGTCCCATCTCTAAATAATTGTAACACGACACGTTATTTGCTGGAGACTATCCACTTGAGCCACCATATGAAAAAATAAGATAGTCAACCTGACATTCACCAATCTCTTCTCTCTCAATCATCCACAGTGAATAGTCTTTCTAATTTCAATTTTGGTTCAGCTAAACTAGAAAGACAACTATAACATTCGCTCTCACAAGTTTATCTTTTGATTTGGTAAATGAAGATACTTTTGAAGAAATACTTAGAAAAAATTTTCATTTTGATTTTCAACGTTTTTTTTTCTTGTGAACTTGTCGCGTGATATATAAACTATTATAGAAGTGAAAAATTAAAATTGATTTTTTATTTTGCAAAACTTAATTGTTGAATTTCTCTTATTTTAGATATTTGGACTTCTAAGCAAAGAATAGCTTAGTTCTGTATAATATCACTTTGGATGGACGAAAATTGAAAAATACAAAGAAACTTATTTCTTTTGTTTCTTTTGATATTATATTAATCAAACTAGCATAATTTAAAATTTCTGAACAAATAATAATTCCATCACTAAATAATATAATAATGTAGTTGTAGATTATATACATATTTGTTCTCTATTATCTTACCATGGTGCTAATGATATTTTTTATGTCAGATATATTTCAAATGTAATTGTATAAAGTACTTCTAAAGATATTAAATTGATTGTACACAAAATTTGATATATTTCTCTACTTATTCAAAGTTTTGGTAAAGGGATTTAGATTTATAAGCAAATTTGTAAAAAAGTAAAATATGAAAACTAAAAAAAATTCACAAGATATTAAGTATATGTGGATTTCAACATATCTAATGTTGAAAGCTACAATTATATATAAAGTAATAATAAGTAAATCTATTATTAGATTTAACATGGCACATGCATATAGTTCTTTATCACCTTTCATCATTAGATAAAATTGAAGAAGATGAATAGATATTATTATATATTTAGTAAAAATGCTAATGATTTTTATCATACCACTGTTTTTTATTCTATCATAACTCAAGGTATATTACAAACACATCTAATTCAAAAAAAAAAAAATAATACTTCTTGTCATGAAAATTATTTTGGAAATATGATTGCAAATATGAAGGAAAATTTTGGTAAATATTTGTATTCAATTACTACTATTTTTGTTTTGGAGCTTATATTGATCCTTGTATGAAAGAGAAGAATTTTGAAAAACTTATTACTACTTTATATGGAGATTTAAGCAAGGAAATTGTGTGTCATTTAAGATCAAATTTTATTTTAGTAAATTATTTGATATGTATAATGTCATATGTGGTTTTACCGTGCAAATTCTAACCATACACTAATCTAATCCATCCAAACATAAAATATTATTTTTAAAAACTCCCTAGTTAATAAGTTGTTAAGTAAAGTTATCGAGTGAAGTATCTGAACTTGAAATAATTTTAGTGCTCCTTTAGTAGAATATTTAGATATTACACTAGACTTTGAAATTGTAACATAGTAGAAAGCACATGGATTGACTTTTGTCCTTTCTATCATGGCTCATGACTTACAACCAGTTTAAGTTTTTATTGTAATGTTGGTGAGCACATTCTGCATTTGAGGATGCTTATTCGATGATCACAGGATGGCAGGACTCACTTGGATGCTAAACTATATGTGGTGCTATGCATATTAAATCGGTGGGCAGCTGAAAGGAGGCATCAATACTTAATAGTCACTAACACGACTGACTAGAGACTTGAAGAGTTGGATTTAGAGACTTAGAGCAGAAGATCAATTGTAAATTTATCTCTTCTTAAATTATATTTGTTATTCTTAGAAAAAAAAAAGTACATGATCGAAAATAGATGAATAGGTATCAACCTAATTTGAATATACTCTTACTATTGGGATGCAATATTTTCTAAATTGTTTGAAATTTATATATTGTGTAACATAAAAAATCTAAAATTTAATGAGAAAAATAAAGTTTTTTTTTTTTCCAAAATTCCATATGTATTCCATAAAAAATCTAAATTTTATATATTCAAAGTTGTCATTTTTAATGCATCTACCATTTATTCCTAAAAAAACAATCACTAATTCAGCTGCTTAAAAAAACCAGTAAAGTTTAGAACTTTGATAATCTCAACTCTCTTTCGACTTTACGCTAGAAATCACAGAAAAACTGGATACCAAAATGAATCAAAATCAATAATTTGATAACATTACATGATGATTATCAATTTGGTATTAAACTAAACACCTAAAAAATCTAAACTTCTAGAAGTGCAAATCTCGGACAATGAATCGAATTTGAAACGAAAAAAGTTCCGAAAAAGAATTGCTTACCCTTAAAATAGCAGGGTCTGGAGTTCGCCGGAGGCTAAGCGGCCGGCGATCGCCGTGGACTCGCGCGCGGCGATCAGAGAGGAGAGGAAATGGTGCGATTTTGGGGGGCGTTTGAGGTCAAAACCCTGCAATTTAGTCTGGAGAAGGGGTTTGTTCGGGAGTTTCCAAAGGAGCACACCATTTTTCATATTGAGCCCACTTTATAGTGTTATTTTGAAGCCGAACAGTTATAAAGTGGGCTCACTAGGAAAAAGGTATGCTCCTTTAGAAACTCTGGTTTTTTTGGGAGTTTCAAAAGGAGCACACCAATTTTTCCAGTGAGCCCACTTCTCTTTGTTTTTTTGTCCGGCTCAAAACGCGGACACTTATAAACTGTCCTTTAGAAACTCCCGTTTTTTCTTGTGCTTAACGGGTTCTGGATAGTACCTGCTTCGAGTAAGGGTTCGGATGGGAATCGGGCTGACCCAGTTGCAGGGGAGTTTCTAAAGGAGCACACCATTTTTCCTACTGAGCCCACTTTTCGACCGTCCGGAAAGTGGGCTCACTAGGAAAAGTGGTGTGCTCCTTTGAAAACTCCCAGTTGTAAGCGGGTTCAATGGGTTTAACGAGTTTTGGATCTTAAGTCTGTTTCCCGATGTATTTCTCAAAAAATAAGCAATGAGCCAATGAAAACTATTTTACAATCTTTATTTTTTCAATAATATTCATTTTCCTCGAAGAAGATACCCTTTTTTTAAGAATTAACTATGATCGATATAGTTATACTGCTAGGATCTGGAGGCAAACCTGTATTGGATAAATCCCGAAAGAAAGATAAATTTAAATAAAAGCCACGTGATTCTGTGTAACCCCATGTCGTCCAGTGTGACACCCCCACTAGTATATGAGAAGCTCATATTGTTCAGAGACGTGCAAGCCTCATTTACCGCCACACATTCCTTATAGTTGTTAGGATGACTCTCGATGCATACCACCCTAGCTATCTCCTTCACTCTTGCTTACCGAACCTCCCAAATGTGATGGAGGTCTCGTATTTGCCTTTCAGCAAATACTGATTGTTCAGACTTTGAAAAAAAACTAGGTAGACCTCTCACAAAAGGAAGAACGAAGAAAAGGTGCCGAACTATTTACTTGACCCCTCGCTCAGAGATTATCTCAAATAAGCAATGGTTATCGTGAGATAAGCCACAGAAAAAATGAACTTTTAACGGGGCTTTCATTTACCCATGTTATACTTGCAGACGGTAACAGGGCTTCCATATAATTAATACTTGCGGACGGGCTTTAGATTCCAGATGAGTTAATGTCTTAATGATCTTTTATCACTTTGCCATGTTGTAGTCTCTATTATTGTTCCACAGCCAAATGTCAAAACCCATGTCGAGGAAATGATCACCTGGATTGAGTATCATGTTTGGTCATATCACACGGACATATATCGATAAAATCACAGTTGACGACTTGGTGAGGCTATATCTTGGGTGAATGAGATGGCTGTCGAAAACACAGAAAAATTAACAACCACCAAAATATAATCCTAATTTATACTTAATAACTCTTATTAATCATTCATTTGATATTGTTTGTGAATATTAAAAAGATGAAGGCCGCAGATTAAATATTTTCTGTTGTAGTTGTAAAGTATTGAAGATCCTGTAGATAAGGCTGGGAGGTATGATTAGATGGAGGCAATCCGTTCCTATCAATCATTCGCCAAAAACATCAAAAAGCAGTGGAGAAAAAAATATTCTTTTAAATCCCCTGTTTTTGTTGAAGGCATATAGAGAGAAAATATATAAGATCATTTGATAGCCATATCTTCTATTGAAGAAGGAATTGCAGACCAAACAGATATAAATAGGACGATGATGTTTTATGTATCAGTTTCAGTAGAATGTCAGTCAGAGAGTATTGACATCTCTAAGTGTAGGAGACCATCATGACCTAACACTTTAGGCAGAAGTGTCAGACTATCACGGCCTGATATTTGAAGCAGAAGTGTCAGTTCTGATGTCAGTGAGTGTACTTAGGCACAGTCGTGGGGATAATTGGGCTAACATCAGGCTTTTCTAGGACTTGCCTTTTGATTTTTGTACCCGCTACAGACCATCGTTCATGAACCATTTCTGCTTTCCTTTTCATCTTTCTTTCGAGCGAGTCTTGATGAAAGTCAATTTATGATTGGTGTTCTAAAGTAGCTTTCCTAAATACCTATTTGTATAGGATCAACGTTCGTTGTAGTTCGAATAATACCGGATTCAAGACCGTCTAAGGGCGAAAAGGTGATCTCTTTTTTCAGAAAAAGAAAAAAAAGACCGGCTCTCATAACACGCCATATTGTCGCTGTAGTTATGACATACTACTACATCTATACCTGAAGCATAAAATTTTGATATTATTTAATTAAAACCTCATCTCAATATTTATAGCAACAAATATATCGACATTTTGGAGAGGACTTAACACAGCAAAAATGCTGTTTTGGCCATGAGTTGAGTAGAGAATAGGAAAGGGTAACAAGGTGGCATTCTAGCATGATCGATGGTGCACTCATATTACTCTTAAGGTGCTATTCCATAACCTATAAGATTTAGCAATTAACAAAGATGGAATAGTCAGTTCACATTGGAATCGAGATAAGTAGTGACACCGTGATATAACAGCCAGCATGCATGCATTAGCTAGACAATTGAAAGCAGAGGCCATGACATCACTACGAGAAGTGACACCGAACCTCAATATTTTTCTTTAACCCGAAACGATCTTTTTTTTTTCTTTTCTTTTCTGTTTTTTCTTTATCAACCAACCACGTCGGAGCTTTTCAATAGTCGAAAGAAGAGTGCTCTCTTGCAAGTGGTGGTGATAATAAGCGCGTTATTCTCTTTATTGTCGAAAGAAAGTAGGTGAGTATAGCAAAACGTATGCGTTAGATTAGAAAAGTAAGCAACATAATGACACCAGCCTTTGAAGAAAATCTCCAAGAAAGAATAAAGACATGAATGTAGTGTTACAGAATAGAACATATGATTGATTGCATGAAGTAGCTGACATTGCAAGAAATGGTCCTATACATCATGTCTACAGCCTACTCTTGTCATGCAGGCTCCCTACGCTGAGTAACATAAGGGCTGTTTGTTTTTGGTAAAAATGGGGAACACTTGCTCACTGATCCCTCTCTTTTTTCCTATGGACAACCAAAGCAGGGTGCTCTGTATTGCTCATCTAAAGGAAATGGTGTATAAGATGGGATTATAATGTCACTACAAGAAGTGACAATGAGCCTCAACATGGAGGATGTACCATCCTGGAGATGGAGATCAGACCATCGTTTTTCGATTAAAAGCACATATCAGATGCTAGTAGACGGAGGAACAAGAAGACTACACGAGGCTAACATAATATGGATATGGTGCCCGCTTAAAGTCACGGTTTTCCATTGGCTAATAACCAAGGAGGCCATTCTCACATGGGTATGTAAACTTATAAAGAAGGAGGTGGTATGGACCGAGTAGATGCACACTTTAAGCCACAAATCTGAATCCACGAACCACTTGTTCATGGCACACGAATACACATTGGACGTATGGTCCAAATATGCGGGATCACTAAGGCAACCTTTAGGGAAAATAGGCGGCGCACAATCTAGTCAGGAAACAACACAACAACAAATGAACCACCGACACATGATAGCAGTAGCAGTATGCTAGAATATTTGGCAGGCGCGCAACAATCACATATTTGGAGACACATCACGTACACAAGAGTCTTAATTCTATATGATGTGAGCTATTGGACAAGTTTTTCCCCATCGGACAGCGACCAAAGGAGGATAGGAGGTCCCTTGTGTTCATCAGAGGAAGACAGGATGGATAACGCAACCAACATTAGAGGTAGCGAGCATGACCACAACGACGGGTAATGAGATGTAGCTGACACAAAGACAGAGTTCAATCGTAGATTAAGGCTCTACTTTGTTGAATTATTGTAAAAAAGACTCATGTGCTTTTATTCAGGCCTGGAGGTCAGTTGTACTTGAACATTACTATTTTGTTTTAAAATATCTTAATAGAACACAAGGAGGGATACTATACCTGCCATAATTATCAAAAAAATATTGATAACAAGAAATTTAGAAACATAACTAGTTTTAAAATTGATGGTAATCGATAAATTGCCCTATATAACTTTCTGATGCAATTTAGAATGAGAAAAGAAAAATCTAAATTTTTTAATTATTCTCTCAACCTTTCGCCTACTTGCTTTTTCTATCGAGTCTCCTTCTTTCTTATATTTAACTATAGTAAAATTTGAGAATATCTTCATCACCATGGCCCTCATGGATAGTAGCTAGCAGCATGGTCATCACATCCTAGAGAGTTAACCAGGCCATGAGAGCCACAGAAAGTGCTCTAGGAGATTCTATTCGCGCACATCACTTAATTTGCTCTAAACGTGCACTTTTGAAACTCTAAAAAAATTACAAGTTCGCCATTATCTTTTGTAGACTAAGTCATATTTTCACAACTCATTGGTCGGATATTATTATCTAACCTAATAGAATACCGATCAGATATTAATATCCGATTAAATTTTATTTGGATTGGATAGTAATAATATCCTACTAGAATGAAATTGAATGGTAGTAAAGACAAAGAGGGGTTAGAATTAGAAAAATACTGGGTGTGTTGAGTTAATATGGGATGATTCAAAATTAAAAGTGAGGATAAATCAAAGTTAAATGCTGGGTAAAAGAGGAAAGTGGGCGTCTTGAACAAATGGGTGTGCGTGGATAGCATTTCCCAAGTGTTCATAATTCTTTTTGAGCCATTACAATGCCCCTGGTGCTCCATTTAAATAATATTACGTACAGGACAAGATAATTAACAAACTAAAGGAGCTGGGCACCGGGCACCGGCTGCTAATTTCAAGAGAAAGACGACAGCAAAGCGAAGAGGAAGGGGGGCGTAAAAAGTGACTGCTCTTCAAGAGATGAATCCGACAAAGAAGCCTCACGACAAGGACTAAAGTCAAACACGGATGAAGAACAAACACGAAGTCAAGGACAACGAGGACGAGGACTAACGAAGACGAAATCGAAGCTGACGAAGAAGTTTGACGACGAGTATCGCAATGACGACAAGGACTATAGCTAATTAAGATCGAACACAAAGTGGGTGGCAGAGATCCGAACGCAACGTCAAGAGGGTGATGGCGAAGGGGCACAAAAGAAACCGAGGGGCAATGATAAAGTGAGAGAATGGTTAAGGGGTTATAATAAGATTACCACCAAACAAAGTCCACCTACCTTTGGACCTAGGGATATTCTATTTATGCATGCCACTTTGCTTAAAACGCACGCCCCTCGTAAACTTTCTAAAACTTATAAGTTTATCATTATTTTTTTAAATTGTATTATTATTTCATAATTTGCTAGTCAGATATTAATACCCGATATAATGGGATGATGGTAGGATGTTAATAATCGATCAAGTTTCATTTGGACCAAAATAGTAATATCTGATCAGGATTAATAGGTATGGAAATGAAGAAATAGAGAGAGAGCGAGCACTGCTCGACGTTCGCACTACGTCAGTCTCACTCAGAAAGGCAAACACACAGGATGACATTAGAATTGGAAAAAAAAAGAAGAAGAAGAAGGGTATATTAAAAATTAAAGGTGGGTGTGGAGAGTAATGCGGACACCAAGAGAAAGTGGTGCGCATGAATAGAATTTCCCTTGGACATACAGAAACTGTACCGAGGATGCTTAACGTGTCAGTATTTCAATTACAAAACACTTGGTCCTAATAGGAATGAAAAGATAAAATTACATATATATCTATAAGGATTTGACTCATATTAAAAAATTTTATTCCATAATTATAGTAATGTTTATACATCTAGGATACTGACGCACAAACTAGAGCAAGGAAGTACAACCCTTAATCAAGCAAGCACCTAATTAATTAATGGTTCACACAATTATAACTATCTAAACACTTGTACAGAAGTTGACATGTAACTGAGCAGAGATATTAGCAATGTATGATTAATTAGTTGCCACAGTCGATGTCCATTAGCAGAGCCTTGTCCGTTAGTGTCCAGCTTTGCAAACACACCCTGATCCAAATCAAGCCCTCCATTGGAACACTGATCCACAATTCTCACAATTGTTGTAGCTCCAGTTGCTGTGTTGGTCACCTGCATGAACATCCCAGCAGGCTTGAATCTATATATCTTCTAATTTAACTTTAAGAACATATAAATGCAGAGAAAAGAGAGAGAGAGCATTACATGATTTCAATTGTTGGGCTATGTAATTTGGTTCGTCCTCAAGAGAGAGGCTAATTACTTGAGCCATAATTAACGTTAAAGTTTTTCTATTGACTTTCATATTTTTTCTCTTTTTAAGTAAGTCAAATGTATCTGTTATTTTTATATGAAGCATCCTATATTTTTCTTCTCTGTATCCGTGCATCATAGGTCATAATTTCCTTTGGAGTTGTACGCTAGGTTGAAATCAAGCTTATCAAATATATAACTAGATCAGTGCAATTGGATAACTAGCGCATGCATCAATTAATACCTGCAAACATTTACCGCAAGCAGCCTGGCCCTGAGGACCGACAGGGCCGCAGCAGGCAGTCCACCCGTACTTCTTCCTCCATGCCAAGGGTTTGTTGGCATCCCAAGTCGAACAGTAGCAACTATCGGCATTCAAGTTCCAGTTGTTCTTCTCTGGGTAGTAGTAGTTGAAGGAGGCGTACACATTCGTCGCACAGGCTGCAGCAGCCAGGCAAAGAACCAATGCAACCATGAGAGTACTCGACATTGCTATTGTTAGCTAGCTCGAGTTCTGAATGAATTGTAGAGAGAAGGCAAGGCTGCCTTCAATTTATAGATAGATAGATGATATGCGACAAACTTGCCATGCCTGAATTCATCACTTAAGTTTTGGCTTCATTATTCACTGCTACGTGCGTGGGCCAAAATTGAAAAAAACAAAATTTATCTTCCAAGGTCAAGAAAAAAAGTTGAGGAATATTCCTTCCGGCGGAATAAGCAACGGATTGTTCTGGAGGTAGATGCGCCAAGCGTCCGTACCTCTTTCCATAATTATGATTGTTCTCATCCCTTAATTTAGGGGGCATGTTGATTCTTAACTGGTTCTCTCAGTTTGCGTAATATATATATGTATACTGATCATATTACCTGTTCAGGCGTAAATCTTGATTCCAATGTGGTTTGGATGGTAAATTTTTCTTAAAGACAATGAAACCTAGCAATAATTATTTACAAGGAAATAAATTTTTAGTGGCGATATCTTAATGACAAGTATTAAAATTGTCACTGAAATTGAGTATTTGTGATAAAAAATAAATATTGTCATAAATATTGTGTTTTTTGTGATGGAGAAAAATAATTGTCACAAGAATATAATTTTTTTCGACAACCGATAAAAACTTGTCACTAAAACATAGTTTTCAGTAAGGAAAACGAAATATCGCTACTAAAATAAATTTTTTTAGTAACGACGACTAAAACTTGTCACTAAAAAATAGTGAATATTTTCAGTAACAACTTTTCTTGTAGTATAAGGAATGCCTCTCGTATTAGGTATGAGAAGTTGTAGTCGGATCTCGACTTAGGAAAAAGAAAAAAAAGAAAAAAAAAAAACTCTTTAGAAAATAACTCAATTCTATATATAAATTAAGTTTCTTCTGTTTCTAGCGGAGTGGCTGTATTAAGACTGCCAAAAGGTTGTGAGACTAGATTGGTTTGCATGAGTTTGTTAAATTTGGACAACCAAAATTCGAAACTAGCTCCTTCGAAAAGGATTAAAGTGAGAGGACAATGGATTGCCTGGCTATGATCAAGTGCTCGTGGTTAACAGGTTGAATTAAAATTTTGGGAATATTATAGATATATGAGATGAGTTTCCACACAAGTGAATAGCCTGCACCATGCACACAGACTTAAGAGTTTGGAGATTTCAAAATTATAAATATGCTGTCAGTTAAGATTACCAAACCAAACGCAAACGTCAAATAAGGATGGGACTCGGAATCAAATTCCCAGTTAGGTTAGGTATGAAATGACTTCTACT
This sequence comes from Dracaena cambodiana, assembly GCA_036321105.1. Lineage (NCBI taxonomy): Eukaryota > Viridiplantae > Streptophyta > Magnoliopsida > Asparagales > Asparagaceae > Dracaena > Dracaena cambodiana. The sequence goes on along the minus strand of JAYEPQ010000011.1, from coordinate 11,546,750 downwards.
CTCACTTGTAAGAAAGTAATAAAATAATAAAGGAAAAGAACATAAACAGAATGCGTACATAAAGATATAACGAGATTTCGCCTAGAGGGTATCTTGAGTTTGGAGGAAGATAATTGTTTTGGTGTATGCTTTATGTTGGGTTTGTGTCTCACATCAGTTGAGTACTCAGATGTGATTAGAGATCACAAGAAGTTCCAATTGGATTTGGATTAGATGACCAGCATTATAATTTGATTGAAATACCAATTAGATGATTATAGTACTATTCTAATAGAATAAGAATATGAACACTGTATATATCTCTTGTATGTGATATGAGAGAAGGGAGCAATAGATGAGAGTGATGGCTTTCATTATTATGAGATATTAGAGAGGTAGAGAGATGATTTGATCTTTTCTTGTAACATCGTCCTTATGATGGGTCTCTCTTATTGTTTCCGTACACATAAGTCGAATTTGGTCAGTCGAACCATATTAATTCTTGTGTTCTTCTTATGAATGTATTTTTTTTCATCTTTATGATCTGGATGGGGGATTCTATCCCCAACAAGTAGTATTAGATTCAAGTTATAGCCTAAGGGGGAGTGAAGCCGGCGTAAAGCCCGAAATGGTCAGGTGGTGCAAGTGATTTTGAGTCTGGTTTTCCAAAGTTGCGAGATCCTACGAATAATGGTTTTCATAAATAAGTAGATCTTACAGATGGTTATTCCCATAAATGATTGTAGTATACTCACAATGAAAGAGAAAAATTGTTAGGAAATTCATATATGAGTATAGTCCCCACATCGGATATGACAAAGAAAGTCAATGCATTTACATACAAAGTTGGGGCATCTAACTATCAGTTTATGTTTTTGGGTTAGATTGGCTCTCGGTTTTGTATTTAAGCCTATCATACTCCCGAGTGGGTACGATGTTTCTCCTCCAATAACTAGCATCAAAGTAGAAGTTATTGATCCGAAATCGAGCTCGCAAGATGGCAGATTTGATGTCGAGTTGGAAAGAGGTGGGCAGAGGCATCAGAGGCAAATACAACAACAAGAAGAAGAAGACTTTGAGTCGGTAAGAAGGTTGGCGAAGACATCAAAGGCAAAAGATGAATTCTGAGACACAGATCGACGACTATGTTTGATCTGAGCGTGGATCAAAAAATCAGTGTCCGATTAAGGTGATCCATGAGTCAAGTGGTGGATGCAGATGGGGGCAAAATCCACTATTTAGAACAGATTTTGTGCATATCACAGTGATTGATGATGATCAATAGATTTTATCAGCAAAGTGGATGGCGAGAATAACAAATATGTATGGCTCATCATATACGAGCCAATATGGAGATTGTTATATTTATATCTCGCATCCATTAAGTATTCAAATGTGATAAAAAATCACAAGGAGTTCCAATTGGACTTGGATCAAAAAACCAGCATCATCATTAGATTGGAATACCAATTAAATGATTATAGTGCTATTCTAATAGGATTACAATAGAAACACAATGTATATCTCTTATATGTGATATGAGAGAAGGGAGCAATAGATGAGAGAGATGACTTTAATTATTATAAGAGATGAGAGAGGTAGAGAGATGATTGAATCTCTTCTTATAACCTCTTCCTTATAATGAATTTTTCTTGGTCGGCTGAACCACGTTAATACTTGTGTTTTTCTTATGATTGTATTTTTTTTGTTTGTATGATCTCGTTGGGGAATTCGATCCCCAACACTCTATAGTATAATCGAGAGTACAATATCTCAACATCTATTTTTTCTCTTTTAATTAAAAGGAATGTGTAGAGAAGAGCAAGAAGAAGATTAAGAATATATGGTGGAGATCCTTGTCAAGAGAATGTTCTGATATCTATTGTATAAAATGATTAGGATGTAGAATAAAATCTCAAATCTCTTTCATCTCGCCTTTCTTTTTTCATTTTTTTCCTTCCTCAAGGAGAAGGGGTATATTTATAGTCATTAGGTAATAAAGTCGTAGTTCAGATTTAATATTATCTCCAGATATGAGAGAGATTTTGTTGTCTTATAGATGGCAATTTCCTTGTTGTAGCCAAACACAATTTTCTTATTGCAGAATGTTCCTATTCAATCAAAGATAATTGAGTTTTCTGAGCTTTATAAGTTCGTAGAACCTTACTTAGTAGGTCTTCTCTTATACATATCGGACTGGTTAATTTATAAACCAGCAATATTCCTCACTTTTTAGTTCATTCTAATAGCTCTCAGAGTATTCTTTCCAAGTACATTTGCGAGCTTTAAGCATTTTAGAAAGGACTGTACTTTTAGGCGAGTTGTATACCTGAAATTTGATATGTTCAGAGTCATTAATATCCTCATTAATTATTACCTTACTAAATGTAAGCACATTATGGTGATGACTGCGGAAGATCGGACTCTTTTAGTGACATGGGGCATCACTACCTGGCGATCAACACCGCTACCTAGTGATCAACTAGCTGAGACAACAACTGAATTTTCTCTAGATATATATGATTTTTTTAGGATTGTTAGATATGAATTAAGAGTCTCTGTTTTATAAATAGAGGTTATAATTTTTGTAAACAATACTTGATACTTTGACTAATTAAATAGAATTTAGAGAATTTGCTTGTGAGGGTTGACAGTTGCCATGCCTATTTTGTTCTTGTTGTTCTTCTCTTCCTCAACTATTCCTTCCCTTTAGGTAATTTTATTTGCTTTTAGAGTAGATTTTTATTACTTTCATAATAAATATAATTTTTTGCATGCTTTCTAGGTATTTGTAATTAGATTTATAGGAATCTAAGATGTGGATGAAGTTAGTTCTATGTGATGTTAACTTGTGAATTTTATCTTTTCTCCATGCTTATTTTGACGATTATATAATATGTTAAGACTGGATTTTTTTTTTTTTTTTTTTTTATAAATCTCAAGATTTTATTAGTTATACTTAAGTAATTTTGATAGCATATACTTACTAAGATTTGAAGTTGATGAAATGGCTTAATAGACTAGTAGTCTATATAATTTGATGTGAATCAATGATTTTTGTTATCTTTGATTATTTATGCTTGAATTATACTCTTGATATTTCGTATTTAGGAAAAAAATAAATTGATTTCAAATTAAAGTTTTTTTATATGTTACGTGACTATTCATAATAAAAAAAAAGGGAGAATAAAAAGGATCATAGTTATATCATTAGCTTAGTGGATTCTAATATCTTAAATTTTGCTTTATAGATAATAAACTAAATCTTTCAGCAAACCAACCTTTTCTTAGTTCGCTAACTATAACTAAAATGAGAATTACAAAAAGCCTGAAATCCACATGGGATAAGCTGCTAACTGCTATAACACATTTACGCTTACAGCAGAATTAAAATTCATATCACATGCACATATAATAATACTTTAGAAATAAAATAAATCTATTGCAATTACACAAAATAGGAAATAATTGAATTTTCATATAGGAGACTACTGTTGGGAAGGTGGATGAATAAGGTTGCTATCAGATTTTACCTAAGTCAATCAATTAAAAGAGTTATGCAGCAAAAATAAGTAACCACAAATATATTAATCATAATTGGACACACCAGGATATTTATAGTAGTTCGGAATATCATACATCCACTCTTACTCTTGACAAAGGGATGCATTATTAAGATGTTCTTATAGCGTACACGTGTGCGAGTCCAAGACTTAGGGTTAGTTTTAATTTTAACTAAAGTGTTACAAAATCTAAGCCAAATTAACTTTAACATTCCCATGTTTCATTCATGTCCATAAATATAGTTTAAGAGAACAATGGGAGTAGAATGATTAGTCGTTGAATAACAAGTCCATAGGATTAGATGATTTAAATCATATAGCAACAATTAAAATTATAAAAACTTACTCGAAAGAAAGTTATAGGTAATGAATTTATTTCATTATAGAAATTATTTTAGAATTTATTGACTTTGTTTCCTATACTTAACATAGTTTAGAATGTGGATTTATACTACTTAATTACCGTTTGCAAATGACAATAACAATATATTGATTAGGCCAAAATCTATTACTCTTGTAAAATTATGAATAAAATTATACAAATGTTCAAGATAGTTGAATTATTTATATGAAATTTCCTAATGTTATTGGAGTTAGTATACTATTTATAACCTAATTTAGATAATGGCGAGAAGTATGGAATACATTTTAACATAATTACAATAACAACAATGGTGTAAAAATTAGCCCACAAACCACATTTATAGTAGAAATTACAAAACAGTTTCTAAATGAAAGTTGTAAAAGACTGAGTTTTCTATTTATAATGTTTTTTTCTGTAATTATTTAAGCTTGCATTATATTTTTAATAAATTTCTAACTGTAATCTACCACTGCAGGAAAAACAAGATTATAACAACGGAATAATTAAGCCAAACACACCATTCCAATAAGAATTACACAAAAGTTTCAATAAATTTTGTAGAGAATTGGATAGGCTATCTATAGAATTTTTATTGGAATTATTAGAATTAATTTACTATTTTTGACAAAGTCTAGAAGATGGGATAGATTGTTGTATAGTAAGACCTGGAAAAATCTAATATTAAAATATGTGACTCTATATACCGTAGCTCTAACCCTCTCGCCTTTTTTTTCATCCCATTTCATTCTGGTCGGATATTACTATCCGGCCCAAATGAAACTTGGTCGGATATTAATATCCGATCAGTATTCAATTAGGTTAGGTATTAATATCTAATCAATGATTGATGAAAATAGCAACTTAGTCCAAAAAAATAATGACAAATTTGTAATTTTTAGAAGTTTTAAAGATGGGCATCTTAAGTAAAGTAGAGTGAGTGAATATAATTTCCCTTGTATTTTATTTTAAGTTCCTATGGGTTGCTAAAGTTACAATGCTGGTTAAATTGGAGTTGGTTGGATAAAGTTTTAAAAAAAAAAAGTGGGAGAGAACGAGTGGTATAGAGAAATATGTCATTTTAAGGCATGTTCATAATATGCCATATAACTCTAATCATTTTCCATAGACCTCCTTCTCTTGCCACTTCTTCAATATAAGTTACGACAACTTCTCCATTAGTCTTTGTTAGAGAAAATATGAATATTAGTAAAAATGAGTAGAAGAAAAGAAAAAGAAGAAACTATTTCAGGCCAAAAAAATTTAATATATCGAGAAAATTTCTTAAAAATAAAAGTGAGATGATATTGTTGTAATTTGTTTATTAATTTTTGAATACATGTATTTCAAGATATAATTGGCAAAGGCAGAATTGGTCAATTTGAGACTAGATAGTTTATTAGTAGGGGAACTTACTAATAATATTTCAAGAAAATTTTAAAAGTTATAAATATTGTAAAAATAACAAATTTGCAAGTGTAATGTCATTTGGAGTTAAAAAAAAAAAAAAATCAAGTTATGCTTGCTAGAAGTCTGATCGGTTATCAATTGGGTTTCAATATTCGCTAGGTTCTGAATTTTATCAGAAAATTCTAAGAAATTACCATAAATATAGAAAAACAGAAAAAAAGGTAAACTCAAACTTAGAATTTTATTTTGGTTATGGAATTTGAGATGGATTTATCGAATGTCAAATCAATTTGGCTTCCGGTAACACTAAATCTGGCACGACTGATTTTAGATTAAATAAGAGATACAAGATGGTGTCAAAATACTCTATGTTGTTTTAATATCAATATCTAGACCCTACTTGATATGACTAATATAAAATACACTGACTTAGAGAGCTTGAACGGGGCGTATTCCAATTTGCAATTTTGGTTATAATGTTGATAGATGCAATACTTCTCATACCATTCAAAAATAAAAATATAAAATTTTAAAATTTTTAAAACCTTAACTACCATTATAATTTTCAATCCAAACGCAATAATGGAAATTGCAACTATATCAATTATTACAAGTTCACTTACAATAATGTAAATTGTAACTTGAAATACTGCTTGCAGATATCTAAACTACTTTTAGTGTAAGTGGTAAGTCTATTACCTTCTAACTTCCATACAAGCATATCTTATGAGCAAGCATTAGTAATCCTTATAGAAGCTTGATTATTGTTTGACAACTTTCTTTCACCATTTCAAAATTAAATTTTCATTTCGAATTACTCATATTTTTCTCCCATTTGTTTGGTTGAGATATTTTGAATATACTATGCATTTAGTAAAGAGTCAAAAAATCTTAAACTAAAAAAAAAGGATTATATCCATGTAAAAAGAAATTTATAACACAGAACAATAGTTCAATTCCCAAACTAAACAATAAAGTTTATATTCTGTCGGGCGACAACACCAGATGCTTGAGAGAGTAACAAAGTTGTTGTTTCAATGATGAGACCCCAATTACAATTAGAAGTTCAATACCAAATGCACAATTAGAATGTAGTCATGCTTAGGGGATGGGCATATACTCTATTGTTTTCCGCGCTCAAACATGGTTATTTTAGTCATGTATTTGAGATTTATGATTTCTTTTCACACTCTTTTCCCAGTATGTATATCTTTTGACATCGTTTTTGGTAGACATTTGATTATAATTGTGCTTAAACTTTGATGTTGTTATTGTTTGTATGTACTTTGTATTGCTCGTAAATCTCAAAAAATGATTAGAGTGTTTAGTTCAAAATTTTATTTTAGTCATCCTATTCACCCCCTAATGTGTTGATATAGGTGTTTATTGAGAAACAAAATCTTTTTTTTTTCTCTCTTCCCTAACTTCAATGGAACCAATAATCCTTAATTTTTTTTTAAGTTTCCTTCTCCCTCTATAGATTTAAAATATGTAGGAATAAAATTTATAGATTTTCTTTTTCCTTTTTTAACCATCTTTTTCTTTCTCTTCCAATTTTGATAGGTTTGAACTTTTTTTCATGAAATCATATTATAATTACAAAAATATGAGATCTTTCTTAAGATGACTCATCCTTTTTAATTTCTTTTTTATCCACTTCAATGGATTTTAAATCAACTAAAAACGAAGATATTTTGTATGATTAAACTCTAGAGAATAAGATCATAGACCTAGAAAGGAGATTTAGAAAAAGATTTGAGAAAAAAAAAAAAAACAGAGAGACGGTGGTTTTTTGTTTTTTTTTGTTTTTTTTTTTTTGGGGTGGGGGGAAGGATGTCTAAACAGATTAATTTTTCATTTCAAAGTAAATAACAAGATAATCATTTTCACAATAAAAAACAAATAATTAAATTGAAGATTCTAATTTTTTTTTTCATAATGACAAAATAATCCTAATTGTTTTAATATGTCTAGATTTTAAGAAAGTCTTCTAAATTTTAAGAAAGTCTTCCTTAGTGACGACTGTATTTCTCATTTCTATAAAAAAAATCATTAATTTTTTTACTTGTTAATTTTTATAGCTTATAAAAAAAACTCATTTTAAATTTTATTAATAACTCATTATCTTATTGTTTCTTAGTAATAGTTGTCAACAATTCCTTTCAATATATTGGTCATGTCACTAACTTCTTTCTAGCACGTTGAGTTTGAAAAGTAATTATAGAAATTATATAAAATATATATTTATCACAATCAAATTAAGTTGCAAGGTTTTAAACATAATACAACATCCTACAAAATTTTTACATTTTTATTCAATCTTTATAAGGACATTATGTATTTATTTAGACTATAAAAGCATATATTGTGTTTTTAATAAGATAAGAAGCTTTACTTTAACTAAATTAAAATGACTCAGTTGCTATAATTCCTTAATTTGAGAGATGATTAAAATAGGCTAAAATATAAGAAACTCCCATTATGTTTTTTCCAAAACCCTTCATGAACTATTTTATGCTATGCAACCCCCATTGAGTTTCAAAAACTCCTAAATGGTATTGCAGAAGATTAATTAATCGATTTAAAAATGCATGTATATAGTGTTCTAAAAAACGCCCTATGTGGGCACATAATCGCCCGCATAGGCGTTTGCGGTTCCCAAATGCAGAGAAACACATAATGAGCTCTGTTCATGCGGACAGGAGATTATGCGACTGCATAATCGGTTATGCGGATTATGCGGGCGCATAATCTGCATAACCGATTATGCAGTTAATGGATTATCGGGTTTCGAATGTTAAAAAACTGTCCGACCAGCACCCTAAAACCCAAAATGAAAAATAAAACCTCTGATTCCCCTTTTCTCCCCCAAAACCTGATCACGAGCCCTAGCCTCTCGTTCCCCTTTTCTCCCGATCGACACTCGATTCGATTCGAGCTCAGTTCTGTGCGGGAAAGCCGGCAGCGACCTTCTAGAGATTTTCTCTGACGGTGGCAAGACTCCAGCTGAAGTAACCGGCAGCGGTGACATCTCAGGTAAGTTTTCTCGTTCTTTTTTTTATTATTTCCATTCAAAATTTCCATATTTTTTATGTTTTAATGATTTTTTTGTTTGGTTTTTTCCTTATTTCACTAGTTTAGTTGTTTAATTGAATTATTTGTTGAAAGATCAATGATAGTTTGGATTTCTTTTTAGTAGCTATAATGCTATATTTTCTTTTGCTTGTGCTCCTGTTTGTGCTGCTGCTGCTGCTACTGCTACTGTACGTGCTTGTGCTCCCTGCTTGTGCTCCTATATTTGCTGCAACTACTACTGCTTCTGTTTGTGCTCTACTTCCGTTTGTGATGCTGCTATTTGTTTTTTTTTATTTTTAAAGCTCACTATTTTAATTGTGTCATGTGCGGATGTGATCACTAATCAACACTTTAAATCCATGCGCATGCTAGCTCCACCACTCCAACTTTATGTGGGGTCCTTGTAGGTTGTAGCATTGCATTTTTCCATATCCATAATCCATCACAAAATTTTTACAAAAAATCAATTAATTTGAAATGGCATGTCACAAGTGTTATAGACTTTAGGTCCGTATATGAATAAAATTGATCAATTTGATGGACCAAAAAGATGAATGCAATGTACATTAATGTCAGAAGTTGGAATACAAAGCACTTAATATATTATTTTTTTATAATTATTATATTAATATATATTAAAATATTAATATTCCGCATAATTTTGTGCAATCCGTTTAATCGCCGTATAATTCACTTATGCGTTATGTGGTTATCGAAGTGCATGCATACTGAAAATGTATTTTAAAACATTGGTATATACTATATTCGATTTTTCTAAATACCCACTTTCTGAGTTAGTATATTTACCCAAAATATACATATATGAAATTATTGAAAAATGGATATTTATTGTATTTTCAAATGATCAATTAATTTCTCCGTTATACCATTTGGAAGTTTCTACGAAATTTGAAACTTAATGGAAACTTATATAATATTAAAAAAAAGCTTGGGGTTTTTTTAGAAAAATTTTAATACTTTGTGGAGATTTATTGTACTTTAGTCAATAAAATACATGTGCATTACCTACTTGTACTAAGAAACAAACAAAAGCCAAAAAAAAGTAAAACGTAAATCTAATATTTTTTTTCCATAAAAAATTATTTATAAAAAAATTGCTTCTAGAAGGAAAACCCTAGCTTTTCAAATTCCAGCCTCTCTTCATTTCCCCCCTATAAAAACCCCAGCGAGGCCAACGGGCAAGCACTCATCGTCTGGCGTCTTCATACACGCCTACCTCCTCCTCTTTCTCATCTCTTAGATCTCATCCCCTTTCAGAGCAGAGCTCTACTGTCTCGAGCACGGCATTCAGGTACACTCCCATTGCTAGATCTGCCAATTTTTTTCCATTTTTTTTTGGAATTTAGTGTGCTGTTTTCCTCAATGCGAACTAGATAGCCAAATCTGTAGCATTGAACATGAGATCTATATAAATCTACTACTTGTTCTGTTTGATTCGATATTTTGTTTCTTTATTCTTGGATCTAGGACTATCATTTAAGATCTGGTGAATGTTGCTGTCCCTGCCAGATCTAGGGTTATTTTTTCCGATTTTATTGGATTTAAGTGGTGCTATTTGCCTCTATGCGAACTAGATAGCCAGATCTGTAGTGTTGAACATGAGATCTATGTAGATCTACTACTTTTTTTTTTATGTTTGATTCAATATTTTGCCTGTTTATTCTTGGATCTTTGGTTATTGTTTAAAATCTGGAGAATGAATGTTGTTGTGACTGCTCTTTCTTGCCAATTTTGGCATTAGATCTATAAATCAAGGGTTATGGGTGAAGTATTTGGTTGATTGATTCAATTTTAAGGCTCCCTTGCTCATGGATCTACCGATAATAAGTAATTATTATGCTTGATCTGATAATGCTTGGGATCTTTTGAGATTTGAATGTATTATATTATTTTTTTTTGTTTTGAAGAGTAATGTGTTTGCTTAGCCACATCTTTGGACATTTATTGTATAGAATCTACTGCTTTAGGGTTAAAATCAAAATTATGATGATATTATTTCTGAGCATGATGCTTATTTTAAATTAATATTATAATGAGTGAGGTTTTTGTTGTTGTTTGATTCAGTGTCTTGGCTCTAGTACTCATATATATACCTATATTAAGTATTTTTTTATGCATGATCTGATAATGCTCGGGATCTCTTCAGATCTAGATGTATTGAATTATTTTTTTTGAAGAGAAATGTGTTTGCTTAGCCATATCTTTGGACATTATTTGCACCTAATCTACTGATTTAGGGTTAAAATCAAAATTAGTAGTTAGGTACCCTCAATTAGTATGATATTATTTCTGATCATGATTTTTATTTTTATGGATATAGGCATCTGTAATATTCATTATTTTCTATTAGCTTCTCTTTTTGATATTTAGAAATCTAATGATGATCAGTTTCTTGTAGCAAATTTACTGGTTTGGAGTGAAAATGGAAATTTGTTGTTAGGTAAATAAATTGTAATGATATTATTTCTATTACGATGTTTATTTTATAAATGTGGGTGTTTATAATATTCATAATTTATATCTGTTTCTCTTTATTTGTTATTTAGGGATCTAATATAGTAGTTTCTAGTAACTCAGATATGTCAAACTGAAGGTTTATATGTGAAAACTATTTGCTAGGTTGATTCATTATTATGGTTTGATCAATAATATTTACGATTAGCAATTATTTCATAGAGCTGCTAATGATAGATTCTTTTCTTATGTACGTACTGATATTATTCTTTCATTCTGTATAGATACTCTTGGTTAAAACTTAATTTTAATCAATAATTTTAACAAATAGTATGTGTTCTCATTTTATTGCTATTTGTACTCAAATTAATTTCATCATTTCAGTTAGTAGTTGCTGTATTTTTGTCAAGTTCTTTTATATACCCCACATTTGACTTTGAAACTCCATGTGGGGCATTCTAAGCTTATCTAATCTTTCTTTCTAAGATGTTGATTATGAAATGTATATATGTGATGTTGTTTTATGCTATATCTTATGTTTTCAAATAATAGTTCAGTGGTTTGATTTTACCACCACCAGTATACTTTCTGTTGTTAGTTGACCTGGTTTCTTCTTGTAGGTTTGCTTAATTAAATAGAAGCTTATTTTTTTTCTTTAGCTTTACTGATTGAAAGCCTGTAATTCTTTTTTCCAGCCTGATGGCCAAATGCCAAGTGACAAGACTGTTGGTGGAGGTGATGATGCCTTCAACACCTTCTTCAGCGAGACTGGTGCTGGAAAGCATGTCCCCCGTGCTGTCTTTGTTGACCTTGAACCTACTGTCATCGACGAGGTGAGGACTGGGACCTATCGCCAGCTCTTCCACCCAGAGCAGCTCATCAGTGGCAAGGAAGATGCTGCCAACAACTTTGCCCGCGGTCACTATACCAGTAATAATCCTTTATGCTCATTTTACAATTACATTGATTAAACCATTTGCGTGTGAGATCAATTTGGTCTGATCCCTTGTTTCTTTATGTATTGTAGTTGGCAAAGAAATTGTTGACCTATGCCTTGATCGCATTAGGAAGCTTGCTGACAACTGCACCGGCCTCCAGGGTTTCCTTGTGTTCAATGCTGTTGGTGGAGGTACTGGCTCAGGCCTTGGCTCTCTTCTTCTTGAGCGTCTCTCTGTGGACTATGGTAAGAAGTCGAAGCTTGGCTTCACTGTTTACCCATCACCCCAGGTCTCCACCTCAGTCGTTGAGCCCTACAACAGCGTCCTCTCCACCCACTCCCTATTGGAGCACACTGACGTGGCTGTTCTTCTTGACAATGAAGCCATATATGACATCTGCAGGCGCTCACTGGACATAGAGCGTCCCACCTACACCAACCTTAACCGTCTTGTCTCTCAGGTATGGTCTTACTTCTGATTCGACATTCTCGTGTGAACTAGAGTTTGTTCTGGAGTTCTAATTGTGTTAATTGTGTAGGTGATTTCGTCTCTGACCGCCTCGCTCAGATTTGATGGTGCATTGAATGTGGATGTTACTGAGTTCCAGACCAACTTGGTCCCTTACCCAAGAATCCACTTTATGCTTTCCTCCTATGCCCCTGTCATCTCTGCCGAGAAGGCCTATCATGAGCAACTCTCAGTTGCCGAGATCACCAATAGTGCCTTTGAGCCTTCCTCTATGATGGCCAAGTGCGACCCTCGCCATGGCAAGTACATGGCTTGCTGTCTCATGTACCGCGGTGATGTGGTGCCTAAGGATGTGAATGCTGCTGTTGCCACAATTAAGACTAAACGCACCATCCAGTTTGTTGACTGGTGCCCTACTGGATTCAAGTGCGGTATCAACTACCAGCCCCCAACTGTCGTGCCAGGTGGGGATTTGGCTAAGGTGCAGAGAGCTGTGTGCATGATCTCTAACTCAACTAGCGTTGTAGAGGTGTTCTCTAGGATTGACCACAAGTTTGATCTCATGTATGCCAAGCGTGCCTTTGTCCACTGGTATGTTGGTGAGGGTATGGAGGAAGGTGAATTCTCTGAGGCCCGTGAGGATCTTGCTGTTCTTGAGAAGGATTATGAAGAAGTGGGCGCTGAGTCTGCTGAAGGTGAAGAAGCTGATGAGGTCGATGAGTATTAGAGGAGTTGATGGCTGCTCATGTTATATCCGTTTCAGTATCATGCTGTTGCTTTATGTTCTCTTCTGTTGCTCTGTTGTTCAATTATTGTTGTTTCGGGTGCTCTGTATCCCCTTTAGCTAGGGGAATATGTGAAACCCTATGTTACCTTTCTGTTTGAATGTTTTAAGTTTCTTTGCCTGTTTTTGGTTTAAGTGTCTATGCTTGCTGCACTGTGCTTTTGTCTTGTTTCTTTGTGTTATCTGTTCTGATTGTGTTTTGCTTTGAGCTTCAGCTGTTGCTTGCTCGTGCTAGGTTGAATTTAAGACTTTTGTAGCTCAATCCTATACAAAAATTCCTGCTTGAAGATTTTTGTTGCTAGTAGTAATTGGAAATTAGGGATCAAAACAAAATAGCACAGATGCAAGATTTGTTTCTTATTTGTTGTAATCAATTGAACTGAGACACTTTGTATGGTGTCTCTGTGTGTGTTGTGTAAACATGTGCCGTGTCCTTCATTCGAGAAGTGATCTTGCTTTTAACATGTGCTTGCTCAGTGACAATGTGGGCTGCTCTTCTGAAATCATTTTGATGTATGCGTAACTGTTATTAAAGAGGTAAAATGGCACAGATCCAATTAGGATTCTGATTAATGGTGAGCTGAGATAGTGAAATAAGAAGGACAGCAAGACAGAAGAAGTTAGGGGAATGAAAAATTGGATTGGTAACTCAGACGGTCGGTTCTTTATATTTTTTTTCATATTCTAACGATCCTATCCTAGACCAAAATTAATTTCAAAATTATTTTCAGATGAAAGATATTGGCAAAATTAATTTCAAAATTATTTTCAGATGAAAGATATTGGAGATACAGTCAAATTGCTATAATAGAGAAGTTGCCACTTTATCCGATGTTTTTGGAAAGAAAAAATCTATTCTGTACCAATTTCGATGAGGAAAGTTTATTAATATAGAACTAAGTAAAAAAAGAATTAAGATGATAAGAAAAATATGAAATGTGAATGTTAAAGATTTTAATAAATTTATATTACAAGATAGGATTGACTAGGAAATTACAATGTGATCGACCTGGTATAATTCTCTTTTTGTTCTGATTGTATGTCCCATGATTTCCCATCCTACGTGTGGTGGGCTCTGCAAAATAATCGAGAGCAGCACCGACCAGGCCCACATAGCTCCAAACAACCTCCGACACCTGTACAATCTCACACAATACACGCCTCCCAAACCGAGGGAGTTTCCAAAGGAGCACACCACTTTTACGAGTGAGCCCACTTCACAGTGTAATTTTGATCCTAATTTTAAGCGAGACAGTTAAAAAGTGGGCCCACTAGTAAAGAAAGGTGTGCTCCTTTCGAAACTCCCCCAAACCGACCGCACTCATCACTTCTTCCTTCTTCCTAATGACCAGGCCCAAATCCAAATGGAAGAATCCCCTTCCTCTTTCTGTCCCTGTCCCTCTCCCTCTCCCTTAATCTCACACCTGCGACCATCATCCATGGCTTCATCTTCTTCCTCCTCCTCCGAAACCCTAACCCTAATCCCCGGCCTCCCAAACGACATCTCCGCCATGATCCTCTCCTCCCTCCCCCTCCCCCACCAGTCCCGCCTGAAGCCCACCTCCCGCTCCTGGCGCTCCTTTTTCTCCTCCCCCTCCCCCTTCCACCTCCGCCGCCGCCACCTCCGCCTCCGCCACCACCTCCTCGCCCTCTTCCCCTCCGATCCCTCCCTCTCCCCTCCCCTCCTCATCGACCCTCTCTCCCTCTCCTGGGCCCCGCTCCCCCCTCTCCCCGCCTCCCCCCACCTCTTCTCCCTCTCCAACTTCTCCTCCATCTTCCTCTTCCCCTACCTCTACGTCCTCGGCGGGTCCCACTTCGACGCCCGCTCCTACCCCCTCAACTACCCCCTCCCTTCCCCCTCCGCCCACCGCATCAACCTCGTCTCCCGCTCTTCCGCCTGGTCCTTGGCTCCCGCCATGCCCTCCCCCCGCGGTAGCTTCGCCTGCGCTGCCGACGAGTCTACCGGCACAATCCTGGTTGCCGGCGGGGGGTCCAGGCACAGCCTGTACCCGTCAGAAGGGAGCAGGATTCGGAATGTGGAGGTGCTTGAAGTGGGGACTGGGGAGTGGAGGGCTGGGGAAGGGATGGAGAGGTGCCGGGCCGGGTGCGTGGGGTTTGTGAGGGGAGGGGAGTTTTGGGTGATGGGCGGGTATGGGGAGTATAGGCCAGTTTCCGGGGTGGTGCCGAGGGATGTGTATTGTAGGGATGCGGTGGTGATGGGGTTGGAGAGCGGGAAGTGGAGGGAGGTGGGGGATATGTGGGAGGAAGGGGAGAGGAGTAGGTTAGGGAAGGTTGGGGTGGTGGAGGGGGCGGACAGGCAGGATGTGCAGGTGTTTATGCTTGACCGGAATGAGATCTTCAGGTGAGCACACTTCTTGTTTTTGCTCACATATTTGATGTTTTAACTATGTGGTGGTTGTGTAATTAGGAATTTTAATTGATGTTAATGTGGATTTATCTCTATTCTTGAGGAGTACGCATGGAAAACGTAAGTTCTGCTAGTAGGACATGACATTACTTGACATGAAAACACTAGCTGAGATGGCATCATAATACATTTTTAAAATAGGGAGCATGATAGTTTGATGAAAACATGAAGTTTGAAATTAGAATGAAGATTAACATCCCATTATTAATTATGCATGGTTGCATAATGTGCAACTATGAATTGCATCAATCAAGCACTAAAAACTGTCGGGAGTGTGACCAGAAAGGATCCAAAATTCAATTAACATTATAAAATTGATGATGTGTTTGAGAGATTTGCACATGTAGGGATGGCCATTCGTCCGTACATCCATCCATTAAATTTAGTATTTATTGACCTTAGAATACATCAAAAATTGGAAGAGAGAAAATTACCTAGGGACTTGGTATTTGAAAAGAAAATGATGCTTTGAAAATTTACGATATCTTATGATGCTCAACTGCTTGTGCTCTCAGTCTTCTACAAATTTTTAGTTTGCTTGACTCTAGACTTGTATAAATGATGGTTTTGTTTACAAATTTATACTATAATCCAAGATTAATCCTTAGAAAAATGTCTTTGTGTGAATGGTATCTATTTTTTTCTGTTGTACTTTGTACATTATGAGGTAGTTATGATGTTTTTGCATGTGGATGTTGGTATTTTATTGTGATGCTTTTCTTAAAGCTAGCTATAATAGTTGCTAGGGCAATGTGCGATGGTTGCATGATAAACTTTAGATGGCTAATATCAAGTGGGACCCTAGTGTACTTGGTTAGATGTAGTAATAAAGCTGATCAAGGATATTATGAAGAGTGATTGAACGTGATTTCAAATGATTAGAATCGTTAACCACCACATATTAGTTGACTAAGATAAAATTAACAGAATTAACAATCAAAAGACTAGGAAATGGAATTTGACTAGGATTCTTATTCATTGTATTTGAGCTTTGATCCTATCACTCATAATACATATATATTTCAAGTTAAATGGAAGACTAAACTATAAAATGTGATCTTAAATCATTTAAAATGCGTGAAAAAATTAATAGAGAATATTGTGCATTGTATAGAGAATTACTTAGATTTATATAGTTTATAATATTCTAAAACCAATAGAGATGGGTGTAGAAGGGTGTTTCCTCACTTAGATCAAGATAAGATTCATAATTTGGATGACTATTTTTTTTTAAAATTTTAAAATTTAAAATTTTCATTTTCCTGAACAATGGCCGCAACCATCCCTTTACCAATTCTCCGCTTTTAAGGCCGTAGCCTAGAGCATGGTTCGAACCCGTAACCTCTTGCGCAATTGTCAAGAGTTTTATCACTGTGATTGTGGCACTTGTGGATGCTAAATTCAAAACTCGAAACCATAGTTATCATTCCTAATTAAATGCTTGAAACCATAGTTTTGTTCAATATGCAAGTTTAAGCGATACATTTTGTTAAGGTGTTGATCATGGATAAAAGACCGTCAAACTATACAGAATTGTGTTTGTAGGTTATTTAGGTATCACACATTTACATATTTAGATTTTTAATTTTAAAAGTCTAACTTACACTTTGCAATTAATAGGATTTGGTGTCAAATCCTATTAGAGGATCCTAGTCAAGCTCTTGGTAAATGTAAGGTGATTGCATAAAGGTGGCAACAATTTATCTGCTTAGGTAGGTGGCATGGAAATGATTTATGCACCATGAACCTTAGAGTTAGGGTAAGAGGAGTATCTTTGTAATTGATTCATTGGACATCATGAAGCCGAGTGGATTTGGTAGAAAGCCGTCTATTGTTGCTTGTTGGAAGTGTTGATCGCAGAATAATGACCCATCCAGAGAAGGATTGAAGTCTACACACCAATGTAGAAACAATTAAGAGTTCTGGTTCAAATGAAAAGGATTTACAAGTCAAGAGGGACACCTGACAACAAATTCTACTAGGTCAGAACTGGTTTAACTGCTAGGTAGCGATCAATGCCACTATCCAATAGTTAAACTAAGTCTTACTTGGTCAAAATTTTATTGGGACCCTCAGGACAATGAGATCTTCACGTATGGAAATCTATTCCCGCATAAATCATTCTCAAGGAAAAGTAGTTGATAGTGGAAAGAAGATAGGATTCTATATTTCTATTCTTATCCAGAAAGTACTTAAATGAGAGCATAATTCTTATCTTATCTAGAAAGTAGTTAAATGATATGCACAACAACATCGTTAATTTACTTCATTTTAATTTTTTATTTCATATTATCTCATGAAATTTTTTAGGTATAGTTTGTTTTGGTTGACATTTAGTTAAACAGTTCAATGACTGTTTGAGCAAAATAGAAAATATTGATAATGGATGTGAGTGAACATAAGTTCATGTTGTTTTTATAGTGAGACATTTGTTTGTGATCTAAATTCAACTTGATTATATAGTTGTTTATTGGTACAATCCAAATGTTCACAATTTCTCTTATGCTAATACATCGATTTGAGCTCTTCCTATATGGTTATAGAAAACTTGAGAGTAGAAGAAACTTAAAGACTAATTAATCAATTTTTATTGTTTGAATTTGTGATATTCCACTGCTTGAAATATTCTTGTTTTTACTTAATTAAGCACCATTGTTTTTACTTAATTAAGCACCATGATAATGCAACTGAGTTAATGAACATGCTTTCATTTATTATAAATAGATATCTTACGATAATAATATGTTAGTTGTTATTTTATATTTTGCTTATAAATTTATCTATACCTATAATAATAATAAATATTGCTTGGTGTGTCCTAGTATCATAATATTTATGATTTTGCCATGTCCCATGTTTGTGTTGTATCCATGTCACATGTCTGTCTTTGTGCTCCAGTAGGTTACTTGTAGTGTTTAATATTCAATACATATTTGTATAAGTTGTCGTCAAGTTATATCATTCTGTTTAAAAGCATTAGGAACTTGAATGCCTATTTATGTTGATTTATTTCTCCTTTTTTTAAAAGAGATTTATTTCTATTCTTGAGGACAATAATAGTTCGTGCGATCCAATAATGATCAGCTGGGAACTGAACTTTATCCTTCATAGCTATTTTATTTTATTTTATTAGGGAGGGAGCCAAAACTTGTGTTTTTTTCTTAAATAGAAGGAAAAACACCCTTTTTTCCACTAGAACACTGAAATTTATTACAAAAAAGATAGGATTAGAGTCATAATTTTTTTTTGACAATTTTTTCAGGACCTTATACATCCAAAGATGCGAGTATGATTAAAAAAGGATATGATATTGTCATATCCAACTGACTTTTTTGAGGAAGATCAATTTTTTTAGGCCAAGAAGTTGATAGTGATTTCTAATCAACTCGGTTAGTTTCATGATATATCTTTGTATAGAAGGTGGTATTAAGGATTTTTTTTAATATCCTTTAAGTTAGTATTGTTACAAAAAGTATTCAACCCAGGCCCAAGGCGAATGCCTACAAATGGAAAGCCTAGATGGTGAAAGCCCAAAAATTATATACGTGCTCCCAGCATCAGGTCAACAATCCTTCCACGAGGAATCATCATGCCAACCATACTAGAGTGATGCAATCTCCACGTAATCATTCCTATGGAAAGTTCGATTACGAATTTACCACTCGAACTCTCTATCTCCAGTTACGATAAATAAATTAGCATCAGAATCCTTACTCAATAAGGAAACCGAATCCTCCAAAGAAAAGGAAACTCATCTTTGACGTAACCGAATCTAACCACAACATGGGAATATATCTCTGAATGTGGAGATAAAGAATTCTAATTCAACTATGATTTCTATCATAATTGATTGTCAATAATTAACCCCATTTCTCAGTGGAGAGCGAACGAAGACGTTATGGCGGATTCAGTGCTAAAGGACTAAGACTCAAGACCCATTACATATAGTTTGGAGAGACAAATGAGAGGAGAGAGCTTCGAGAAATCTATAATTCTTTCCGCTAATAAAATCAAGTAAGACGACTGACCTTGCCTCATTGCTGCCGAGGACGTTGGCTTGAGTGTCGTCCGAGCTGAACCTCATTAACCACTATGTACTTATTTTTTGTGTTATTTTTGTTTTCTAACACTCTCTTTGCATGTTACGTGTTTGAGATCTTGTATCTTAATGATTTGTTTTCATCATCCTGTCCGTCTGGAACCCAAACCCTGATGGATGTTTGCATTGGCTTGGCTAACTTAGTCGGACAATTTTGGCATCAACGGTTAGATTTTAAGTCAAAAGTTCTGCAACTTGGTGGTGTGGAAAATGGACGATGGATAAATGAGATGATTTAAACATGTGCATAACCATTCATAAGCTACTTCTGTTTCTCTTGTTTCTTATTGCTGTTATCTTTGATTCAATTGGCTCCGACTACTTAACTCTGGGCTTGTGGTAAAGTAAGTACCTGCACCACGTGGGCATGGGACACTGGTGTTAAGTGTCCAGGTGTTCTAAAGTGTTGAACTTGTGAACCTTTAATAAAATTATGATA
The DNA here is from genome assembly GCA_036321105.1 of Dracaena cambodiana. Classification (NCBI taxonomy): domain Eukaryota; kingdom Viridiplantae; phylum Streptophyta; class Magnoliopsida; order Asparagales; family Asparagaceae; genus Dracaena; species Dracaena cambodiana. Next base: position 11,526,731 of record JAYEPQ010000011.1, on the reverse strand, counting down.
TGAGGATGTGGCTATGTTTCTTATATGTTTATGCAAATGATACACTCATGTATGTAACGAGCAGTCAACTAAGAAAGCCAGATAAGAGTTTAACCAAATAATATTTGACGTTTATTTATCGCAATATAATTCTGATCTCTTGCATACAATAGCTCCAAATTTGCAATGGAGTTGTTTTTCGTATTGTCATAGTTCTGTAACTTGAAATTTCAGTGGACTGTGGAAGAAATGCTCTCAAGTGCCAGACACTTTAAGAAACGTAAAATTTGAATTTGAATCATCGTATTTATAAGGATGTTGATAGTGTGTGTGAGACTTGAGATTATATTTTATAAACAATGAAAGTGACTTTCGTAAGTTGTTATCTGTTGCGTGTTTTTTGTAAGTAACAAGGTAATTTAGATTTGGTCTATGCACTATTGGTTCTAACTTTTTTTTGGAGAAATGGCTGGAATAATTGGCTATTGCAGTTTGCCCATGATTCCATTGACAAAATCCACAAGCAGGACCTCTATGGTACTTGATTTAGATGAAATAAGGAAACTACCTGGGGATAATTAACTAAATGATGGATTATGAAGGAAAACAGATCGAGGCATTTAAAATGATTTAGAATAATCTTTTAATTGAATATAGTCAATGACTTTACCGAATTAACATTAAAAACCAACATGTTAACATGTGTAAGTTGATTATCCCCGGGTAGTTTTTCTCTTCGGCGTTTTTTTTTTTTTTTTTTAAATACCCTTGCTATTATTTTTTCATGGTTTGGGGGTTGAGGTGAGGGATAAGGTTAGCTCAGGTGTATTGATTGTTTAATATTTTCTGTTTGAGAAAGGTCTCATAAAAACTTGATGATGCTGTGAACCTCAGATCAGGGCAGGGTTGTCTTGACTGAATGTTGCAAGGCCTCATGGACACGAATCATACATGTGGGATGATACTATGCCAATGGCGATTCATGTGAGAAAGTTTACAGTTGGAGGCTTCAAGTGATGTTTGAATCAACAACACCAGTATGGCAATTATTAATAATTTAGGATGCATGTTACGTCAATAATGTATTAAACATATGTGTGGACAATAATAAATCAGCAATTAGTGACAGTCAAGAAATCCTATATTAAGAAATTCACTAAGTTATAATCTGTATTTGCACTACACTATGTGGACTTCAGTCTAACTTGAGAAGTAGATTGGTGTTTATGTGCTATGCATCTGGCGGATCCCTAATTTTCCTTTGGTATTCTGTTGTGTTCCTTAAATCCTAGTCCCAACAGCATTTATCTGAATGTTATATATCTAGAAATCAGATATAATTGTGAGCCCATCCTTCATGCCTCTGATTTTATACGTTCTTAATCTTGGGCACATCTCTGATACGTCCTCATTATGTCCAGGATAACTTGCATACTCTAGGAGATGTCTATAGGATTATGTCCAGGATAAGTTGCAAACCTCAATAGGTGTCTTATAAGAATATCATATAATATTAGAGTGTCCAATTATTAGGATATATCTCGGACAAGGATGTATTTTATGTGACTGCATATGCTTATGTGAAAGAAAATCAGTTACATTTGTGTCAGGCCAATATGCGAAAAAAAAGCTGCAACCACGTAATTTGCATTACTATTGTGCTAGCACATATCGAGTGTGTGGTGGTTATTGGGTTTGAATTTTGACCCACTGCCAACTCTTTTAAGTTGAAAGCTGCTATATGTATGTACAGCCCTCCTCCTTCCTTAGTTTACTTTTCTTTTTCCCTTTCCAATTCCCTTAACCTAGCTTTTTTAGTCCCTTCCATGGATCTTTGGTGATGAGTGTAAGACACTGTAGTTTCTAGCAAAAATTGGTGCCAAGTTTTGGGCAACTGTGGACTCTTCCATTACACCTTGGACAGCAAGATTCCTGATTAGTAAATCAATCTTTTCTGGTAATTGACATTAAAATTAGGAAAAAGAAGAGTGGGTCCTCCACATTTGATTGACAAAGAGGTAAGATGACAACATTTAAATGGGGAATGGTTTTATCACTGTTTGTTAGACTTTGACCTGTAAAATTGTTCAGAGATGGTCACAGATTTAGCAATATGACAATAATACAAGGTAAAGTGCTTTTCAGTGTTCAACTTGTCATATTTGTTGTTGTGGTTGCCTGCAGAGCTGATCCAGTTTTGCTCATATCTGGCCCTGGTGAATTTGTCATCACTTGTCCCGAGGATGAAATCTGCTTCTCATATCTGAAACTTTGGGTTCGTTTGCTTGGATGGCCGGTTTTTGATAATTTTTCTCTGTTAGTTTATGATCGTAGCTTACTAATACTAACATGGCTTTGATAGATTGCATGCGCTGCATGGTGAGGTAAGTAGTCTTGAGTTATTCCATATTTCAAAGGTTTTATCAATGTAATGGTAGTGAAACCTGGATGGTTTATGGAATGAATGTCATTGAGGCATGCAAAGTTCTGGTGACTTGAATGCTAAATTTAATTCCGAGTATCATGGAGTTAACACCACAAAAAATAATCAGGAAAGTTATCAGGTGGTGAACCTGACTGTTGCATTGTATGTATTGAGGCCATCAGAATTTTAGATAATACTGTTGGGAGCTGAACAATTTCATACAGCTTACACAATGTATCCTGTGAACATTATCACTTGCAAATTCGTGAATGATACAAGTGCAATGCAAATGCTAGAAAATGCTCATAACCATCATGATTTAAGCATTCTTCTAGCAAATGGGTCCATTATAGTGCAACTTCATGTTGAGGAGGCTCCTTGGACTATAAAATTTGGCAAAATGTTATGATTGACGGTCGATCTGGTGTCAATCTCTTGAGCTGGAGAGATATTGTTGACAATGACATTTGTGTAAACATTATATAAATTTGCAAATGTGTGAATGATATAAGTACGGCAAATATAGTATTGAACACTCATCACCGTCATGATTTGAGGATACAATTGATCGTCAATCAGGTGTCAACCCCTTGAGTTGGAGAGACTATTGGCAAGAACTGAGATGGCTGTGGTTGGAGGTATCAGTGGGTGCATAACAAATCATAGGGTGATAAGTTTGCGACATAAGACGGATCCAAAATAATTCCAAGTATATACACTTCCGCAGATACTCTAAACTGTTTTAGCAATTTATTCCCAAAAATTAAAGGTCAGTATGCTGTGAGCAGTAATGGACTATGAATATAAGTTGGAACTTGTGAAATTGCAGCCTGGCTATGTTATGTATGTCGGGTGCCTGAAGTTCTAGGTTTGAAGGTGAAGCTTGCTATAATAAAGCCATGAAGAATGGTCAGCCATGCTGCAATTTTGAATTCACAAGAGGCGCAACACTGGTGATGAGAGGGCTCTCATGGAGGTGACATGCAACATCCTGAAGTGACACCCTATGAGTGATGGATTGTAGGTTGTCACATGCTCACACGACATGGTCTTGATCTACATATATGAAAAGATCAGGGTCAATTCAGCTTGTGCAATCTTTGTGATTTCTCTTCACTATGATGCCAGATGCAGCTATTGCTGACACTGGCATTGCCTTGCATTTTTTCCCTTTCCTGTTTTACTTTTTCTTTTCCAGTTAATAAGGTGGCCAATGTCCTTATGCACAACTTTTATCAAAGCTTTAGAAAAAGAAAAGAAAAAGAATTAATTCTCTGCAGTTTATGTAGATCAAAGTAATTTTGCTTTCCTGCTTAGATTGTTCTTCGGAAGAAAGGATTCTCTCAAATTTATAATTTATTCAATTTTTCTATGCAGGTATGAATTTGCTACCAATCGATGGCTGAAAGAGACAAGCTTACGTAAAAAGGTCTTGTTTGATGAATCCTGCTGCTTTGTTGCCATGAACGGGGAGCTTTACGTGCTGACTTCAGAGCTAAAACCATTTCCAAAGAAGTGTTCAACTCTAAAGATTCAAGTATATAACCCCAAGAAGAGGACATGGAGATTTCTAACCATGAGTCTGCCATCCCGATACGCAATTGATTTTAAGACTGCTATTTCATGCACCATCCTGTTATAGTGTGTCGACTCTCTGAGCACACTATTTATCTTCCTTCTGGTGTATAGCTTTGTTTTACATAGTAAAAGGGTTGGATTATCTTGTTCTCTTTAGATCACTCGTTATTACATGTATAGTTTTGGTTGCTGTATAGATCGATACGTTGAAGTTAATATTGGTAAATGTGATTCAAATATGTCTTGTAAACAGATACATAATTTTGTATATAATTATTGAATGGTCTATGGCATCTGGCTAAAATTTCTGGTACCTTCTGTTTCTTCAGGATACCAGTATATACAATATATAGCAAGTGTGAGGTTGTGAACAAGGGAATCGGGTATAGTTTACTGTAAGCAACAAAGGTGATATATTTGCTCTCGTTATGGTGATGAGAGGTTGCAAGCTATGTATGGCAATGAGTCAAGAACCTGTAGTTCTAAAGATCTTCGGCTTCTTTAGCATTCATTACCCTGCAAATGGTACTGGATATTGAAAGCATCATTATTACTAGGGTGAACATATTCTTCAAAGTTTTATCCTATCTGTACATTTCAAGGAGATCCATTTATCCACCTCCATAAGAGTTTCACCACCATAAGCAGAAGCTACATGACTCTTTGCATTTTTATTTATGAAACTTGTTGTCTCATTTTGTTTCTATTTCTCCGTCTTTGAAGAACTGGTGAAGCTCAGACTCTGCAGCTGACCTCCTAGCTTGCGGTCCATCAGCATTGAGCATGCTGAATTCACTGTTAGCCTCAGGATCCGCCATCAGTTGGCTGTACATGGTTGCTTGTGGAGGCGCCTGTTGCTGCTGCTGAGCCTGCTGCTGGTCTTGCTGCTGCTGCTGATAATAGAGGAAGAGCAGCTGCTGCTGCAGCTGATGCTGCTGCTGAGCGTGCCGCTGCTGCAGAGACTGCTGCTGCTGCTGGCCCTGCTGCTGCTGCTGATAATAGAGGAAGAGCAGCTGCTGCTGCAGCTGATGCTGATGCAGCTGATGCTGATGCTGCTGCTGCTGCTGCTGCTGAGAATAGAGGAATGGAGGAGGTACTGCAATGGATTGTGGAACCCTGTGCTGGAGTTGCTGATATTGCATCGGTTGAGAAGTCCATTGTTCTGCAGAATGTGGTTGCGCCACAGGACTTGGTTGAGCTGCAGCAGCACTTGGAGGAGGCTGTGTGAAAAGATGACAGTTTCGGTGTTGGATGCAAGTTTATGCTAGCACGATTGGTTGCGGTCCAGAAGTATAGAAGAAAATACTTTATGGATTAACAAGTATTTACTCCCAAAGAAACGAAAAAGTTAATTCAAGTAATTTTGAAAATGAAAAAGAAATGCCTGGCATGTAGAGTATCTATTTGAACCACTGAAACATTTTTAACTTCAAGAGGTCCTCTGACATCTAGTTCTTCTCAGAATTTATCTCTTCTTATATTTCCATTAGTTTCTACACACTGAGAAGCTAATAGTGATGCTTGAAAAAGGTGATCTTACTGGTTATCATATTTTCAAAATATTCATCTTCATACTTGAACTCTAAGGCAAATTAGTCCGTCTCATTGAGACCATAGATTTAAAATCCTAGATTTTAAACAACATGAAGGTTCTTTCCCAGCATAAGCCAAGGAAGGCAACAGACAAGAGATGAGAATAACTAAGTTTTGTTTGGCTACACAAAGCCTGAGTTCCAATTATCAATTGACACAGCCTTACGGGTAGGGATAAGAATGGATGGGTCCGAGGGTCAATTTTTAATCTGTTCTAATCAAAAGTTTGAATTAGAAAATTGGAAGTACTAGAACACACTCAAATGGAGGAATGTGCAAGTAATCGATACCTGAGTAGTAGTGGCTTCGACATGAGATTGAATATCAGCAACAGCAGCCAGGTACTCTAGGTTGCGCTGAAGTCTTGCTTCATGCCTACAGTTACAGGGTGTGAATAAATCATAAGTTTATGATAAAGTTGGCAATTTTATCAGAAATGGCGACGACTTTTAACTATTAACAGTTTATCTTATCTTTTTCTGTTTTGTACTATAAGAATCAAAGTAAAAGGAATTGGTATATTTCCAATAGAAAAAAAGTAGTATGATCAAGATACATCAGACATTTACTATGTTGAATAATCCCTTACTCCTTTTATCAGTAGAACTTTGTCTCCTCATGGCTATTGCTTTAGCATGCTTGATTCATTTTTTTGATAAGCTCTCTCCCGAGTGTTGGAGTTAATCCAACCCAACAGGATTAAATAAGAGAAATCAAGATTAGGTGAGCAAGGTTAGGTGGTACAGTTCCATTGCTTGGTGAAATAGTTAAAAATAAATAAGAAATATTTACCACCAATCATAGTTGAAAATATCATGTTTTCACATATGGTTTGAATATATAAACAGGTGCTTATTTCATTGATTTTTATTCACTAAAAAATCCAATAAGAAAGAAAAAAGAGTAAAGAGAAGATAGAGAGAGGAGAGAGAAGGGAAGAGCTTATTATATTTTGTGTGATACGCTCTTCGGGTGTTTCCATAATGGTGTTAGCATGGTATTATAGGCTTTGATTCTCTACTATGGTTGAGAGCTTCTTTCGTGCTGGAGATAACATTATTCTTTCTATTTTCTGTAGGTTTCTGACCTCTCTGAGAAAGACTCGGAAGACTGGACTATTTATTTAGAATAGTGAAATTCACTGATAGATTTTCCGTAGTTATTTCCATAATAGTTTTCATGAAAATATTGTGTGTTATGTATGGCTTATAGATTTACTTGTTGCATTTAATTATGCTAATTGCTATTATTTATGTACGCATTGGGATATTATCAATTTTCAGTAGTCGTATCAAAATAGAGGTTATTAGCTATTTTGTATGTGAATAATAAAAGACGATAACACACCATGCTATTATTCTTGCACTGTAGTTTCAAGCACCTTTCCAAGGTGATGCACCGAAACTAGAAGACGTAAGTTATGATTGAAAATGGCTTGATAAAAAAAGCTAACCATTTCATCCAATAATAGTTGGTTGGTATGATGTTTCATCATGTCCCTTGAGAGAGTACGTCAAACTCTCTCTAGAAGACATCGGGGAGTCTCTATGAGAGAAAATAGTGGATAACAAAGCTTTCTCGATTAGGAAATTAGTTAGTTCAAAGTGTAAAGATGACTTTTCTCTTACTGAATATTTTAATAAAATTCAAAGTACTATTAAGTAGCTTTCTTCCATGAAATTGGTATTTGATAGTGAGTTGCTGTAGGTTTTACTATTGCTCAGTTTCTTACCAAAGAGCTGAGACTATAATGGTGCTCCTAAGTAATTCTGTCCTAAAAGGCATACTCTTTAAGCATTTGGTTTAAACATTTTGCTTAATAAAGAACTTGGACGAAAGAATTTGAATACATCATAATCTGAAGTATTATCATTGAGAACCAAAAAGATCTATATTAAAAGATAGACGTATAAACTTCAGATATAGAAGTAAATCTAGTCGAAAAAAAATTACTTGCTATTACTTCACAAGAAAGGATACATAAAAAAGGATTGTAGAATTCAAAATAGGGATGAAAAGACGAAGTGTGAAGGAAAATTTGAAGTCTATAAAAATATTGTCGGGATAGTTAGTTATACTAAATGTAATAATTCATATCTTAGTATTGTATCTCAAGATGTAAATTGGTTGATCGATACAGAGACTCATATCATGCTACTCCACAAAGAATGCTCTACACAACTTATCAAATGGACATTTTGGTATTGTAAAAATGAGTAATAAAGACATTTCTCAGTTTAAAAAGCATGGGTGATATACATCTTGAGATATATCTCGACTACAAATTGGTGCTCAAAGATGAGAGTTATGTTTCCAATTTTTGACTTAAATCTAATATCTGCAAGAAAACTAGATGAAGATGGTTTAGGTAGTATATTTTATAATGGATAATAGAAGCTCACGAAAGTTTTTGTATGGTAGTAAGGGGAAAGAAGTGCACCACTTTATATAAGATACAAGATATATTTTGTGAATAGGCGGTGAACACAATTAAAAAAAATATTTTTCTCAAGACTTGTGGCACAGGAGGCTTGTCCACATGAGCGGGAGGGAAGTACAAATTTTTGCTAAATCTACTGAACATGAAAACTACACATTAAATACTTGTATACGTTGCATAGTTGCAAAAAGCATCGAGTTTCATTAACTAGAAATGCATCACATAGAAAGTATCAAGCACTAGAGTTGATTCATTTGAATGTTTATGGTCCTATGAAAGTCAAAAAACTTTGTTTGTGCTCTTTATTTTGTACTTGTGCTTTGTACTTTACAAATGATTGTTGCAAAATTTTTTTGCTCATATTTTAAAAACCAAAGATTAAATTGCAACTGTCTTTCAAGAATTTCATGCCAAAATTAAGGGAATTTGGCACGAGATGGTTGTTTGAAAGACTCCAAAACAAAATGATATGACCAAAAAAAAAAAAAAGAAAAAAAGAACCACACTATCATTGAATGAATTAGATGAAGGGAGGTATTAAGAACTCTGATAGTTATAATCAATTTGTCACCGTCAGCTCCCTAAAGGGTGATGTACCGAAAAGTGTGGAGAGAGAAAGAAATCTCATACAAACATTTGATAGTATTCGATTGTCTCGCATTCGTCCATATTCCCAAAGATGAAAGATTAGTACTTGGCGGCAAGATATACAATGTATTTTTCTTGGCTATATAGATGAAAAGTTCAAACACATATTATGGGATTTAGAAAACAAAGAGGTGATACGAAGCCGATGTATGGTTTTATTTAAAGATCAAATTATCAAAGATTTCAAGATGAAAGAAACCAAATAATCTCTATGAGGCTATGGATAAGAATCTAGTTCCTCCTCCAGTTATATATGATTAAGGAGTAATATAAGAATATCAAGTAGAAGTTGATACACGTCTTTAAGAATAAGAGAGGGGAGCAACCACTACAACACAATTATCACTAGTTGCTCAGTTTAGAAGGTCTATCAAAGACTTCTTCTAGTATGTACTTAGCTAATGAGTATGATATGATTACTGATACAGGTGATCTAGAAATCTACTAGAAAAATATAAAAAGGCGGTCAGTAAATTGACTAAGTAATAGCTATGAAAGAGGAAACAAGTTGGTTGCATAAAAATTTTACATTTGATCTAGAGAAGAGCTCACAGCTAAGATAAAAAGCAAGGTTGATCGTTAAGGGTTTTGGCCAAAAGAAAGGAGTTATCTTTTGACATTTTAAGCCAATAAATCACCAGTATAGGAATTATCATGGAGATTATACAACAAAATGAAATGCTTTTGAAAGGTAAATATAAGAAACCATGCGATAGTAGGAATTTTATGTTGCATACTGTAGGGAAGTAACACTTACTCAGTAGTTTCTATTCCTATATTCATATTCCTCAGTTGAAGAATGGCTAAGATCAGCTGCTTATTCTCATCTAGACACTGCAAAATAAAAAGAAAAATGTGCAGTTGAGCAGACAAACTACAGTTCTGCATAGAAAAGGAACATGAAAAACTAAAATAAGGAGATATCAGAAAAAACACATGATTTAAGGACTGAAATTTTAGCACAAGCAGCTAGAACCTGATCAGAAGCTACATATGATTTAAGAACTGAAATTTTGGCACAAGCAGCTATCAATCTACACACACAAATAGAATAAAATACTTCGCTATAGGATATTTGATGGAAAATGCACTCAAAACCCCCAAAAATTCAATTTCCCCCAATATGAAGTTTTTATTAGAACTAACAGCCAATTGATCTACAAAAAGAAGCCATATTTTCAAAGTTTTAGAATTGAAATACCCACTTCAGACATGTCCACAAACCCATTATTTACTTGACATAGTTATTTATAATGCACACAAGAAAAAAAAACAATATTGTGGTAATAATTGTCCTCTATTAATATAACTCGGAGAGCTATTGTTCACTATTCAATCTCAAAAAACTCAAACCTAGCCGCCACAACTACTTCAGGATTGGCATTATGAATGCCTTTTTACTAACATTCTGCTAAATCCTTTATTCATACTTATCCCTGAAAGGAAAAAAAATATGCTTTTATTTACATCTATCATATGGATGTTGCAGAAGTGTAAATAATAATCCAAATAAAGAACAAGGATTTATTGAAATTAAATAGATTAATTGATAAAAAGAAACTTTAGAGAGAAACAAATCAGATGATCAAACTAGAGAACATCAAGGTTTCATGTGTTTCATAGTAAGTCCTACATCTGTGGGCCAAATCAAACATCACTATCTGTGATATTTACAATTATAAATTTTGGGACTCTCAATTATCTCAAATTTACAAATTGAGATAATTAGCTTAAAAGCCATATTGCTTTCTTGAAGCCACATTGCTTTCTTTAAGGCCTCCATCACCACCATATACTCAGCCTTCATTGTAGACAAAACCACAGAAGATTGCAACGATCTCCAGCTAACTAGACCTCATGAGTACCCTATAGTTGAACAATGCTTATCTAAATCACCCGCAAAGTTAGAATCCAAATATCCCACCAATTGATCTAAATCCTTATTTTGCTCAAACTTTAAGTCAATATTTTCGATACCCATAATAACCATAAAATCCACTTTTACCACTTGCTAATATCCGTTACCAGGATAATGTATGTTCTTGCTCACCAAGCTAATGGCTGAGAGATGTCGGGTCTTGCATACAACATTGCATATATCAAACCACTGGCAACATTAGCGTTTAGGTCACGAGTCATAAACTTCCATTCCTCGTGGGCTTGTAGAGACAACTGAGAATTCAACTTAAAGTTAGGGGCTAATGATGTAATAATTAGTTTAACAGACTTATTAATATCAAACTTACTCAAGACTTCCTATAAATACTATTTCCGAGACAAATAGACTACTCCCTTCACTTTATGCCTCGATCTTCATACCTAGAATTTTTTATGCCTCTCCAAAATCTTTTATCTCAAATTTGCTTCCTAGCTATGTCTTTAACTCCTTTATCTCCACGTTGCTCTTTGATGCTATCAATATATCATCAACATACAAGAGCAAATAGACAAAAGATCCAACTTTGAGATAATTGAAGTAGATATTGTAACACTCACTTTTTTTTTCACATGATATTTGAAAGTGGGGCATTACAGATATACTGATCAAAATGACTTCTGATTTACTTATTCTTAGTTATAAACTGATCGAACTTCTTATATAATTGTCTCGGAGACTGTTTTAAGTTGCACAAGAACTTTTCAGCTTACACAATATATATTTCTTGCCAACAACCTTAATTCCATATAGTAAAGTCATAATTATATCCTCTTTTAAATCACCTTACGAGAAGGTTATTTCGACATTTATCTGAACTGGTTCAAAAGTCAGTTGCACAACCAAAGCAAGCAAAACACAAAGGGAAGAATGTTCAACAATTCGAGAGAATACCCCTTCACAATTAATTTATTTCTGATTAGGGTTACTTTTCACCACCAGTGTAGATTTATATCTGACTTCTTCTAATGAAAAAGGATCACCTTTCTCAATAAATATCCATTTGCATCAAATGACCTTCTTTCCTTTTGGAAGATCTACTAGCTCCCATATGAAATTTTTACGGATAGAATCCATCTCATCCATTGCACCCTGCTAATGGTCATTGTTCTAAATATTGGCGAAGATGAATGTTATATTGCCCAATATATCATTTTGGAGGGTTTATAGATATAATACAAAAGTCCGATATTGGCTCATATCCTCGATATATTGTCTGATATTCCATTATTCGATATGAAAACTGCCCATTTGATATATTTTTGATATTCGATATTTAGAATCTTACTAATACTCAACTTCGCCACTAACTTTAGCTATTCGATAGGTAGTAGGAACATTTTCTTTAACAAATAGAAGTTCATATGCCATCATGTCAATGAAACATACATGCTTTTTATATTTTTTGTGTCTATTTATTGCAACAAAGTCCTATTACTGCTCTTCAATATCTATCTCCTTGACATTACCTGTATCAATTTCCTCTTCATAATAACACTATCTCTGTCCTACTCTTTCGTAGTGGGAGTCTTGAATGCCACCTATTGCAGAGCACTCCTATGGTTGCTTTCACTTGAGGTATCTTATGTTGGTTCTTCAATATAATGGACTCGTTAAAAATCATATCTCTCCATAGATTATCTTCTTAGACTCAAGGCACCAGAGTCTAAATCTTTTCATTCATGTCCTGAAGCCCAAAAATATTATAAGATCAATCTTACTTTCCCTAAAATGGTAATAAGCAAGACATCCAAAAGTATGTAATCAATCATATCAGCAGCAGAATGATCAGATCATATCTCAAGTGGAGCCTTCCTTTTGTTTGTAGCTATTGGCAATCTATTAATGAAATGACTTGCATACAAAGTCTCAGCCCAAAATTCCTTATCCAAGGTAGCATTGGACAATATACACAGTACGTTCTCCCACAACGTGCGATTAATGCTCTCTGCCACCCTATTCTATTGTGGGATTTCTCTACAGTAAAGTATCAAATATTACCTTCATTACGATATAGTTTTATAAACAGAGCCGATTTGTACTTACTACCATTATCTGATTTAAGCTACTTTATATTTCTACAAGTCTAAGTTTCGATCAACTTCTTCCACTTGAGAGACATATCCAAAAGTAATGTTTGTGGCACATTGGGTACACCCAAACTCTATGCAAATAGTCATTCAGGAATGATACAAACCAATTTTAACCTACAAATGACGTTGTTTTGGTTGGACCCCAAATGTTCATGTGCACATAGTCTAGAATCATGTTAGTCTGATGAACTACAATGCCAAACTTGGCTCTAGTTTGCTTTCTGATGATGCAATGCTCATAGCACTCTAATGTTCGACTTTTTGCTTTCCTCAATAGATTTTGCTTTACCAAATATTATAAAGCATCTTCGCCAGTGTGTCCCAACCTCATATGCTATTACCATAATATGTCATCATCTGTACTTGGCATCTGTGAAGACAATGCAACTCCACCTAAAACTTTGCTACCTACAGATAGAATAAGTTCCTTTTTCAGATATATTTCATCACTGCTAAAGTGCTTTTATTCACCTTCAAATCTGAATTCACCAAAATAATCAGTAAGATCTTTGCCTACTAAGTCCAATGAAATAAGATTCTTTTTTATTTTCAGAACGTACCAAACATCCATCAAACCTAGTTACATCATGTATTTGCAGCCGAACTGTACCAGTATACTTAATTTTATAGGATATGTCATTATCCATATAAATAACTAAATCTTCTAACTCCTCCATGCTAAAATTGAATTCCAGATTGGACTGATATGGTAGGTGCAATCACAACCTAGTCAACTCATCCTTATGACCAGTCACAGATGAACATGTTAGAGCAACATTTGGATCTTCATCTCCTTTTATGTATAATATTTACTGTTGTATTCTACTTCTCCTTACTTTTGGTCAATATGGGATATTTTTTTTCTAATGGCCCTTTCCGATAATAGGAGCACCTATTTTTTTTTTTAAGGATTCTTCTTCTTAGACTTGAGCGAGATCTTCCCTATCCACCATATTTCTTATTTAAAATTTTTTAGATCTACTGCATACTATAAACGTATCCGAACTCAAATCATGAAGAACCTTATTATCGAGCGTTCGATTCTTATTATTCATCAAGACATTAGACACATTTTCAAATCTAATTTTTGACATTTCATATAGTAGGGTAATAGATACTGACATGAATTATATAGTGAGTTTAACAATAATAAGGCTTTATATTTATTCAAAATTTCTACATCTAAATTCTATAAATTGGCAAGTATCTTGTTGAGTTCATTAGATGTTGTAATACAACTGTCCCTAATACTAATATTTATTTTTTTCTCTATATTTTATTATTTAAGAATTATATTTCATGCATATTGCTCATTATTAGGTTATCAATGCTAAATTGATACATTTTCCTATGGACCCAGTAATTATAATTAATTAATTTGATTTGAGTATCTTATGGTTTAAAAGTTTAAACCTATCTTAACAAACCCTACTATATCTAACATCCCCTTGCTAACTACTTAGACCTTCTACAAAACCATCGTATGTAGAAAATAGAAAAGAAAAAAGAATAGAAAGAAAAGGAGGAGGAAACAAAAGAAAGAAGCTTTCAATATCGACTTAATTTCGAAGGGCTTTAGATCATTGAGGCAACTGCCATTTCTGCTCTTTAATTATTTAGATGCAAATCCAAATCCCTGTTCCTATTTACTTATTCTTTTGAATACTTCAAACTCAATCCTATGTATGTCTACAAGTGTCAGTTCTAAATCATTTTCGTTATTATTTATATGCGAATCAATAATCTGTATCATTCAAGAAGTGATTCTGATACTCGTATATGTTGTTCATTTTTTTAATATTTCGTATATGTATATATACGAAATATATATATATATATATATATATATATATATATATATATATATATATATATATATATATATATATATATATATATATATATATATATATATATATATATATATATATATATATATATATATATATATATATATATATATATATATATATATATATATATATATATATATATATATATATATATGGGATTACTGTAGGTGAGCCGTCAGCTTGGGAAAAGTTATGTGAGTTAGAGGAAAATCTATAATGATCCAATGATTTTTTTCAATTTTTTTTTAACAATTACTATCTCTATCTCCTTAACTTCTTTCGGACTAAATTTCATAAATTTTGGAGTTCATTTACCCTTTGATCAAGTGCATACAAAATGTTTTACTCATTGAAAACCGTTAATTTTGTGTTAAATTGATGGAGGACCACATCAAAATTAAAACCCAAGAAATTGGGTATGAGTGAACCCTAGAGGGTCGAGATCATAATCCAAAAGAATTTTTGTAAAAAAGATTATTGGAGATAGTAAAAATGAACTGCAGCTCACGTAATTTGCGTGAGTTGTCAGTTCATTTCCATTTCTCTCTCTCTCTCTCTCTCTCTCTCTCCCCCTCTCTCTCTCTCTCTCTCTCTCTCTCTCTCTCTCTCTCTCTCTCTATATATATATATATATATATATATATATATATATATATATATATATATATATCACACTAGGGTGTTTGTGTGCTACCTTCCTTTTTCATGTAACACTTGCTAGGTTATTCCTGGTTTGGTGCGCCTAGAGGATGTTAATTTATATTGAGATAGAGGAAGAAGTCTCAAAAATCTAGATGTCTACACTGGGCAAGGGGAATGGGCTCAGTAAGTGCTTTCGCTGCAAAAGGAATATGAGAAGATTCTCTTCTTTATTTACCTTTTATTGCTTTATTGAGGGGAACTTTCCTATCCTTTCTTGTCTTTGTTTCCTTCAAACTTTAATTTGTGATGCTACAATAAGGATCCTTTTATGCTTTAACATACGTGTCTTGATCGTCATTTATTGGAATAAATTTAATATTTTTATTCCATGTTACTATCTCTATGTAAGTGCATATATAATGATGTGGCAGTATTAGATATTTATTATTCATATATTTAGGCTTGGCGTATTTATTTGTAATACATCACCGAATATTACCCATACCTTAGGTTGCATAGCATTACATATATTCAGAAATAGAAGTATCTGATTTGTGTTGAAATTGAAAGAATTTCTTAGAGATGGTTCTCTATGCTTATCGTCATGTACTTATCTTCCAACTTTTGCCAAAAGTCACTTGTACAGTTTCCCTCATCATAAAATATTTTTAGTCTTTTGGTGATAAAACCTAATCATTACACAAGCCAGGTGATTTACCTTCTGCTATTCAACTTTAGTCATATCCTCTTGCTTATTCTTCTCCAACACCATCTGCAGATTTTGTTGAAACAAGCAACTCATAAATTCCCATTACCACATGCAAAAGTGTTTAGACTTATCCACATTGAACTTGACGTTCGTCACTGTGGATCATGAGTACGTTGAACACTTCGAAGACTCCCCTATAGTTGATTATGGTGTCCGATATGGTTTTCAGAAAAGGTCTAACTT
The DNA here is from genome assembly GCA_036321105.1 of Dracaena cambodiana. NCBI lineage: Eukaryota > Viridiplantae > Streptophyta > Magnoliopsida > Asparagales > Asparagaceae > Dracaena > Dracaena cambodiana. The sequence continues at coordinate 11,510,592 of JAYEPQ010000011.1, read as the reverse complement.
TTAAAAATCTCTAATAATTTTAATCTTCCAAAATCCAAGAAATCGAACTTGGATACTCTAATATCACTTACTGCGGAAGCGTAAGTAGTAATCCAAATTGAGAACTAGGGTTTATTGAGATTAAATAGTAGATAAATCAATAAACAAATAGAAACTTTAGAGAAAAACAAATTAGATGATCAAACCAGATAACATTAAAAATTCTGTAGTTCGGAGTAAGTCCTACATCCACAGGCCAAATTAAACTTCATTATTGGTGATATTTGAAATTACAAACCTTATGTTTTTCAAATTTCTCTGAGTTACAAATTGATCTTTCTTAAAGAAGACGACTATAAAAAACTCTCAAAGGGTTTGCAAAAGATAGTTCTCGAAGGAATGCAAAAGATATTGTGGGTGTCCAACCCACAAGAGGCCAGATGGGCTGGCCCATTGTCTTTTCCTAAAAGAAATCAACCTAGGAGATTTTTGATTTATAAATAGAGGAAAGAGAAAAGGGGGCTGTTGTCCTCTTTCTCTTTTCAGCTGCATGCCAAGAGAAGAGCAGCGCAGAGAAAGGAGAAAAAGAAGAAAAAAAAAAGAAGAGAAGAAAAGAAGAAAAAAGGAAGAATTTTTTTTTTGATTTTCTTTCAATTTTCAGGTGCGGTTTTCACACAGGAGCAAATTGGGTTTTCTGTGAGAAGATTGTCTAGTTGCTTCATCAACTGGGAGTTGTAGTATTCAAATTGGGGATCTTACTGCAGTTTGGATTTCGTTAAATCCTGAACTTTGCAGTAAGATATATTTCTTCTCAGAGAATTGATATTGATGATTTTCAATTTGCTTGAACTCAAGTTTTGGACATAAAGTTGAGTACTGTAAACTTTATTTTATTATAGTGGATTTATCTTGGAATTATTCCGTGATTTTTTTCTTTACATTGAAGGGTTTTTCATGCAAATTTGGTGTGTTCTCTTGTTTACTCTTTTTATGCTTGAATTAATTTTCCACTTGGTTTGCTTGGAATTATTATTTAACTTGCATGCAAACAGTAGCTTAGCCCAACAAAGTGGTATCAAAGTACAGTTTGTGTGAAATTGATTGTCTTATGTGAATAAAATGGAGAGTGGTTCAGCCACTATGATTAAACTCATGACGTCCAATTACTTAATTTGGAAACCAATGATGGAGGCATACTTTATTGTCAGAATTTGCATGACTCCATTGAGAGTGATAGTGCTAAGCCAAAAGATGAATCCAGTGGGCAGTGGGGAAAAAAAAATTGAATGGCAATTGGATATATCAGACAATGGGTTGACCTCAGTGTGTTCCATCATATATCTCAAGAGACAAATACTGAAAGACTATGGATGAAATTGGAGCATCTTTATGAGTAGAAGACAACTCAGAATAAAGCTTTCGCAATAAAAAAGCTTGTGAATTTGAAGCTGAAAGAGGAAGTCTATTGCTGAGCATTTAAGTAATTTCCAATACTTGGTGAATCAGTTGACTACGATGAAGGTAATGATAGACGATGAGTTGCAAGTGCTATTACTTCTGAATTCTTTGCCTAATAGTTAAGAGACTTTGATAGTGTCACTTAGTAATTCTACTCCGAATAATATTTTACAGCTCAGTATAATTAAAGATATCTTGTTCAATGAAGAGTCAAGAAAAGATATGAGCAGAGATTGTGCACATGCTCTTGTTAAAGAGAACAAAGGAAGAAGAAAAAGCAGATATTCTAAAGGGTACGGAAGATTCAGAAGTCAATTGAAAGAGAAAGAATAGATAAAGTGGTACCTTTATGATAAGAAAGGTCATATAAAGTGACACTATAAGGCTTTGAGAAAGAAACAGAAAAAGAAGAATCAAAAGACTTATCAGAATATCACAGTTAGTACTTTGATAGTTTTTTCTGCTAAAGAGGAGCATGTTGGCAGGTTGCGGATCCATTTGTTGAGTGGATAGTTGACTCAGTGGCTTCCTACTATGTCACTCTAAGGAGGGAACTTTTTACTTCGTACAAAGCAGGTAACTTTGGCAAAGTAAAGATGGGTAATGATAGTCATATCGACATAGTAGGAATTGGTGATGATTATCTACGGACAGATGTTGGATGCATCTTGACATTGAATAATGTGAGACATGTGCTTGAATTTGCTATCTAAACATGCCTTTGATGAAGCTGGGTATGAAAGCTATTTTGGCAATGGAGGATGAAATCTTACAAAGGGGTCAATGGGTTTTGCTAGAGGAAAGATTTATCACACGCTTACAAGACACATGTAAAGGTGTATAATGAAGTAGTAAATGAAGTGATTACACTTGAAAAGTGTAATATTTTTAGTTTATTTTATCCAAGTGTAATCCAATTTTATTGATTAATATAAGAAATTAATATAAAGTTATTTTTATTAATCAAATTCCTCATTATGATGCTTTTATAGTATTTTCTAGTATTTTTACAGGGTTTTATATGTAAGAAATCGAACTATCGAAACGTATCTCAAGAATCAGTTCAGATTTGTATAAATACAAGACTGATTGTTGACAACCATGGGATAGCTGTCGACAGTCGTCGACTGTAAAAGACACCTGAGGGTTGCTGTCAAAAAGAATGTTGAAGGAAGCGACTGCAGATTTATTTTCTAAGGATTTTTGAGAATAATTAAGAGTTTTCTTGATTGTAAAGCTATAAATAGCCATGAAACTCGATTTTGAGGGATATAGATGCATATTTAGAATAGAGTTTTATAGTTTTAGATTCAAGATTTAGTTTTAGCATTCATTCATAGAAATCAATAAAAGAATTCTTTTTATCTTTATTCATGGCTATGATGAGTATGAGTGGCTAAATTTTTGAGTTAGATCAGATGGAATAACAAACCTTAAATGATTTAATGGTATATTTTCTATGCATATTGGTTTTAATTGTTTTGAGTGCAAATTGATATTTTTAATTCTCCGATATCTTTGAAGGGATTTAGATATAATTCTTTGATGTTTTATTGTTTGACGATATATTTGTTACTTAGTTTTTGATATACCGTAGACTTTTTAAGTATGGTGTATGCTTAGACTTAGAATGTTTATTTTTGTTATTCATATTTCATACTTAAATAAAACTCAAAATTCATATAGGATTTATTGGGAGAAATTATTCAAAGATCAAAGTTTACAATTTTATATATTTTGTGCTTAATTGAATTATTTTCCGATTGTAGCAAGACCATATGATCTATGTAACTGAGATAAAAGCATAAATATATCAAGTAAATTATCCTATGGGGAGTTACATCTATCTGACTAACAGTTTTAATTAAAATAAATTTCCATCTTTAATTTTAGTTTTTAGTTAATAAAAATTTAATCTTTACTTTTATTTTTAGTACTGTAATTTATTTCTAGTGTTACACAAAAAGATCCTCGAGAGAACGATTTTGGGTAGTACTTATACTACTTACCAATCTCTTGCACTTGGGAGTGTACGATTTTGATCGTTGTCAAATTTTTAGCGCTGTTGCCGGGGATCATACTATTATATTACACTTTAGTATAGATTACGGTTCCTACGTCATTATTATTGCGATTCTAAATTTGCATGTCCAGCTGGAGGAGAACTTCAAATGGTAGACTAATTCGATCGTACTCAGATCCATACACTTCTAGTCCATCAAACACTTTGCAACATGAGTTCTAATAATAATAATAACAACATAAATAATAATAATAATAACAGATTTGGAGATAATAATACTAATGATAACCATCGCCATCATGGAGGCAATGAGAGGACTTTACGTGATTATCTATAACCCAATAGAACAATCCAACATGCATTATATTTCTTTTGAATATATGACACTTTAAAATTAAATCTAGAGTAGTCAAACTTTAACCTAAATTCTATGGGATGGATTAGAGAGTCCCTATTTGCACCTTTATGAATTTTTGCAGAAGTTTGCTCTGCCATTAATCTTCAAAATATCATTGCAGAGTAACTTAAATTTAAACTATTTCCATTCTCCCTAAAGGATAAAGCAAAGACATGACTACATTCTTTACGTCCCAATTCAATAGGAAGATGGAATGAGATAAAAAGAGAAATCTTAAAAGAAAGTTTTCCTTCATATCGATCAAATTATATGCGAAAGTAAATTCTCAACTTTTGACAGAAAGAAAATAAACCATTGTTTAAGTATTGGGATAAATTTAAAGATTTGCTTCTCTTATACCTACATCACGGTTTTGAGATATGGAGGACTGTAAGTATCTTCTATCAAGTGTTAAATACTATAACCATATAATTTGTTGAAACTATGTGCAATGGTGAATTCTTAAATACACATGTTGAAGAAGCTTGAGACTATCTTGATTCACTTATCAAGAATTCATAAGCCTGGAAAACTGAGGATATCTTGGGTAGACACCAATTAAAAGATAAACCTTAGAATATAGGCGAATTTCTTAAATTAGGGGAAACCAAAGAAGTTTCAGAAGTTTGTGTTATTTAAGAATTGCAAGGACACAGAATTCGTGAATGTCTAACACTTCCTGCTTTTAAAGAAGTATTAAATGAATAAACTAATATCTTAAACACTGCTCCTCAACCAACAAATAATCCTTATTCATAAATATATAATCCTGATTGGAGGAATCATCAAAATTCTCAATAGAAGCAGAATTCTCAACAACAATTTAATAATCAAAACAAGTCACCCACTAATCCACCTCAACTATACTCCAACCTAGTAATCAACCTTTTGTGTACCAATCCCTACCAAAGAAAAATTTTGAGGATAATTTCTTGCAGCAGAAAATGAATCACATGATCCAAGTGCAGCAATAGTTTATTTAGTTGCAGCAAACAATTAATAGTCAGAATGCAATAGTCTTCAGCGATATCTGGTCACAGATAAGCCACCTTAATTTCACATTGCAAATGAAGAAAAAGGGTAAGCAACCATCTAAACCAGAGGCCAGTATTTTAGGTAAAATCAAAGGTAAAAATATTATTACTTCTTCCATTCATAATGATATACCTGAGATAACTGCTGTAATAAATTTGAGATGTGATAAAATTCTTAATGAGCCCGTTTTAAAAAGAAACACTAAGGAGAAACAGGGCAATGATTTAGTGCATTAATCTAAAGAAGATAATTCTAAAGAACCCACTTTTACTGATTATAAACCACCTATACCATTTACTCAAAGATTAAAGTCTAAGAAAATTAGTGCATATTATGCTGATATTTTGAATATTTTCAAACATATACAGATCAATATACCTCTGCTGGAAGTGATTAAACAAGTCCCCTAATATGCAAAATTCTTGAAGAACTTATGCACCATCAAAAGAGTCACAACGTACAGAAGAAGACATTTCTCACCGAGCAGACAAGTTCATTATTTTACTTTGAGATGTCTCTTGAATATAAGAATCTTGGATGCCCTACTATTTTTTGTGTGATAGGTCAACATATTATAGAGAAAGTTTTGCTAGATTTGGGGGCTAGTGTAATTCTTTTATCATTTTAGGTTTACAAGCACCTAGATCTAGGACTTTAAACCTATATCTGTCACACTATAATTAACCAATAGGTCAAAAAGGTTTCCTAAGAGCATTGTAGAAGATGTTCTAGTACAAATCAAAAACTTTTATTTCCCTGTGGACTTTCTAGTTATCGATACTGCACCATAAAGAACTCACGTTTTTATATTCCAGTTATCTTAAGACGTCTATTCTTAACTAAGGCTAATCCAGTTATAAATTGTAGGAATGGTGTGGTAAAATTTTCATTCGGAAATATGACTTTTGAACTCAATATTTTTAATGTTTGAAAATAACCAAATATATGTAATGATGAATTGCAAGACATTAATTGCATTGAACAAATCTGCAATGAAGGAGATATCATATCATTATGCATTTGGAAAGGGCATTAACAATGAACAAAGACTTCCATGAATATCTCCAATCTGAACATATCAATGAAATAATAAAACATTAACTACTATTCACATCACGGGATGCTCAATATCGGAAGTGTATGAAGAGTTACCTCAAATTACAAAAATATTTATACTATCTGATATCCAAACACCAATATTTGAGCTAAAACTACTACCTGAAGATCTCAAGTATGCGTTTCTGCGACCTAAGGAAACTTTTTCAGTGATCATCTCAGTGCATCTTGATGAGAATCAAGAAGAGCGACTATTATCGACACTGCGAAAATATAAAGGAGCTCTTCGATGGAATATGAAATATGGCAGACATCAAAGGTATGGACCCCCTTATTTGCACATATCGCATTACTTTGGAAGATGAGCCAAGCCTATTAGGCAAATGCAATGAAGGCTTAACCTTGCTATAAAGGAAGTGGTTAAACCTGAAGTGCTGAAATTACTTGATACTGTTATCATCTATCCAATTGATAATAGTAAGTGAGTAAGTCCAACCCAAGTTGTTCCGAAAAAGAGTGGGTAACAGTAGTTAAAAACGAGAATGGAGATATGATACCCACTCGCACTACTACGAGTTGGCATATATACATTGATTACCGAAAGTAAAATCAAGTAACACTCGAAGATCATTTTCCATTACCATTTCTTAACCAAGTACTTGAAAGAGTTGCTGGGCATGGATTTTATTATTTTCTTGATAGTTGTTCTGACTATTATCAAATCGAAATTGTTTTAGAGGATCAGGAAAAGACAACTTTTCCTTGTCCCTTTGGTATGTTTGCCTTTAGAAGAATGCCATTTGGATTATGTAATGCACCCACAATATTTCAAATGCGTATGATAAATATTTTCAGCGATATTGTCGAAGATTATCTAGAAGTATTTATATATGATTTCTCTATATTTGGAAACAATTTCGAATATTTTTTAATTAATTTAGGATCTATACTTGAAATATGTCAACAAAAAAAATCTATTCCTAAATTGAAAAAAATGCCACTTCATGGTTACTAAAAGTATTGTGTTGGGCCATATAGTTTCATTTAAAGGGATGGAAGTAGATAAGGCTAAGATTGATTCTATTTCTAAAATACCGATATCTAAAACCGTGAAAGACAAACGTTCATTCTTAGGATATGCAGGTTTCTATAGAAGGTTTATAAAAGATTTTAGTACTGTTGATAGAATCTTTTCTCACCTTCTTTTGCAAGATGTGCAATTTGAATGAATGCAGGCATGCCAAATAGCTTCCAAAACCCTTAAAGAGATGCTTATCACCGCGCCAATAATGCAACCTCCAGATTGGCCACTTCCATTCGAATTTATATGTGATGCAAGCAATTATGTAATCGGAGCTGTACTAGGGCAGAGAAGGGATAAAAAGCCTTATGTGGTCTACTATACTAGCAAGACTCTAAAAAACGCTCAGATGAATTATATCACAATAGAGAAGGAGTTTCTAGCTATAATTTTCGCTCGTGATAAATTTCGTTTATATATTTTAGGCTCACATCTAGTTTTATAGATCATTCGGTGCTCAAATATCTTTTGTCAAAAAAAGATGAAAAGCCATGACTAATCCGATAGGTATTATTGCTCCATGAGTTTGATATTAAAATCAAAGACAAAAAAGGAGTAGAGAGCGTGGTTGTGGACTAATTTTTTAAAACGATAAGTTACCAATTAAGGATTCATTCCCTAATGAGCAGCTATTTTCAATTACAATAACTCCCCAGTATGCTAACATCATTAATTTCCTTGTTGCAGGTAAAATGCTAAATCACTGGAGTGCGCAAGATAAATGAAAATTCTTATACGAGGTACGCCAATTCTTTTTCGACAATCCTTGTTTAAATATTGCTCAGATAAAATCATTAGGCATTGTGTGTTTGATATGAGATTCAAAGTATAATTGCTTTCTGTCATGCAGAAGTATGTGGGGGACACTTTTCATCTAAAAGAATGGTACCGAAAATACTTCAATGTGGTTTTTATTGGCTCACAATGTTTAGACATACATATGAATTTTGTAAAAGATGTGAGTCGTGTCAGAAATAAGGAGTATTAACCAGGAAGAGTGATGTGCCTCTAACACCCAGACTTACAATTGAGATATTCAATTATTGGGGCATTAACTTCATGGGATCGTTTCCTATTTCTAAAGGATATGCGTATATCCTCGTGTCAATCGACCATGTCTCTAGATAGATAGAAGCAACATGTAAAAATAATAATCAACAGACTGTTATTAAATTTTAAAGGAGCATATATTGTCTAGATTTAGAGTACGTAAAGCCATAATAAGCGATGGGAGATCTTATTTCTGTAATAAAGCCTTTAAAAATTTAATGAAGAAATATTATATCATGCACAACATTTCTACACCTTACCACCCGCAGTTAAATGGACAAGTTGAGCCAGCTAATATGGAAATTAAGCAAATATTGGAGAAAACAGTTAATCTGTCTCGCAAAGATTGGCCGTTTAGATCGATCGATGCTTTATAGGCTTATCGTACAACATGTAAAAAACCCTTAGGTATGTCTCCATATAGAATAGTTTATGGGAAAACTTGTCATTTACCTGTAGAAATAGAGCATAACGCATATTGGGCAATTAAATTGGTAAATCATGATCTCAATACAGCTGGCCCATTACACAAGTTACAAATAAACTAGTTGGAAGAGATAAGTCGTGATGCATATGATAATTCACGCATTTCAAAGGAGAAAATGAGAATATGACATTACCAAAACATTACACGCCGTGTTTTTCAACCTTCTGACAAAGTGCTATTATATAATTCACGCCTTCATCTATTTTCGGAAAAATTGCATTCACGGTGGATAGGACCGCTCATAATTAAAACTGTGTATCCATATGGCACAATCAATATCGAAAATCCAAAGAATGGTCATAAATTTATAAATGGGGAACTACTAAAGCACTACTTGGAATTTCCAAAACACTCGGAGGAATCTCAGGATCAAGTGGATCCTCCAACATCTCATTAACAAGAACTAAATGAAAAAACTATGTATATTATTGTATATTATGTACTAATAATTTTGTTTTACAGTTATTACGTCATGAATACTCGACCAAGGTAATTTCTAAGCTCTCTCTCGTAAATTTTTACTTGTTCTTGATTAATTATATGGGTATATCGATTTATTGAGGACAATATACATTTTAACTTGGGGGAATGACTTATAAAGATAACTTAGTTTTGATACCTATGATGGTTTGTTTTCTAAAATAATTCTAAAAAAAATCTTTCATAGTTATTAACTTTAGAATTATGAACTAAATTTTAGTTTAGAATTAATTTTAGAACTATGGTTTAACAATTAGAAATTAGAAAAACATTAGTCTAGAAACTAACAAAAATAAATTTTTTTTTTTTGGCTTGACAGAAGTTCTCAATAGAGAGCCGTTGTCGAAGCAGATGTTGATAGCAAGCTCTATAAAATCAAAAAAAATTATCTGCCCAAGAGTTGTTGTCAAAGCCGCTGTTGAAATGCCTGTCGATAACCATCGGTAGAGATGCTCAGTTATAAATAGATCTTTGAGATTTTTCACAAACAAAACCTTAGACTTCTTTCTACAACACCCCATGCCCAAAATTTTTCCTTTTGACAACCAAAGCTATTCTCGCGCAATTTTTTTCAAAATTTTATCAATCTCCAAGTAAGTAAGCTCTCTTCTCTTCGATTTCTATTTAATTTGTTCTTTATAAAAGTAGATTTTTTTTTTCAAAAATCTAGATTTATTGGACGAATTTGAGTAAATCAAAGTTAGATCGTTACTTCTTGGAAGATTAGGGATAGTTTAGCAAAGTTATGAGGATTTTTTACGAATTCCGTAAAATTGTTGATATTATATGCTGAAATCAATGGTAAAAAAAAAGCAAAAATCTCACCTTTTTAGCATCATATTTTATGGGTTGCTTGTATAATTGTCATATATCAAGTTCATGTAATTATAATTACATTAAAGTGGAATTTGATAATTTTTGAAGAAGAAATTGGGAAAATATGGAATTGTGTGGGCAAATTTAACTCTAAAAATCACAATAAGAGAAAAAGCAATTAACCAAAAGAAAATCATAAATAGAATAATTATGTGATAAATTCATGCATTGTTTTTTGAAATAATTATTATACTAAGTTGTGTATTTTTGGTTAACTTTTGCAGAATGACACCAAAGAAACATACATTTTCTAAGAGTCAAAGAGCAGAATTCTCTGACTCATCTTCTCCACAAAAAACAAGACTTATAAAGGCAAATAAGAAAATTTTAGAGAAGTATGATGATTTCAAACATTGGCCCAAATGTGCAGTTGATTGCTCAAAAATAAATGAGAAGATGGCCTTTAGAGCACAGATGCAAGCTTCAGAATTAAAAGCATACACAAGGGATATACACACGTCGACATGCAATGAGATCGTGCGTAAGTTTTATACTAACTTGCAACTAACAATTGGAGATGAACATGGATACTCCATTGTAAGGGATAGGGAGATACTTTTCACAAGAGAAGAAATCGTAGGGACAATTCCTATACCTAACGTGTCTGGGGAGCACCCTTATTTTCTAGAGACTGTGAATGAGATACCAAGTGGCTCTCGCCGGTTCAAAGAGCTTTGCGAGAATTTAAGTGATATTGCATTCAATGAGAGCTTTTTAAAGGTTGACTATATCATAAAGGAGTACGTCTTGGTGAGTCTTTTTATTAAATATAACATACTACCGTCCTCCGCAATAATGGAATTATATTCAAGAAACATAGTATTGTTAAACATGATTATGGAAAGGCGCACATTCGATGTCACATCCATCATGTACTTCGCGATAATTCAATGCATGGGTCAAGCCTATGAGTATATCCAGTATCCGAGATTGGCGAAACCTCACTTCGTTTTGCTATCTCTGAAGACAAAAATTTGCATAGATTATGGAGTCCATCTATCATGAGATGAAACATTTGAACCTCCCACGCAACTATTTATGAATACCACTGTGTGATGAATCATGAGTGCCCGGCATGCCTAGTAGGAATAATAGGTGTAACAAGAACAACAACATGCTGCTACCCCACCTACCGGTCACAAAGAATAAGATTAGGAATGTGTCAAGTAAGGACAAGAACAACAAAATGCAACAGATGCTATCGTCCGACCTGTTGTAGTAACACTCTATCCGATAAATGAGTCGATTATAAGGATTACAGATAAGTTCACTGTACGAATGAAAATCATTGAAGAACGACAAGCCCAAACCGAGCATAATCAATAACGTCAATATCAACTTCTTACCAAAGTATTCAGACAAATGGCTGCTGAGAATGCTCCTGTTTTCATAGATGAGGACGAAGGGACAAGCTAGGGGACTAAAGGTTTTACCGATATAAAAAAATGCAAGTAACAAGAATATTTTCATCAGATACGTCATTGATATTGACTATAAAAGGGAGAGTTTTTTTAGAAAACCAACAAAGCCAGGTGTAATTTAACCTCAACCTCTTATATTATTTCTTAGTGTATTACTTTCATAGTTATATTTTTGATGCACTGAGGATATTACATAATTTAAGTTGGGGGTGAAATAGATACACTATATTTTACTATATTATAGTTAACTAATATAGTCTAAAATAATTCATTTCTGTGAAATAAAAAGTATGATTAAAAGTACTTTACATTGCATATTTATGAGATAGATATCTTTTATCTTAATTGAGATTTTATATCCAAAACTAAGATATATGGATACTTAAGATTAAAATCGAGTATGCACTCTGAACACTTACATGATAAGTCACGGTCTGTTGATAACAAAAAGAAAACTTAAAAGGGAGACCTATCATATATGTATTAAAAAAACTGAAAAAAAAGAAGTGAACTTGATACTTAAGGCAATATACTTTGATTGTATAAAAAATATATAGTAAGTAAATAAGAGAAAGTAAGTGTTAAGTAGTTGGCTCCGTATGCCTCAGTAAGCGTGTGTATTCACACGAACGATACTTATGAACTTTTATTATAGTCATGAGCTGAGTAACTGAGCATTTATGCTTCGATAAGCATGAATGTTCATATAAAAAACAAGTGTCTATATGTTTGACTGGAAGGGAATTACTTCACCGGCAGTGAAGGGAGTTACTTCATCGTCGCTTAGGTGGCCCAATAAAATTATTACACTTGGCATCACTCAAAAGGCAGTTAATAGAATTCTTTAATTTGTTATCTTGAATGGCGCCACGTGTAATAATTTTATTAGGCCACATAAGCGGCGGTGAAGTAACTTCTTTCACCGTCGGTGAATTTTCCATTCTCTCTCTCTCTCTCTCTATATATATATATATATATGAGAAGGGTTTCTATAAGTTTGATTGGAGTTTGAGACTTGACAAGGCTTATGCACATTCACAAGAGTGCATATGAGAGGATAATTGAAAGTATAAGTATATCAACGATACGATATAAATGATCATGATGGATACATAGGAGTATTAGATTATAAGTGATTAATTAAGATTGACATTTTCATAAAAATCTATCTCTAATTGAGTTTGATATGGAAAATAAGTGAAAACAAAAAAAAAAAAAATATAAGTATAGGAATGGTATATATAAGTAGTTAATAGGATACTAATATTTTTCATTTTTTTAGTTCATACTTATCCGTATTTTTTATTTTTATTTATTCCTTTATCTCAAATATTTCTTGATGTTTATGGGTAACATCGCTAGAAACCCTTACGAGACAATACTTATCTATTAAGATAACCTAGGAGTTTAATGGCTTGTTGCACGTACTAAGTGCAATCGTGATTTTTACGAAAGTGAGTTAGGATTTTTTTTTTTTAGGTTTTTAGTTTATTTTCTTTAGTTTATAGATTTGCTAGGGACTAACAAAATTTAAGTTGGGGTGTGATGACGCTTGAAAAGTGTAATATTTTTAGTTTATTTTATGTAAGTGTAATCCAATTTTGTTAATTAATATAAGAAATTAATAAAAAAATATCTTTATTAATCAAAATCCGCACTATGATATTTTTCTAATATTTTTGCAGGGTTTTATATGCAAGAAAATCGAAGTATCATAGTATATCTCAAGTATAAGTTCAGATATATGCAAATACAAGACTGACTATCGACAACCATGCGATAGCTATCGATTGTTTGCCATAAAAATAGCAACACTCTTTATATCGAAGTCTTTTCAATAAAAGATTACAATCTAACAGTTTTCCGTTTACAGAAAATAAGAAAAATTGCTTTTCCTCTTTGTTTAAGGCTAGGTTTCTAGGTAGCTATGGAGGACGATCCTGCTCTCCGTTAGGGGTGAGTATCGGTCGGTTCGGTTCGTTTTTTTTTAAGACAAAATCCAACTGAAAACCGAACCGAACTTATATAACCGAAACCGAACCGACCGAAAAAAATGAAAACCGAAAACCGAACCGAATTTTCAGTTCGGTTCGGTTCGGTTTTCGGTTTTTAGGGTTTGAAATTAATTATGTGATAAACACATATTTTTTATAGAAAAAATAATAATTTTCTTTCTATTTTTTTCTTTTTCTACTTATGAAAATAATAATCACATGTTTTTCATTAAAAATTTAAAAGAAATACACATTGAAAATAAATCAAAGAAAAAAATAAGCTATAATTCTAAAAGTTCGGTTTTTTTGGTCGGTTTCGGTTGGAGCTAAAGCCGCCGAAACCCGACCCGAAACCTGTAAATAATTTCTGTTTTTAAACCGAACCGAACCGAAAACCGAATAAATCGAACCGATCAGTTCGGTTCGGTTCGGTTTTGCGGTTCGGTTTGGTTTTTTTAGTTTTATGCTCAGCCCTACTCTCCGTTGGCACTCCGTACAATCTATCTCAGTTGGCTAAAGGAAAAAGAAAGGCTCTCGACTCTTAATCATAAGGGGTCACTCATAGAAGAAGATATCCGCATGTCTTCCTCTGTCTCCGTGTCTGTGTCTCTTTTGCTCCCCTGCCTTTTATAGGGGTTTTAGAGTAACATCCCGCCATATTTGTTCGACCGTTAGCTCTCACTACTCGAGAAGTGCCGTCATATTCGTTAGGCAGTTGCTCCCACGATCGAAGTAACGTTGCTGCATTCGTTTGGCAGTTAGCCCCATGATCTGAGATGGCAATTCTTCTATTCGGATCGGGTGACTTTTGTATTAAAACCCCTACCAAAAAGCTAAGGGTAGTGTTGCGAATCTCAATTTTAGATTCGCAAACCTGTTCTGTAACCACTGGGTCGCGAACCTCAATCTTTAGGTTCGCGGATCTGCTGAGTCGTGAACTTCTAACTTTGAATCCGCGGATCTGCTTTGCTTTCCAGTATTTTTCGCCGACAAAACCCCCTCCAAAGTTTCCAAAACTCTCATAATTCCTTGAGGAGTTTTCGAATACTTTGGATATAATATTCTGTGTTGGAATCTCCATTGCATTTGTAGAAATCTGTGACTCTGTATTAGCGCCACTGCTGCTTCTGAAGGAAAATGTGACTCTATGTTAGTGTCTCATTTTGCAATTCTTAGAACATACGACTCTGTGATAGGGTCGCAGATTTGTATTGCTTTAGAAGAAAATGACTCTGTGTTAGGGTCGCGAACTTTTGCTTTGGAAGGGATACGTCTCTGTATTAGGGGCGCGAGCCTTCATTTTGGAGTAGAAAACAACTCTGTGTTAGGGTCGCGAACTTTCGCTTCGGAAGGGACACGTCTCTGTATTAGGGGCACGAGCCTTCATTTTGGAGTAGAAAATAACTCTGTGTTAGGGTCGCAAACTGGAATTTCCGAAGGATCGCGAATCTGTATTAGGGACGCAAGCTTTCACTTTTTGGTTGCAGAAAGGCCGGAAGACGGTTGCTTTTTACGATGTAAGAATTGAGACGTTCTCTGAGCCGCATTAAATGAAAAGGTTCCCACGAGATTCAGGCCAGATATCACGTCTGTCTAGAGATCTCGGCCGTCAAATTATCTGCTATATAATCTCCACTTTATGAGAGAGGCTACTCTTATCTCAAGAAATTTGAAATCTGAGTTCTTCGTTTGGAGAACCATTGCTACATAGAGCCTTACTACCCGAGTCGTTTCGCTCGACAGTTCGGGTATGATCAGCTTTATATTGGTAATCCCAACAGAGAGATAAGTTTTATTGGGAATGCTCTTGAGGGAGCTCGAGCTTGGTTTCACTTCGTTGCAGGTGGAACTCAGGCCAGATTTAATCTTCCGCTCAAGACCCCAAATTTGAGTATGAGCTTCAGTTTCTGTAAGTGGTTCGCGGATGCTAATTCTGCTCTCCAGAATTTCAACATAAATCATACCAGCCTGCGGGAGATCAGAGCTTGGTATGCTCAGAGGAAAAAAGCTGACAGCACCAAAGTAGCAGGGATGGAAGATTTCGAGACAATGCATCCAATGAATCAGAACAAAGGGAAGAGGACAATGATGCACCAGTCCAAGCTGCCTCTCTTGATGCTTCTCCTGATCCGACATCGGAGAAAACTTCTCCTCAACACAGTCTCCTCCCAAGAAATCTTCTCATAAGCGGAAGAGACTAAGGCGCCTCAGTGACTTGCCTACCATTCCACAGGGGATTGATTCGGAGAGCACCCCATCTGGGACTGGCACTGCAACATCCCTTCTGGTTTCTGAGTCCCTCATTGAGGAACCCGAGGAGGATGAAGATGACTCATCTTTAACCCTCCGTTCCCTTAAAAGGCGTTGGAGTCAAGGACCTGTCATCTGCAGTGATCCTGCTCCCGTTACTCAAGAGGGTTTGACCCCCCGTATTTGTCAGGCCACTGTTGAAGTCGATGTTTCTCTGGCCATACAAGAGGGCCCTTCAGCTTCTGCCGTTGCAGACGACGAAGAACAAATCATTGGGGAGACTCACACATCAGATTCCCCAAAAGCAGCACCTCCTTCAGGAAGTCAGGATGACTATAATGTTGACAGTGATGATTTTCGATCCTCAACCCTTCCATCAGACCATGGTAAGTATGTCTATTTGAGCGAGGACGTTCGGACTGAAGTATACGGGCCTGAAGTGTTTGGTCCTGAAGTGTATGGACTTGGGGAATCCAGTGTCCAATCTTTAGGTCTGCATCTTCTTCCTTTAGCAATTATGTTATTATCAAATGATATTGTATCATTTAACTATTAACTTTCTCCTTTTGATAGCTCCAGTGTCGACTCCTAATTTGGAACACATGGGTGTGAAGGTAACTTTGTTAGATGACACCATCGTGGGTGCTGATACTGATGAGGCGACCGAAGCTGCTACTTCCGTCGTTGGTACTATGGAAATGTGATCCCCGAAACTACTGTGTCCATGGTTTTGGTTACAGCTATTCCGACTGATGTTATGGTTCAGGAGGCTGTAATTGATAGCTCTGCTGAAGTCTCTAGAAGTTCTGTTCTTCCTGGTACTAGCTTGGTTGCCCCTATACAACAGGACGCAGATCAAACCGCCTCTGCCTCAGCCAGTGTCAATCCTTCTCATGCAGAGATTGACATGCTTGAGATTGATCTATTGAAGGACACAGTGGAGACTTTCCTTCAATTTCTGGACTGCTGTGTTGATAAATACTGAAGGGGGCTTCCTTTGCTTGACTTGCCAAAATTCTTAATATTTACTTAACTGGTATTATCAGCATTGGTGGAGAGGATAAGGCTGCTCCTTTTAGGCTTATGATAATTCAGCTTCAAAAGCATGCTGAATTTCTGTCAAAAGCCAGAAGTGCTGATAAATCTGAGACAGTGAAAATTATTTCCAGAAGCTGAAAGAGAAACAGTTTAAGTTCCAGAAGGAGACTCAGGAGAAGGCAAATGCTTACAGAGCCTCTTTATAAAAGGATCAATCAGACCGTGAGTCTTTAGTTCTTCAATTGGAACCCGCTGCTTCAATTGTCAAAGACCATGACCAAGCTATTATTAGGACTCAAGAGACCATCACCAAGGCTCAAGCTTTCTTGGCCAAAATCATCAAGGAGCGCGATGAATCAATGAGGAACCTCGCCACCTTATCGCGCCAGCGGGACAATACAACCAGAGATCTGCAGGCGATACAAGTTGAATTGGATACGCTGGAGGCTGTTGCAGCGCAGATCGTTATTGCCAGTGACAAGGAATTGCATCGTCAAGCTACTGTTCAAGCTTATGAGATCCTTCAGCAAGATATTGACGATGCAGAGGAGAAAATAAAAGCCCTCTTGAATCATTGAGTTGTGGAAAGTTGTATATGCATATTTTTTTATTCTTTTGCTGTTCCTTCTTTCGTAACAGTCCCCTGACATTTGTTGTGCATGGTATGACTCCTTGCTTATGTAGAGAACTTAAACTTGGTTTTGTATTTCTAAGGCATGACCTTAACATTTGTTTTTGAAGACTTGTAATAAACTCGTCCTCTCGCGTCTGAAATTTGCGATTCTCTGTAAAATTCTGGTATCCGTGTATTTGTCACGTGACTTTCACAGATCTTTGTCAGGTTTGCGACTTCACATTTGGAGGTTCGCGAGTTAATAAACCCATAGTAAATGCACGATCCTGACTTCCAAGAATCGCGAGCTTTTGGTTTGTGCTGTTCCACCCAGAAATTCGCGGATTCATGCTAAATTCGCGATCTTGGCTCTTGCGGACTTGCATTTTTAGGTTCGCGGTATTGCGCCTAGAAACTAAACGCGATGACTCAAAATTCTTCGAAATTTGTAAAGACTTCTACGAGCCTTGAGACGAAGCCGTCGGGCGTGGAATCCCAAGCGTTGCATGTCTCTATTAATGACGAGATATCCGGGCTACGATATCTAAACGTCCCATAAAACAGTAATAAATTTTGTTAAGATCTGAACTGAAAAACTTGACCGAAGATTTCGGTTTTATCTCTTCTAAACTGAAGATTACGACCACTAGGCCGTCTCTATAAGACACATGATCTCTTCAATGGAAAATCATTAAGCCGTGAGAAAATTTCTTCCTAACTCTCTTCTCTTCCTTTCTTTTGTAGCCGATCTAGTGCAACCATATTTTCTTCTTCTCCAATCGAAGTGATGGATAAGAGTTGGCATGTTACAAGACCTCCAGACTGCATCAATCCAGAAGGGTGTTCCACCGAAAAGGTTCTTCTGACCGTAGTCATTTTCCTTAATTAAGGTAAATCTCTTCTTCTGATTCATATCCTCCTCTTCCTTCTTTTTTTTCCCCTCTTTTTTTTTAAAACAGGAATTTAACTTGGCTACAGGAGATAACCGTAGTCATTCTCCTTAACAATGACGCAGACCCGATAGGCTCGTAATTACTTCCAATACCTTAAGGGGCTTGGAAGGTCTCATGTATTTTTCATGAGAGAAAAGATTTCGGTTCTGTGGTATTATTTTTCTTCTTTCCTAGTACTCCACAAGGTTGGGGTACTAATGACCAGGACCTTGAATTTGTGCAACCCCTCACGTTATACATTTGGGGTGTGCATTTGGTATGCTAGTTTTGAACTAATCAAGTCACTGGCATCATCACTGGGAGAACCAACTAGGAGGTCTCTAATCGTGGTCGGAAAGAAGAAACAAGATTGTGCCTTTAAGCCGTCCTAAAAAAAAAGGAGGCTACAAGAGCAAATTGGAAGTGGAGGACATGGAGCAAACTTTTTGATCCGAGCCATGCCCAAAAGAAAAAGCTACAGAAGCAAGCCTGTCATTCCAAAAGAAGAGCCTATAGGAGCAAACTTTTTGATCTGAACCATACTGAAAGAGACGGTTACAGAAGCAAGTTTGTCATTCCAGAAGAAGAGTCTGCGGGAGTAAACTTTTTGATCTGAACCATGCTAAAAGAGATGGTTACAGAAGTAAGTTTCCTCTCTCTTTTTTCGTATCGGTGATTTGTATCTACTCTTGTTGACTGTACAACACTTAGAGAATTCTCTGTAATTTTGCTCTGATGATGAATAAAGAAGATCTTTTCTTTTTACGTAACAAGAGTGTCTGAAGGATGATTCTGATATTGATTACCAGAGATAACTGTTAACTTGACTATCTCAAAATGAATCACAATTTTCTAAATACCCGAAATTACTGTGAATGAAAGAACTTCTTGTTAACAAGTTTGGTCGCCAAAGGTGTTTTTTTTGCTCGACAAATTTGATAGAATGAAAATCTGGTTCGCCAGAGGTATTATTTAACTTGGCAAATTTGGTAAAAAGAAAATCTGGTTCGCCAGAGGTATTATTTAACTTGGCAAATTTGGTAGAAAGAAAATCTGGTTCGCCAGAGGTATTATTTAACTTGGCAAATTTGGTAGAAAGAAAATATGGTTCGCCAGAGGTATTATTTAACTTGGCCAATTTTGGAAGAGGGGAAAATATGATTCGCGACCTAAAGATTTTTAGTCTGGAATCAAGAATCTTCATTAATGAACCTCTGATTACAGAGAAACTTTTTGTTCATAATTTGCATAGAACTACCCAGGCTGTATTATAACTGGTGTTCTGCAATTTCACAAAGAGTAATACTTTTTCAAGAATTTACCGTTAATTGGCATTATAATCTTATCACCATTCAGCTTCGCCAACCGATATGCACCGTTAGAATAGACAGTATCAATGACAAAAAGTCCCTTCCACTTCGGCTGGAACTTTCATCTTGGCTTTTGGCTAGTTATGATCGGTCTTCTGACTGACAGGACCAGATCACCTTTCTTGAAAATTTTTCGCTTAGCCTTTTGTTAAAGGTTCTGGAGATCCGCGCCTGGTATAGCTCGATATTCTGTTGAGTTTCTAAGCGCTTATCATCCAAAACTTCTAATTCTTGGAGACTTTGTTGATATCTTTCTTCTTGCGTCATTTTAGTTATCAATGTAACTCGTAATGACGGGATTTGGATTTCCAAAGGCAAGACTGCTTCTGACTCATATACCAAAGAGAAGGACGTGACATTAGTGGGAGTTCGGACTGTGGTGCGATACGCCCACAGGCATTCTCCGAGCTTTTTGTCCCAGTCCCTTTGATTGGATGACACAAACTTTTTAAGAAGTTTTATAATGGTCTTATTGAAAGTTTCTGCTAGACCATTAGTTGTAGGGTAATATGGCGATGAAGCTACATCCTCGATCCTGTACTTGTTGCATAATCTAGAATACACTTGGCTCACAAACTGGGGTCCGTTGTCATGAATTTTCTTCTGGGTACCCCGAAGAGATAAAGCACATGGTGCTTAATGAATTTGATAACATCTGACGATTTTACTTCGGTTAGGGAAATAGCCTCAGTCCATTTCGAAAAGTAATCAGTTATGGCTAAAATGAACAGGTGTCATCTTGTTTATGGCGGAGAAATTGGCCCTACGATGTCTATACCCCATTGTTCAAACAGCTATGACGTAGCCGTTGGGTGAAGATACTCCGGAGCTTGATGTATAAAGTCTGCATGTATTTGGCAGGCCCTACACTTCTTGGCGTAGTTAACCACTTCTGTCATTATCTTGGGCCAGTAATAATCCATTCTTCGGATTTTATCCCAAAGTTTCGGCCCTGGCTGGTGTGCTCCGCTGATGCCAGCATGAGCTTCTTCGAGTACCTTTTGAGCTTCGCGGTTGGAGAGACAGCGAAGTAAAATTCCGTCGTAAGATTTCTATACAATGTTTGGAGTTCTGCGTTGTAGTAGAACCGGACAGCCCTTCTCTGAATTGCCCTGGCTTCTTTTGGACCTTCAGGTAATATCCCGTAAAGGGCATAGTCTATATAAGGAAAATGCCAATCCCTCGGTTCTAGACTTGATTTAAAAGCGTCAGCTTCGTCTTCCTGTGGTTTCTTCATTTCTTCTTTGAGCTCGTCCTTTGAACAAAATAATTCTTTGCTTCCTATCGTAAAATGCCTCCTAGCATGCTTGGGCAAGGCTAATGTAGCAGCCAAGAAAGCTAGCGAATCTGCATAACTATTTCGGTGGCGCTTTATGTGGCTGATATAATAACCATCGAAACCATCGGCGATCTTGATCACTGCACGATAATACGGCCGGAGGTCTTCATGTTTGACCTCATACTCCCCTTTTACTTGATTCACAATAAATTGAGAGTCCCCATATGCCTCCAAATATTTGACCCCCAGTTGTTTGGCTATTTTTAAGCCGATTAGGAGGGCGTTATATTCCGCGACATCGTTTGAGCACGAGCTTGTTAATGAATAAACTCGAGGAATGATTTGGTTGTGGGGGAGACGAAAACAACTCCTACCCCCGCTGTCATTCTTCCCTCAGATCCCATTCGGGAGGCACCATCAAAGAAAAGTTGTCATACACCTTTCGAGACTGTATTTGCCTCGGAAGACTTTTGCGAGTCATCCTTTTCTGGAATCAAGTACCATTCTTCTAACTCTCTCAGGATTTGCTCATATAACTTCAAGCATACCGGGATTGGATGTTCGGCTAAGAAGTCAGCCACGGCCTGTCCTTTAATAGACTTCTATGGTACAAAGTGCATATCATATTACAACAGCAAAATAGCCCAATTGGATAGTCTTGAACTTAATGACCCGGGTTTAATCATTAGTATTCTCAGGGAGTTAACTCTCGATACAACGTGGATGGTTTGTCCAGCTAAGTAGTGCCGCATTTTCTGTATTGTGAATACCAAAGCTAGACATTCTTTTTCTACATGATTATACCGGTGTTCCGCCCCGATCATCATTCTGCTGAGATAATAAATAGCTTGTTCATGGCCTGACTCATTCTTCTGCGCTAGCAAAGCGCCCAAAGAATGGTCCATAGCCCTTACATATGCAAGAAAGGCATTCCCGAGACTGGGGATACGAGTACTGGTGGCTTTGTGAGATATTATTTGATTTCTTCAAAAGCCTTTTGGCATGCATCATCCCAGACAAATGACACTCCTTTTCTCATTAATCTGGTGAAGGGTTGACATTTACCTGACAAATTTGATATAAATCTGCGGATGTATGCCAGCCTACCCTGCAATCCCCTTAACTCCTTGAGGTTACGGGGAGGTGGCATGTCTTGGATAGCCTTGACCTTATCTAGATCAAGATGTATTCCTCTTGACGTTACGACAAAACCGAGGAATTTTCCACTGGAAACCCCAAGGAAAGACTTAGTTGGATTCATTTTGAGCTAGTGCTTCCTCATGAGGTCGAACATTGTCTTCAAATCCCTCAAGTGATCATCTTTGTTTCTGCTATTAATTGCTAGGTCATCTACGTAGCATTCCACTGTTTTCCGGAAGTGCTCTTGGAATATTGCGTTCATGGCGTGTTGATATGTAGCACCTGCGTTTTTTAAGCCAAATGACATGACTGTATAGCAGTATACCCCGAGTGGTGTCCTGAAAGACGTATGCTTCTCATCATCAGGGTACATCTTTATTTGATTATACCCCGAGAATCCATCAATGAACGTCATATGCTCATATCCATAAGTATTATCTATCATAATATCCGTGATAGGTAACGGGAACTCGTCTTTAGGGCAAGCCTCATTCAAATCCCTAAAGTCTATGCAAGCTCGGATTTTTCCGTTTTCTTGGTCACGGGAACTATATTCGCGACCCAATCAGGGTGCTGTTCCTCTCAAATAAAACCTGATTCAATCAACTTCTTGATTTCAGCTTTTATAGCTTCCATAATCTCTGGGCGGAACCTTCGCTGCTGTTGTTTTACTGGTTTAGCCTCTGGCCGGATTTTCAATTTGTGAACCGCCACACTTAGATCCAACCCTGGCATTTCCTCATAACTCCAAGCAAAAATATCAATGTATTCGCGAATGAGGGATATCAATTCCTTCCTTTCTTCCGAGGATAGGTTCTCATTTATAAATATAGGTTTAGGATTCTTTTCATCTCCCATATTAATTTGGATCACTTTATTTTCGGTTGGGGGCTCACGCTGTTCAAATTAGATCTCCCACTTCATTTTAAGATGCTTGGCCCAGGGGTCGTCTCTTGTTGACGAGGTTTCCTTTAAGTCTTCGTCTTCGTGGATCGCGGAAGCCATATTCGCAGACATTTCGCGGAAAATCACACTAGTACTGACATCTGAGTCCCAGCATGATGATTCTGATGAATGATCATACTGTCCTTCTTCGGTTTTCTCTCCTGAGGAGGTTTCGGGAGTGGTGACGTATCCCAACCCCCTGCAGGTTTTCTAGTAATAATCCGGCATTTTCCCTTCTGGACGAAAGGTTGAAGGATTGTCCTTCTTCCTTTTCCGAAGTTCAACCCCCTGCCTTCGGTTAGATTATATCCCATTTTCTTCATTAATTTACGAGAATTTTCATCGTAATGGAAGAACTCGGGTTTTTCTTGTTCTTTCTCAGAATCTAAGCATTTATTTTTGTTCTTGTGACTTGCTCTTTCAAATACTATGGCCTTTTGGGTTCCGTTCAAAAATGACCTGGTTAGCACTTTCAACGTCATAACTTAATTCGTGTAAAGATGATCGAATAGGTGCTTAGAAGGAAGTTAGAGAACATATCTCATTTACACAGTCGCTGAATGCATCTGTGCTAGTGCTTGAGGGCTTTGAATCAACACCAGAAGAATAAGCAAACTCTAAATTTTTATTTATCATCCATTCACCATCAGAGTGAATGGCGTTATTTACATCAAGGCCTTCAAGTCTTATCACAATGGGCTTATCATCCCAAATTACATCCTCGAATTCCGAATCTTCGGATCTTGATTCTGTATCAGCCTCCTCGCCACTATCAGAGTCATCTGGAACAGGTTGGTCTGAAACACCGAACACATTTTGATACAACAACGCGTCAGTGAAGTAGTTTTCAACTCCCTTAAAGGGTTATTTTTCTGCAATGAGTGTTTTTACGTTCGCATCTTTGTCGACGTACTTCATGCATTGGTGTAATGTGGAGGGCACAATGAGATTGCTATAGATCTAAGGCCTCCCCAATAGTAGATTATATGATGTGTCCGCATCTATCAGGTAACACGTGACTTCCATCTTTGGATCGCTGATTTGACACTTGAGCTTTATTTTACCCAGCAGTGTACTGCCGTTAGCATTGAATCCGAAGATAGTAGTGTCGGTTGCTGCCAATCTATTCATCGGAACTCCATGATATCGTAGCATCCTTCGGGGCATGATACTTAAGGCCGAGCCTAGATCAACTTGAATGCGCTCGATCTCTGCAGATCCTATGTATCCCTTGTAATACAGAGGGCGGTGATATTTATTACTCCTGACTTGCATATCTTCCGGAGAGAAGATGATGCAAGGGATGCTTTTACCAGAGACCTGGTAACATGTCGCACAAAGAGATTCTCCTTCCTCAATCGTCTCCGGTATTTGCGTCTAGAATACTTTTGAATCTTGCAGAGTTTCTCTCAAAGCTTCTCTAGTAGACTTAGAGAGTTTCAGGAGCTTGTACAAGGTTATCCTTGTGGGAATGTTGGCCAACTGTGTTAGAATGTCGAACTGGAATGACTTCCGCGAGTCCTCTGCAGGCTCTTTTCCCTTCTTCTTCAGAACTTTATCAAACTTAGCCTCTTTTTGTTTGACTTTCTTTGGAGATGGTCGAGAATCCATTGTCTGTCCGTAGTTCTTCAGGTAATCTTTTCCTGAACGGGTTCCCGCGGGAGGAGGATCCGCGTCAGCCACCAAAGAATTTCCGATTTCCTCTTCCGAAACAGTCAAAGCAGGAATGACTCCGTCATCTCTTTGTCTCTTTCCAGATGAACTGGAAGTCCATTGTTCATCACTTAGGAGGTTCGGATGCACCCACAGTATCTCCTCCTATCAGTTTCAAAGGGAAACAATCCTTTCTTTTGCTGTTGGTGCGGATCAAAATTTACGACCTGCATCGTGCCTTTAGGGATGGGTTGCACTCCATCTTGGACTGTTGACTCTATTCAGTTGGGTACTTTGCCGAACTTGACAGTCACCATGTTCGCAGTCACCTTCTTCTGGTGCTCTTGGAGTTTGATGACATTAGCGCCACTAAGACTTGAATTTTATCCTTAAGGATATAGCAGTTTTGGATAGGGTGGTTAATGATCTTATGGTAGACATAGTAGTTAGTATCATTAAATTTCCCTACTTTTTCTAGACGTTTAGACTCCGGCAGCTTTAGCATCTTCTTACTCATGAGGAGGTTGAAGATAGTCTTTGTGTGCTCATTTTTAAAGGAGTATTGCTTTTGCGGTATTCGTGCTTGAGGAGGGCGCTTCGGGGAAGTCTTCGCGGGTTGTGGCGTATCAGTGACCATTGTCTCCTTTCCCTTATATCCTCGGGGTCGGGACTTATAGTTGTTATCGCCACCTCGCTTCTGTTTCTCCTTGCCTCCTTCTTCAAATCTTTGCGCAATTTCTTTAGCTTCTTCTGCTTCTTCAGCTTGCAGGGCGAGATCCTTCTAAGTTGAGGACTTCACTGCTCCCATTCTGACTAGAATCTTAGTCGATAAATTATGTCGACAGGTTTCTACCAAGATCTTTTCTGGCATCCCATGCGGACATCTGAGAGAATCGTTTCGAAATCTTTAGATAAAGTCCCGAGCTGACTCCCCTTTCCTTTGTTTAGTGGCTAAAAGTGCCGGCATTGACACCTCCATATCATCTTCATAGAACCTGGTAAGAAAAGTTTTCTCCATGTCGCTCCATGAATTGATGGTCCCTGGCTCTAATCTCCGGAACCATTCAAAAACTAGTCCCGTTAAGGTACTAACGAATACCCTCGTAATAATGGGGTCATTTCCGGCTAAATGCCCAATCTGCGATTTAAAATAGTAGAGGTGCTGGTTCGGCGATCCTTTACCATTGAAAGACTTGAGCTTCAATGGTTTATAACTTTTTGAGAACGGCACACTTTCCCATTCCACGGGATACGGCCTTACCACGCCGAGTTCTTGTAAGTCGCTCTTATGCATTCATTGATTTTGGAAGCTCTCCATCCAAACAGCATTCGCGTTCCCTTCTTGATGCATGGAACGGTTGTCATCATCCTCATGATTCTGATTCTTTTTCATTATTGTGAAGACCCTCTTCTTCTGTCTTCTTTCCCTTATCAGTGCGAAGACGTATCCTTCAATCTGGTCTTCTTCAGCTCTACCAGGATATGTAGCATGTCCTTGAGCTCGCTAATAACATCTTGCTGTTGTTGGATATTCTTATCTTATTCATCCATTCTCCACATAAACTCTTATGAGATGTTGTTTTGAGTCATATATGCAGAGGCAGAGTCTTCTAGGAATGAGTCGGATGTCTGCGATTCAGCCATAACATATTTGACTATATCTTCTTCATCAGAAGAGATTCCCGCCATCTGTCTATAATTCATGAGGACTACCGTCCCACTTTTGACTCGAGTGTTTCGGAAAACTATTCGCTCTTCATTGAATAGATCCTTCGAACTCGAAGAGAGCTCTGGGTCAGAAGCTTCTCCTTCGAAGACTTTCTTCGCCTTCTTTTTCTTCTTCTTTTCTCCAACGCTTGTCATGTTGGATGACACTGCAGGATATTCTGGCTCAGCAAACTCAAGCCTGTTTCGTCGCCTCCTCTTCACCAGTTGGGATGAAGATGTCGATGGAGCCGACAATCGATGAAATACCGAGGATCTGGTATGGGCTGAACAATGACAGTGAGACAGTACTGCATTGATTAGTCATTCACAGTGGCAGTGAAATACGTATGATTCTTTCTTTTTTCTGTTCAGGAGTTCCCAAAGATCTCTTGCACTGGAACTCTTCGTGATGGCATCATTCGTGAGAGATAGCTTCGGGAATGGCACAGTTGCAGCCTTGCAGATGGCATGCATTTTTCGCGAATTTGAGGTTCGCAGGTTCCGCGAGCTTCGTCAATCACGTGATTAGACGTTCTCCCTGGAACACGAGGGACTTGGATGAATGCTCCACATTTCTGATCATGGATAACTTTGATGGACTTACTCCACTTCCTGTAGGAAACGTGAGTAAATCCTTCCGCGTCTCGATCAACCTCGCCTTTTGGCTTCCATATTTGTGTGGTAAGTTTTTGCCGGGATGAGTTGGAGGTTTCCTTTTGTTGCGTGATCTTGCAGAGGGCACGAACTTTGCTTCTTCTTAGATTTCTTCTCGTTGTACAAATGAGAGGAACCTCCTTCTCCGTATCACAGTCTCGCGGAGCGGATAGTGGTCATTTCCCCTTGTTGAAGCGGGGACTTTGGTCCACTTGGCTTGAGAGACCAAGAGTCTTAGTCGAAACTGGCATAGAGCCTAATGTTGAGGAGGAGGGTTTCAGACTAACTTGGTCCATTGGCTCCCTTATTACCATTAAAGTCTCCTTGGAGATTGATCCCTTGGAGACTTTACGGTATCCTCTTAGGGAAGTAGGGCTCTTGGAGCCTGAAGAAAGGAACTCTTCGTACCTTTCCTGGTCGACGTGAATGGTGAGCGAGTCGACCATACTACCAACTGAAATGTTGTCGGATTGAGCTACCACCAGATTACCGGAGGTGATGGTTGTCCCCAGCGGAGTCGCCAATCTTTTGTTCGCCATAAAAATTGCAACGCTCTTTATATCGAAGTCTTTTCAATAAAAGATTACAATCTAACAGTTTTCCGTTTATAGAAGATGAGGAAGATTGCTTTTCCTCTTTGCTTAAGACTGGGTTCCTAGGTAGCTATGGAGGACGATCCTGTTCTCCATTGACACTCCGTACAATCTCTCTCAGTTGGTTAAAGAAAAAAGAAAGGCTCTCGACTCTTGATCACAAGGGGTCACTCTTAGGAGAAGATATCCGCCTGTCTTCCTCTATCTCCGTGTCTGTGTCTCTTTCGCTCCCCCACTTTTTATAGGGGTTTTAGAGTAACGTCTCACCATATTTGTTCGACCGTTAGCTCCCACTATTCGAGAAGTGTCGTCATATTTGTTAGGCAGTTGCTCCCACGATCGAAGTAACGTTGCTGTATTTGTTTGGTAGTTAGCCCCACGATCTGAGGTGGCAATTCTTCTATTCGGGTTGGGTGACTTTTGTATTAAAATCCCTACCCGAAAACTAAGGTTAGTGTCGCAAATCTTAATTTTAAATTTGCGAACCTGTTTTGTTGCCACTGGATCGCGAACCTCAATCTTTAGGTTCACGGATCTGCTAAGTTGCGGACTTCTAATTTTGAATCCGCATATCTGCTTTGCTTTCTAGTATTTTCTGCCGACATCGATAGCTGTCGACTGTAAAAGACACCCGAGGGTTGCTGTCAAAGGGAGCAGTTGCAAATTGATTTTTTGAGGGTTTTTGTGAAGAATTAAGAGTTTTCTTGTAAATAGAATTTCTATTAGGGTATTGTAAAGTTAAAAATATCTATATAACTCAGATTTTGAGGGATATAGAATTATAGATGAATATTTAGAATAGAGTTTTATAGTTTTAGATTCAAGATTTAGTTTTTATACTCATTCATCGAAATCAATAAAAGAATTCTTTTTGTCTATATTTATGGTTATAAGGAGTATGAGTGATTAAATTTTTGAGTTGAGTCAGATAAAATAACAAATCCTAAATGATTTGCGAGTACATTTTCTATGCTTATTGGTTTTAATTGTTTTATATGCAAATTGATACCTTTGATTCTCCGATATTTTTGAAGGGATTTAGATATGATTTTGAGTTTTTGATGTTTTATTGTTTGACGATATAATCGTTACTTAGTTTTTGATATACCATTGACTTTTTAGGCATGATGTATCTTTAGATTTTGGACGTTTATTTTTATTATTCATATTGTATGCTTAGATAAAACTCAAAATTCATATAAGATTAATTGGGAAAAATTATTTAAAATATCAAAGTTTACAACTTTATATATTTTGTACTTAATTGAATTATTTTCTGGTTGTAGAAAGACCACCTGATCTATGCAATTGAGATAAAAAGTATAAATATATCTAGTAAATTATCCTATAGGGGAGTTATAACCATCTGTCCAATAATTTTAGTTAAAGTAAATTTTCATCTTTAATTTTAGTTTTTAGTTAATAAAAATCTAATCTTTACTTTTATTTTTTGTACCATTATTTATTTCTAATGTCACACAATTACAAAATGATCTTTAAGAGAAATATCTTAGGTTACTACTCTTCTACTACTTACCGGTCTCTTACACTTGGAAGTGTACGATTTTAATCGCAGTCATGCAACAGGAAATTTTTATACCAGACTTTTGGCACAAGCAATTAGCTCACATGAGTGGGAAGGGATTGCAGAGTTTGATAAGGACATCGCTTATTCCTCTCGTCAAAGGTACACAACTCAATCCTTGTGATTTTTGTTTACTTAGTAAACAACATAGAGTTTTATTGATGTATGTGGTCCTATTATAATGTAGAAAGCCCTATCCTTTGAACACCCTCTAGTAGAAAGCCTAACAGTTGGATTTGGTTAATTATAATGTATGTGGTCCTATTGAGATGGAATCTTTATGTGGTAATAAGTATTTTCTTACTTTTATTGATGATGCTTCAAAAAAATTGTGAGTATTTTGTTTGAGATCAAAAGACTAGTTTTTTAGCACTTCAAGAAGTTTAATGCTATAGTGTAATGGGAAACCAGTAAGGTTTTGAAGTATCTCTAGACTGACAACGGAGGAGAATACACATCTAATTTTTTTGAAGACTACTACTCAGAGTATAGAATTAGGCATGAGAAAACAGTTTCTGGCACCCCACAACATAACAATGTGATAGAGAGGATGAATTGCACCATCGTTGAAAATGTCAGAAGTATGTAAGGATGGCTGATATGCTTAATTCATTCTGGAGTGAAACTGTTCGTACTGGGTGCTACCTAATCAACCGATCTCTATAAGTTCCTTTGGGCTTTGAGATTTCAGTGAAGGTGTGATAGGGAAGGATGTTTCCTACTCTCACTTGCAGGTGTCTGGATGTAAGGTATTTGTACACGTGCCTAATGAACAACGGTTGAAGCTTGATGATAAAGCCAGTCCTTGCAATTTTATTGGCTATGGGGATGCAAAATTTGGTTACAGGCTATTGGATACAGAAAAGAAGATAATCATCAAAAGTAGAGATGTGGTTTTTTGTGAAAACCAGAATATAACAAATCTCAAGAAATCTGAGAGTATATAATGTGCTGTTGAAGGTGTTCCTAAACTTATACTGTCTCTTTATCTCTAGACATTACCACTCAGGAGGGAGATATGCATGTTGACAGATATGTTGATGATCCAGCAGTGGTTGAGGAAGACAATGCAGAGGATGTTGGGCCGAGGAGTAACTTACACCATCGGTACCTCAGCTTAGAAGGTCTACTAGGGCGCATCGTCCATCAACCAGATATCCTGAATCATATTATATTTTATTAACTGATGTGGAGAAGTCATAAAGTTTTTAGGAAGTGCAGTCTCATAAGAACAAGTAGAGCTAGATGAAGGTTATAGGGGGATGAGATTAATTCTTTCAAGAAGATTGAAACTTATGAGTTACTGGAGCTTTCTAAAGGTAAAAAGTCGTTGAAAAATAAATAGTTGTTCAGGCTGAAGAAAGATGGTGCAAAAAGCTCGATTGGTTGTGAAAGGCTTTGAATAGAAGAAAGGCATTGACTTCGATAAAATATTTTCTCTAGTTGTCAAGATAACTTCCATTCAAGTGGCTTTTGGGCTTAGCAGCCAGTTTGAATCTTGAGTTTAAACAATTAGATGTGAAGATTGCCTTTCTCCATGATGATTTGGAGGAAGAAATCTATATGGTTTAGACATAAAGTTTTAAAGTTAAAGGAAAGAAGCAGATAATTTGCAAGTTGAAAAATAGTCTGTATGGGTTAAAGCAGGCTCTGAGACAATGGTATAAGACGTTTTACACTTTCATGATGGGTCATGATTATACACTAGTAGAGGCAAATCACTGTGTGTATGCCAGAGAATTCTATGGTAGTAACTTCATTATCCTTCTACTATATGTAGATGAGATGTTGACAGTGAGGCAAGATATGTAGCTAATCTCCATTTTGAAGGTAGATTTATTCAAGTTCTTTGACATGAAGGATTTTAGTCTAGCACAACAAATTTTGGAGATGTATATTCGTCGTGATAGAAAAATTAAGAAGTTATGGCTATCACAGGAGAAGTGTATAGAGTGAGTACTAGAGAGATTTAATATGAAGAATGCTAAACCTGTTGGGACACTACCTGATGGTCACTTCAAACTTAGCAAGAAGACTTATCCATCAATAAAGGAAGAAAAAGAAAGTATGGCAGTTATTCTTACTCCTCTACAGTCAGGAGTTTGATATATGCTATGGTTTGTACATGACCAGACATAGCTCATGCAATCGGGGTTGTCGACAGGTTTTTTGTTAGTCATGCTAAAGATCAATGGGCAGTAGTAAAATAGATCTTTAGATATTTTAGAGATAGCTCCAAGATTTGTTTGACTTTTGGATGCTCAGAACCAATTTTGGAGGGTTATGCAAATGTAGATTTGGTGGGTGACCTATATAGTAGAAAATCTACTTCAGAGTTCTTGTTTACTTTTGCATGGGGAGCCGTATCTTGACAGCCCAGGTTGTAAAAGTGTGTTGCCTTGTCTATATTGCAGCAGCTGAAACCAGAAAAATGCTTTGGATGAAATGGTTTCTCCAAGATTTGGATTTGAAGTAAGATGGGTTTGTAGTTAATTGTGACAGTCAAAATGCGATAGACTTGAGAAAGAACACTGCTTACCATTTGCGGACGAAATACATTGAGTGAGATACCATTGGCTATGGCGAACAGTGGCGAAAAAGTTGATATTGTTGAAAAAGATTCATACTGAGAAAAATTCAGCTGATATTATGACAAAAGTTGTAACTAGAGAGAAACTTAAGCTTTGTGCCGGTTTGGCCGACATGAACTCTAACTAATATTTTAGAGGCCAGTCTCCTTCCTTTGTGGGCTAGAGGGAGAGATTGTTGTGGGTGTCTAGACTACAAGAGGCCACATAGGCTAGCCCCAAGGTCTTTTCCTAAAAGAAATCAAACAAGGTGATTTTTGATTTATATAAATAGAGGAAAAAGAAGAGGGAGCTGCTGTCCTCTTTCTCTTTTCAATCGCAAGCCAAGAGAAGAGCAGCGCGCACATAGAAAGGAGAAAAAGAAGAAACAAAGTAGAAAAGAAAAGAAGAAAAAAAAGGAGATTTTTTTTCCTGATTTTCTTTTAATCTTTAGGTATGGTTTTCACACATGAGCAAATTGGATTTTCTATGAGAAGGTTTTCTGGGTGCTTCATCAACTGGGAGTTATAGTATTCAGATTAATAATCTCACTGTAGTTTGGATTTCGTCAAATCCTGGAGTTTGTAATAGGATTATACTTCTTCTCAGAGAATTGATATTGTTGATTTTTAATTTGTTTAAACTCAAGTTTTGGGTATAAAGTTGATATTATAAACTCTATTTTATTATATTGAATTTATTCCGGAGTTGCCTGTGGTTTTTCCCTTCACATTAAAGGGTTTTCCATATAAATTTAGTGTGTTATCACATTTACTCTCTTGGTGCTTAATTTTATTTTTTACTTGGTTTGTTTGGAATTATTATTTAATTTGCATACAAATAGTAGTTTGGCCCAACAAAAGAGATCTCCCAAAATCCTATCTAAATCTCCTAATATACATTAGGATTGATAAGAAACAACGCTATGTCAAATAGAGGTTGATTAGCACAATTTCAAATCTCAAAACACCTCAAAAGTCTAACAGCGCTCCTCACCATCGATGGGGCCAACCCTCCCATTGACGGCAGGTTTACGAAACTCATCATTCGTGCAGAGTATCCACTACCATCTACGGTAGTAGCCCCATGGATGGCCAAAAAAATGGCCATCTATGGTCACATGATAATCAAGTCGAAAGATTAACAATGTAAAATCAAGAAAAACGAGAGAAAAATAAAGAAATTCTTAAATAGAAGAAACCAAATTAATACATGCAATATCTAGTACAAAGGAAACCAAATAAGAAGGGAGAAATTAAGAGTTCATGACGACTAAAAAATTTATCTTGTCCATCCCCAAAAGTTCCTGCAGTAAGTATTTTCTAAAGAATGTTGTCCATGTGAATCACTTCATCGAGGGAAACTTTAAAGACCAAAAAATTTGTGTTTTTTGAGGGGAAAAAAATCAAAATTTCATTTTTTTTTTTTTTTGGCCCCTCATTTGAAAAATTAAATAGAGTTTCCCT
Source organism: Dracaena cambodiana (assembly GCA_036321105.1). Taxonomy (NCBI): domain Eukaryota; kingdom Viridiplantae; phylum Streptophyta; class Magnoliopsida; order Asparagales; family Asparagaceae; genus Dracaena; species Dracaena cambodiana. Next base: position 11,477,463 of record JAYEPQ010000011.1, on the reverse strand, counting down.
GCAGAAATTTTGAGTCCACAACAAAACTTAATTTTAAAAAACCGCCTAATTCTCATGAATCATGATATAAAGTGATGATTCACTAATTAATCAGAAACACTTACAATGTACCATGAGAACAAGAAATTAATCGGACCATGATTATATTCAAGAAACACCTGATCATCCATGATGTAGAATAATTAACAATTCTGTCATCATATAATTTTATAAATTGTATTTTAGGAATTATACCTGCATGCATTCCATATTTTATGGAGATCAGTTCCCCAAAAGGAAATTTTTAAAGAAACCCAAAATGTTAAGTTTTTGCCAGCAAAGAAGAAATTCTAATGGATTCTACAACAAAATTTAATCTATAGAAATTGCAATTGAAAAGAACCCAGAATTCACCATATAGAGACATTTACAGTGTAATTAGAGGAAGCAAGGAACACAATCTTTTATATTTGAGAATGCCAAGATCATACTCATATTAAAAAAAAAATAAAAATAAAAAAAAAGAACAAGAAACAAATAATTTCTTTTTTAAAGTAAAATAGTTAGATTGAGAAGAGAAAAGAACCTGTTGGATGTTCTCAGTGGTAACGCCTGCTAACGTTGCCTGCGTCATGATGATGATCTTCTGCAGTTTATCTTTCTCTCTCTTGCGTTTTCTCCTTCTATTTAATCTCCTTTAAAAAAAAAAAAAAGGAAGAGAGAGAAAAGTTCTTTTATTTGAAGAATGGAGTTTTGGGGGTTACTTCCCTCTCTTGTCCTCTCTCTCTCTCTCTCTCTCTCTCTCTCTCTCTCTCTCTCTCTCTCTAGTTTTAATAGAGGTTTGTTGCCTTTTTTGTCTTATTTCTTTCCTTCCATGCGAGGGACAGGGTTTTGTGTTTTAGAGCTCCCCACATTTTTCCTTCTTGTTTCTCTCTTTTTCCTTAATTATGTTTAATTCCGTGCATTATTATTATAATTATCTTGATAAATCACATCCTAAGCAAAGCAATTGTCCATTTCTAGTTTTTTTCCCTTTAAATTTGGAAAAAAAGCAAATACTATTTATTTAGAATAAAGATTATAGTCTAGCCTATATTCACTCTTTTTTTAAGAATATATTCACTCTTAATTAAGAGAAATTTATAACCTACCTACTAGGAGTGAGTCTCGACATAATGCGGCCTCTTGCATATGATTTAGC